>JAVJIF010001612.1:0-160577 GCA_038442645.1 Agave tequilana
TGCCCGGCCCGGCACCAGCCGCCACCGCCAGCGGCGGCGCGCGCGCATGTGCGGGCATGGTTCCCTCCCAATCGTGCGCGAAAACTCCAAGTACCCACCCAAAGGGCACGCCCTTTGTTCCCAATTTTCTCTATTTAAGCACTACAAACTTCCATCTCATGGCCAATGTGGGACTAAATGCCTTTAGGTACCTTTAGTCCCATTTTGACTTTGAATTAGGCAATCTTTAGACTTGAATATCTCATTCATTCGAAGTCGGAATTGAACATGTGAATATACCATGTTCATCCCCAATGGAAGGAGAACACACTCCAACTATCATCCAATTGATTTGATCAACGGATCTCACCGTAATTCAATTCAAAGATTCACATATATATTCTTCATATTCCAACAATCCCCCACAATGAATGGAGATTCAAGGAATTGACACACAAAGAGACTGACTCTATTATGAAAGGTACTTTAGAAAAGAAACTGCATCAGGATAGGTGAACTAGGTCTTGAACCTTCCATAGCGAAAGTTTTATCGGACTTACTGGCGAATCAGTGGACTAGGTCTTGAACTGTTAGCCGTTAGTGTAAGCCAAGTCAACAAGCTTCACACAGTGACTTTTCAAATTAACTTTGGTTCTCGGTTGTGTCCATTTTGGCCCTGGACATTCTTGGTTTCAGAGAGTATCTTTAGGGAATAACAGCCTCCATAGAAATTCTCAAAGAGCCGATCCAACTCTATCTCACATAAGAGTAGTCTACTCTACTCCACTTGTTTAGTAACAAGATATAGGCATCATTAAAAGCGTTAAGCTTATCCTTAATCCACTTGTAGAAAAGCACTTATGTGCACCTTAGGAATGGATTGGAGTCAAACTCCCAAGTGCTTACTTGCTGAGTCAATCATAACTAGTTTTCCTCTTAAACTTAGTCCGTGGGATCTCCAGTCGCTAAGTGAGGTTTCCATTAAGCTGACTCGGTAAGGTTAGGCTTTTAGACCCATTCCCCTCGATGCGCAGTTTATACGCTCTACACTTAAACCATTAGTAAGCGGATCCGCTAAATTATCTTTTGACGAGACAAAGTCAATAGAGATAATTCCATTTGAGAGCAACTGCTTCACAGTATTATGTCTACGACGAATATGTCTAGACTTACCGTTGTATATAACATTTTGTGCTATAGATATAGCTGCTTGATTATCGCAGTGTATACATATAGCGAGCACTGGCTTTTGTCATAATGGTATATCTTCCAAAAATTGTCAAAACCATTCTGCTTCTTCTCCGGCCTTATCTAAGGCTATGAATTCCAATTCCATAGTGAAACGGGCAATACACGTTTGCTTGGAAGATTTTCAGGATACTGCTGCTCCTCCTAGAGTAAATACGTATCCGCTAGTTAATTTTGATTCCTCAGAATCTGTAATCCAATTAGCATCACTGTATCCTTCAAGTACAGGTGGATACTGTCCATATCTCAAGGCATATTCCTTGGTATGTGATACGTAACCCAATACTCGTAGTAGAGCAGTCTAATATTGATCACTAGGATTGCTATTGTATCTGCTTAACTTGCTTACAGCGTAAGCAATATCAGGTCTAGTGCAATTCATCAAATACATTAGACTTCTGATAATCTAAGAATACTCTAACTGGCGTATTCCAGTTCCTGTATTCTTATGAAGGTGGATGTGTGGGAGAAAAGGATTAGTATTCTCTTTTATTCCATGATCCTTGAATCTTTCTATCATCTTTCCACGTAGTGAGATTGAGATAGACTGATTCCATCTAGTGTTCTGGTGATTTTAATTCCTAAAATTACATCAACAACCCCCAGATCCTTCATGTCAAAACTTTTGGATAACATTCTTTTAGTGGACTTAATAATTTCAATATTAGTCCCAAGTATCAACATGTCGTCTACATAAAGACAAACAATGATACATGCATTTTCAACTGTTTTAGTGTAAACACACTTATCACATTCATTGATGGTGAACCCATCTTTGATCATGACATTATCAAATTTCTCATGCCATTGTTTTGGAGCCTGCTTTTGACCGTATGTAACCCCCTGATCCCTGGTGTACGTATCACCGTATCAGTACGCGATACGACGTACAAAATTGATTTGACCTCCGTAGTAGTCCGATTGAGCTGATTTTAGTTTCAAAAATTATTTTCTAATATTTTAGATTTTTCAGGATTTTCTGGAATTTTTCTGGATTATTTTGAAAATCTCCGTAGTCGGTGTCGACCGATACCGATAATCGGCTTTACGATTTTTAATTCACAAACGGAGTTGTATTTTGAGACTCTGTTTTCACCATATGTCTTAGAATCGTATTAGCTCCGTTTTGGTATTTTTGGAAATTTTCTGAATTTATCAAAAATCGGGCTAAACTGGTGTCGCCCGATATCGGCGGTACACTCCAGGATTTTTAACTTACAAACCGGACTTTATTTCATGAATCCGATTTCACATTCCTATTCCATGTAATATTCTCTATTATTTTGTAATTTTTGGGGACCGATCTGAATTAGTCAAATTTCAACCCAATAAAATAATATTAATTAAATATTAATATAACTTTTCTTTTTCTCTTTCTTTCCTTTCTTCTTCCTTCCACACTTTTCTTTTCCCGTCTTTTCTTTAACCGACTAACCCAACCGCCTCTCCCCTTCTTTAAATCCCATCTCCTTCTCTCTTCCCTAATTTTCTCTCTCTAATTCTCTACAATCTCTCTCTCAAACTCTCTCTCTCTAACTCTCGCTCCATAGCTCTCTCTCTCTCTCTCTCTCTCTCCCTCTCTTCCACTCTGCTCCAGGCCAGAGGGAGCCCGCGCCTGGCCAAGCGCCGCCCGGGCGCTGCCGCCCCAGCCCGGCGCGCCGCCGGTGGCGCACGTCCCAGGCCGGCACCCGGCCGGCGCCACCGCCCCCCTTTTCTCCCTTCTTCTTCCTTTTCTTTTTCTTTCTTCTTTTTCTTCTCCTTCTTCTTCCCCTGTGCTGCTGCTTCTTTTCCTTCTTTTCTCCTCACCCTCTCTCTATCCTCTTCCCGGCCCAACCTGAGCCGCCGCCGCCGGCCGGGACCGCCGCCGGCAGGCCGGCCGGCCAGCACCCGAGCACAGCAGCAGCAAGCTGCTGCTGCTGCTGTTGCTTCTGTAATGGGTTTGGGTAAAACCCAAACCCATTAACCCCCTTATTGGGTTGGGTTGTAACCCAAAACCCCTTTAAACCCCGTTACACACTACCCATTAATTTAAGTTATGGGTTTGGGTATTGGATCCAAACCCGACCCGTTATGAGCCCAAACCCGCATCCAAACCCAATAAAGTTAATTTTACAGAAAACCCCCTGCTCCTATTTATTATTTGCATTTAAATATTATTATGACATATTTAACCCCATTTTATTATTTTTAGCATTCGGGCGATATCGGGAGCATCCGGACTCCGATTTGGACGATTCTGGATCCGTTGCGATCATGGGAAAGAGAGCTACCTTCTCATGGTCAGTTTGTGAGTGTTTTTCTTTTATCCAGTATGATTATCATAGTTAATTAAATTGTTGGGTGTTTGATCACATAAGTCGTGTTTACCGGTTAATCACTGTAAACTGTAAATACCGATTCATCAATTGTCATTGATAGAATAACAATGTAAACATGCTCGATTAGAATAATATATGACCGTCATGACAAATAAGGATATCTGATACTCCGTTAGGTGTGATCACCGGTACCTGCCTCCCACTTACTACATGTCCATATACTTGTTACCCGACCATTCTATGACTTTGAATATTGTAAGTTCTATAACACTCGATATTATGATCCCACATTACTTGATATATTGTTATTCGCAGAGGCGAAGACACCAACACTGTTATTGCCTGTTCTGGAGTCACTGATAGACGGAGACATTGACACTACTATTGCATGTTATGGAGATACTGTTACAAGGATACCTTGTACACTCGTTATGGGACACGGTTACACCAATCCACTGGCTATCGTCATTTCATACATTGATATCATCGTTACATGGATGCTTGGTACTCAGTTATGCCATGTTTACACATCACGGTTCCACTTGACACTAGTATTACATGTTCATGAAGCACTGTGATATACATATTCACCAGTATACATGCATGGCTTGTGTTTATATTCTTGTCATATAGAATCATCGTGCATATTACATGTATTATTGTTCCATGTTATCCCTGTATTTCTTGTATATGATTGTTTCCTGTTACTGATATGGATATTCCTGTTACTGGACATCAGAGCTGTTGATATGCGATATGTGGAATCCCACATCTATTGTTCTCGTTTCCCGTTATATTGTTCCTGTTTCCCGTTATATTGTTCTATGCTATCAACAGAGCTCTGGTCCAGTTATCATGTTACCCATATCATGTACTGTATTTGTGCTTGTTACATTATATACTTGACATATCAGATCATAAGGCTAACTTGGGTATGGGGGAGACTCGACGGTTGATTAGATCTTATCGGGTGATGTACTGGATCCATATTGTTCTCCCACTGCAGGGGACGGTGTGCTACCTACCAATTGCTCCATGAGCTCTCGTTACTTGATTATTGTTCCCCTCTTAGCGGAGGGCCCTGGTCTCAGCAGCCAGGGGTTTGTTTAAGGCCGTGATCCCGGGTATGCACGGGATACACCTACCCGATAAGAGCTCCCGACCATGGGTTTCCAATTAACATAATAAAACAGTATACACAATAGTGACGTCGGGAACACTTGTTATTTGGTCACTCTCTCGTTTGGATAATGGTACCCGTAGGCCATGTCCGGATGGGTTCGACTGGAGTGCGGGCTCCAGTATGAACTGCCAGTGGTATGGGACACTGGAAGAGATTGATTATAATACCAGGTAGTACTAATTGCTACTATTGTATAAATAACATGACTTGCCTGATACATGTATTCTATTATTTAGTTGTACATGTTCCTGTACCCGACCATTTCGCCGTTATCATGTTACCTGTATATGTTGTTACCTTACCTGTTACATGCTATACATTCTGTGGTGGCATCCTACTCATGTACATGTATATCTGTTACTTTGCCTGGTACATGTTACTCTTTCTGTGGTGGCATATTACGCATGTTCTGCATTGCATCTATTCTGTCTTCATATGCCCACCTGCATGTTCATATTGCATATGCCCACCTGTATGGTCACTGCTATCACGTCACACAGTATTTATGATATAAACCGGACACGCCTAAAGACATGACCAGATGATAACCGGCTAGGTAGTGATGGTATTAAAAGATAACATGCTTATATCTTTCATGTTTAGATACTTCTGCTGCTACTTATATGCTTATTATATGCTTAGGATATGGTATCACTATTACAACAACATGTATTATCTATTATTATTGTGCTTGTATTACTAAAGTACATATTATTGCCTCCTTCATTTTTTACCACTCACTAGGTCGCTTTCTGACGACCCTGGGTTTGCATGCCCAGGTTGGAGATCCGAGCTACCGTATTATCAGATAGTGCCTTGGAGTCACATAGGAGATTCCTCATCGAGACTCTTTATAGGTATCTTGGTGATTTATTTCTGTTATCTTATTTCTCCCTATTTTTATATCTGTTATGATCCCTAACCTCTTTCTGCAGGTATTCTTGTACTTATTTCCGGCTGGAACCCTTATAACTATGGAGGTGATTCCCTGTACTGAGGCTTAACGTACGCGTGAGGTTGTTTTCACCTCGCGTATGTGCGTCGCCATAACGTCCCCGTACCTGCGGGATCGGGGCGTTACACCGTATAAGGATTTTACCAATTTACACACTTTGTGTTCTTGGCCCTTGACTATAAATCCTTTAGGTTACTCCATATATATTTCTTCATTTAATTCACCATTTAAGAATACAGTCTTGACATCCATTTGATGGATATCTAAGTTATGCAATACTGCAATTGCAATCAACATCCGAATGGATGTTATTCTTGTTACTGGTCAATAAGTATCGAAGTAGTCAAGTCCTTCTTTTTATCGATAACCCTTGGCTACCAATCTAGCCTTGTACTTATCGATAGATCCATCGGGTTTTAATTTTCTTTTGAAAATCTACTTACACCCAATTGGTTTACTGCCAGGAGGCAAGTTTATCAATTCCCAAGTATGATTACTTAGTATGGATTCTATTTCGCTATTTATAGCTTCTTTCCACATTTGTGCTTCTGGGGTTGACATAGCCTCTTTAAATGTTTGAGGCTCGCTTTCAATAGCGTATGCTATGAAATCTGGACCAAAGAATTTTGAGATTCTAGATCTCTGACTTCTTCTTGGTTCAATTTCCGCATTAACAATCGGTTCCTCGGGGCTTTCGTCCCTGACGCCATCTCATGTGTTCTTTTCCCAGAAGTCTTATCTGTTTCCCGTTTATATGGAAAAATATCTTCAAAGAGCACAACATCTCTAGATTCGATAATCATGTTTACATGAATATCTGGTATCTCTGATTTATGAACCAGAAATCTGTAGGTACTACTATTCAAGGCATAGCCTATGAATATGCAGTCCATAATTTTTGCTTCCAACTTAGTCTTTTTAGGGTATGGTGTTAGCACCTTTGTAAGACACCCCCACATTTTGAGGTAATGGTAGGAAGGTGTCCTTCCATGCCATAACTCAAATGGTATAAGACCAAGTTTCTTGTAGGGTACTCTATTTAGAATATAATTTGCAGTTAATAGAGTTTCTCCCCACAAGTTCTGCGGAGCTCCAAAACTTACGAGCATGAAATTGACCATCTCCTTCAAAGTTCTGTTCTTTCGTTCAGTAATTCCATTTTGCTAAGGAGAATTGAAAACACCTAGAGGGAGGTGAATAGGTGATAATGCTAATCTAGAAACTAAAGCGGAAGCTAAAAATTATTTTACAACACACTTAATACAACCAACAAGTGTAGCCGAATTCCCCGTGAAGGGCTCTGGACTAACTCCTCTTGATTCCCCTAGATATGGGTTGAGGTGCTATATGAAGCTCTTGTGGTTAAGTATAAGTGAGGCACACACAAGCAAGCCAAGCATATAAAGATGAACAATATGAAATAATGCAAGGCACAAATGCAAGTAATAAGATATGAATGAATGATACTATGCACAAATAAAAGAGAGAGTTAGAGAGACAATGGATCAAACGCAAACACAAAGATATGTTTTGAGGTTCGAGCCCCTAGCTCTACGTCCCCGCCTTCACCGAGAAGGATTTCCAATCCACTATACTCCCACCGAGGGAACCTCCACCGAGGAGAATTTGTTACAACACAAGGAGTACCGAACTCCTCTCTCAAACGCCACCTCACAACCGAGGGGTAGGCCCGTAGCCAAACAACCACAATCACCTCTACCGAAAAGGGATACAAACCAAACTCCACCTCTCACTAGAGGGAGCAAACCAACAATCTCAACCTCTACCAAAGAGGGAGTAAACCAATCACCCGATCAACCTCCACCAAAGAGGGATACAATAAAAGCAAGGGTGTTTACAACTTGGAGGCTACAACAACCTCAAACACTTCTCTTTTTCCACAAATAAAGATCCTAATAGATTAGGATAGAAGATATGGCTCAAGTGGATATCAAGGTGTTTTTGGAAAGCAAATAACAAAGAAAAACTACTTGGGAAATCTCTTATAGATGATAGAAATGAAAATCCAAAACAATATCCCAAAAACCTAGTTTTCTTTGATTTTCCAAAACCCTTGAAAACAATAAAGATCAAAACTTTTAAGCTCTAAACACTTTTTAAAACTTGTAAAAACACTTCAGAAAAGTAGGAATTTTTGCTCTTCAAAATCTTAGTCAAAATCCCAAAGAAATGGGGTTTATATAGGCCCAAACAAAAACTAGCCGTTAGGCTGATCTGTCAGCCTGACAGGCTTGCGGTCGACCAGCCGGTCGATCGCCAACGATCAAAAATCCGACCGTTGGAGCGCCCGGTCGACCGCCCAGATACAGAGAGCAGGGCTCTCTGGTCCGGTTAACCGCCCGGTCGACCGTCCCTGTGTCTGCCAAACGTGCACAAGGCTGTGCACGTCGGTCGACCGCAACGGTCGACCGGACCTTGGCTCGGTCGACCGCACGGTCGACCGACCTGGCCTATCAGTCACAGTCTGGGTCAGAAACTGGGTCAGAAAAACATGTAAAAATATTCTAATAAATCTTGTAAAATATATAAAGATCCCCAAAAATAGTTTTAACATTTTGCATTGATATATAAACATGTGATAAAAATTTCAACTCAAATATCAAGCAATTTGAACTATTTTTTTGTCTAACAATTTTTACTAAAAACCAAAACTTGTATTTTTCAAACATGTATTTTTCTCAATATGAAATCTGATTTTCCTTAAAACTCATGAATAGACATATCAAAATAAGTTTGTTTAAGATATGAAGCATGTATGTATATAGAACACATCTAATATACATAAAAACCATTTAAACTTGTTTTGATCTAAACTATTCATGAAAACCAATTCCATAAAACATAAAACGTGTGTGTTGTGCACTTGAGCATATCAACTATACTTATCTTTACAAATGGATCTAAACATACTAACTAAACTAGGATACCTAAGTCTTCTTGACGATCTTCAATCTTCAAGCCGACTCGATCCCAAACGTGATCCACCGAGTGCAAAGGTATGATCTTGATGCTCGGGCACTGGAATCACCATGTGAAAGCTTCTAAACTCCTCTGTTGAAGCTAATCACCAACTAATTGAAAATCACCTAGAGGGGGGGTGAATAGGTGATAATTCTAATCAATGCACAAATAAAAATTATGATGCAACAATCTCCCAAAGCAAGACTAGAAGCCGGATTCCCCATAAAGGGCTCTAAACTCTTCCTCCTGATTCCTCTGGATATGAGTTGGAGGTGCACAATGCAATCTTGTTGTATGGAATTTTGATTGACAACATGAATGAAAACAAGTGAATATTGCGATGAAAATAGAGAGCAAGTAATAAAAGCAATGAAAGTAAAGCAAGAAACAAGAGCAAGTAAACCAAACGCAAACACCGAGAATTTTTCTGAGGTTCGAGCACCCAGCTCTACGTCCCCGCCTTCCCCAGAAGGATTTCTAACCACTATAACTTCACAAAGATGTTACAAATATACCGGAGTACCCAACTCCACAATCACAAGTACAAGTTCTCTTGGTAGTCAAAAGACCACAAACTCTCTTTTGCAAAACTCTCTTCCCTTACAAAAATCCTTGTAGAACAATGAGTAGGAATGAAGCTTTTGTATGTAAGGAGAAAGGAAAAAGAAATCAGAGAGTTCTTGAAAACACTTCAGAAAATGAGAGAGAATTTCAGCACAAAAACCAAGAAACCAAGCTCTTTTGAATGCCTTAAACTTTTGAAACTTTTGCAAATTTTTCTTGTTATGAACCTCTCCCTAAACACCCCTATTTATAGTAGAGGGCTAGGGTTTAAAGATAAAACTCACTTAAGGCTAATTAGGAAGTATTAGGATCAGTACATCTCATTTAAGCCCTTTTTAGAAAGAAAAAGACAAAACTAAAACTGCTCAGAAAACTAGCCGTTACTGTTCAAACGGCACACTCGGTCGACCGGCCGTCGACCGAAGTTCAAAAATAAGAGCCGTTGCCGGCTCTCGGTCGACCGGCCAGTCGACCGAAATAAACAGAGAGCAAAGGTCTTACAGTCAGGCAGGCTTCGGTCGACCGCCCGGTCGACCGTGAAACGTGCACACGGATACGCACTGCTGCCAGAACCTCGGTCGACTGGGTCGGTCGACCGTCTTGACCTGACACAGGGTCGGCCGACCGGACGGTCGACCGGCTCACTTCAAAGGTCAAAAACAAAATAGATTTTTGAAGGGGTTTTGAAATCTAACAACATAGTCTTGATTTGAAACAAGTCTAATACCCAAAATTGAGCTTATAAACGAAAGGCTTTAATTTAAAATAATTTTTACATATTTATAGGGAATATTTTTGGAAATAAGATGTGCGCAAAAACGTGTGTGATAGAGCTTCAAACCTATTCACTATTCTTTAACAAAACTATAAAAGTAGAAACAATTCTAATGAATTATCTTGAGCAATCTTCAAATCTTGAGCCATGTAATGCCTTACTAGAACCTTCTCTTCAAGTTCCTTCCTTGATGTGCAAAAAGTCTTCTTTGCTTCATGAACCTAGAATTTCTTGCAATAGCTAAGCAATGGCCTCCAAAATTGGTACAAACCTGAAACTTATCTTAACAAACTAATTAGTACCATATAGCTCTTATTTGTTTTGTTATCGTCAAAACTTTAAACAAATGGAGAGTGTAACCTTATGGGCCAACAATCTCCCCATTTTTGATGATGACAAAACAAATAGGCTATAAGCAAAAATATAGGGGAGGAGAAAGCTCCCCCTCAAATTATGCTATCATAAAAACAATATAAGGTGCAAGCAAAAACCATCAAGCAAAAACCATATGATTAAAAATCATGAAATATGCTTGCAAAACACTTAAACTCAAAAACAAGAAATCATGAAAACTAATTAAACATGTATAAACTAGTATAAGCTCATATGGAACCAAAACCATATGAACTCATAATTCTATCATAAAAACTCATTCTCCCCTTTTTGTCATACATCAAAAAGGGTTAAGAAAACACTATTATTCAATAACACAAACATTAAGTTCACCACAAATGAATGAAAATCTAGCAAAATCAAGTGGTTTAGTGAAAATATCGGCAAGTTGCAAATCCGTAGAAACATAATCAATATCTATATCTCCTTTCTCAAAATGATCTCTAAGAAAGTGATATCTAATCTCTATGTGCTTGATCTTACTATGTTGATTTGCATTCTTAGTCATGTGTATAGTACTAGTATTATCACAAAATATTTTTATATGGTTATAATGCAAATCATAATCAAGGAGAGTATGTTTCATCTAAAGGACTTGTGCACAACAAGCCCCCGCGGCAACATACTCCGCCTCGGCGGTTGAGAGAGCTACGGAATTTTATTTCCTAGAGGACCTTGAAACAAGACAATTACCAAGAAATTGACATGTCCCACTAGTACTCTTTCTATCTACTCTACAACCCGCATAGTCAGCATCCGAATAACTCGTCATTGAGAAATCTCCAGTTTTCGGATACCATAGACCCATTCTAATTGTGCCCTTAATGTAACGAATAATGCGTTTTACCGCAATAAGATGAGACTCTTTGGGACACGATTGAAATCTAGCACAAAGACACACACTAAACATTATGTCCGGCCTACTTGCCGTCAAATACAAAAGACTATCTATCATGCTTCTATACAATTTAATATCAACATTTTTACCTTGGTCATCCTTATCAAGCTTGGTTGTAGTTGCCATGGGAATGTTGCAAACTTTAGAGCCTTCAAGTCCAAACTTCTTTACGAGTTCCTTTGCGTACTTGGCTTGACATATGAAATTACCACCTTGCAATTGCTTGATTTGGAGTCCAAGAAAGAAATTCAATTCACCCATGGAGGACATTTCAAACTCACATTGCATAACCTTTTCAAACTCCTTGCATAAAAACTCATTAGAAGATCCAAAAATTATATCATCAACATAAATTTGCACAATTAAAATGTCATTATCAACATGCTTAGTAAAAAGAGTTGTGTCTACTTTGCCTTTAACAAAATCATTTGAAATGAGAAAACTAGAAAGCCTTTCATACCAAGCTCTTGGAGCTTGTTTCAATCCATACAAAGCTTTATCATGTTTAAAAACAAAATTAGGATGAACATGCTCAACAAAACTGGGAGGTTGTTCAACATAAACTTCTTCATTTATAAAACCATTCAAAAATGCACTTTTCACATCCATTTGAAAAAGTTTAAAATTTTTAAAAGATGCAAAAGCTAGTGTCATCCGTATGGCTTCAAACCGTGCTACGGGTGCAAAGGTCTCCTCAAAGTCAATTCCTTTAACTTGAGTGTAACCTTGGGCCACTAACCTAGCTTTATTCCTAATGACATTACCGGACTCATCCATCTTATTTCTAAAGATCCACTTAGTACCAATTATTGGTCTATCGTGGGGCCTAGGAACAAGGTGCCAAACTTGGTTGCGCTCAAATTGATTGAGTTCCTCTTGCATGGCTAGCAACCAATATGAGTCCGCCTCGGCTTCGAGGATGCTTTTTGGTTCAAAATGAGAAATGAAAGCAAAGTTACCACGTAAGTCATGGAGTTGGAGCGAGTTGTTACCCCTTTAGATGCATCACCTAAGATGAGCTCCTTGGGATGATTTGTAGCATATCTCCAAGCTTTAGGAAGCGGTTGAGAGCTTTCATCTTTATCCTCTAGAACATCACCAATGGATTCTTACTTTTCTTCTTGAGCGGGTGAGTCCTTCAAGGATAGTCTCTCCATGTCTTCACCTAATGGGTCAATCTCTACAACATTCTCAACAACCATATTAGATTCTTCAAACTTAACATGCATGGATTCTTCAATGGTAAGTGAAGATCTATTGAATACTCTATAAGCTTTGCTAGTAGTAGAATATCCAATAAAGATTGCTTCATAAGCCTTAGCATCAAATTTACCCAAGTTATCTTTAGTACTCAAAACAAAACACTTGCATCCAAAAACTTTGAAATATGCAACATTAGGTTTTCTAGAATGATACATTTCAAAAGATGTTTTGGAAGAATTTTTACACAAATAAATACGATTTGAAATATAGCATGCGGTGTTTAGGCCTCGGCCCATAAATATTGAGGGAGGTCATATTCACTAATCATGGTCCTAGCCATCTCTTGAAGTGTTCTATTTTTCCTTTCTACAACTCCATTTTGTTGTGGAGTCCTAGAACATGACATTTCATGCTTGATTCCCTTTTCATCACAATAAGTTATGAAGAGTTGGTTAACAACTCACCACCTCTATCACTCCTAATTTTCAAAATCGAAAAACCTTTTTCTTTTTCAACCCTTTTTCGAAAAATTTTAAAATGAGAAAAAGTTTGATCTTTGTGTTCCAAAGGGAAAACCTAAGTGAAACGGGAGAAATCATCAACTAAAACAAATGCAAATCTACTACCATTTAAACTCTTAGTTTTAGTTGGTCCAAAAAGATCCATGAATTAATTCTAATGGTCTAGTTGACATGATATCCTTGATTGGTTTGAAGGAAGACTTGGTTTGTTTCCCAAGTTGGCACGCACCACAAATGCGGTCTTTCTCAAACTTCAAGTAAGGTATGCCCTTCACCAATTCCTTAGAATTAATCCTAGAAAGATGGTCAAAAGATGCATGTCCTAATCTTCTATGCCAAAGCCAAGAATTTTCATCAAAAGCATTCAAGCATTTAGTAGAACAATCTAAATTAAGCATGTCAATGATATAAACATTATTTTCACGAAAACCGGTGAGAATACAATCATTGGTTTTAACATCAAAATCTTGCAAGAAGAATCATCAAAAACAACTTTAAGTCCACGGTCACAAAATTGACTAATACTAAGCAAGTTATGCTTCAAACCATCAACAAGAGCTACATTTTCTATAATAGGAGATGCACCAATTTGAATGTTACCTATACCGATGATAGTGCCTTTGGAGTCATCCCCGAAGGTGACGGAGCCACCTTCCGTGTACCTTGATAGGGTTGTAAAGTTATTGATGTCCCATGTCATGTGTCTTGAACAACCACTATCAAGGTACCACCGCTCCTTACGTCTCGGAGCCTTGGTGTGTACCTACATCAAACAATTTAGGACTTGATTTTGGTACCCACATTTTCTTGAGTCCTAAAGGGTTAGTGCCATGAACCCAAATAAGATTATTTGATCTATTTACTTGGTCATAACAAAACTTAGCCAAATGTTCATTTTTACCACAATAAGTACATCTATACACTCTACCATATTTAAAAGCATAGTGAGTGTGAGATTTGTGAGCATGTGTGGATTTAGCATGAGTGTGGTGTGTAGTGTGAGCATGGGGAATCTTAATATGAGGATATTTAGCATGAGAGGTGTGCTTTTTAGAAAACTTTTCTTCAAGTTTCTTTGTGTTAAGAGCACAATCTTTCAAAACCTTTTCAAAATCAACCATTTTAGTTTTTAAAGAAGAAATTTCTTTTTCATCAACCTTAGGAAATTTTGCCTTACAAGAAACCTTATAAGCACTAAATTCTTCTTGGATAGAAATGAGATTGGAAGAAATTTCATCTTTTTCTTTAGAAACCATAGCAAGTTGATTTTTAAGAAAAGCAACTTCCTTTTCCAATTTTGAACACTCAATCTTTTTATTATCATAAGTTTCGGAGAGTTCTACAAAAGCATATACAAGAACTCTTTACTTAATTCATCTTCTTCTTCATCAAGAGGATGAGAGGTTACCTTTGGTGTGTTTGCCATGAAACACATGTTTGCCGTATCCACCTCGTCTTCGGACTCGCTTTCTGAATCCCAAGTTACTTTGTACACTTTCTTTTCTACCGGCTTCTTTGGCTTGAAGGAGGAAGTCATCTTCTTCTTGAACTCCGGGCAATCCGTCATGATATGTCCGGGCTTTCGGCAATTATAGCAAATAATTCTTCTCTCCTCTTTTCCTTCAAACTTCCTTCTAAAGTTGAGCTTGTTCTTCCGGTACATTCTCTTCACATTTCGTACAAGAAGGGAGAGCTCCTCATCTTCTTCTTCATCTTCTTCTTCATCGTCATCAAGGGTGGATGAAGACTTGAAAGCAATAGATTTCTTCTTTTGAGGAGCGGCGTCTTCTCTTGCCTTCTTTTCCATCTCATGAGTCTTCAAGTTGCCGATGAGACTTATGAGATCCATTTCATCCTTGTCGTTCAATTCTTTTAAGGTGGTGGCCTTTATCTCCCATGATGAAGGAAGAGCCCTAATCACTTTCCGCACCTTTTGGTCATTGGAGATATCATCACCTAAAGAAGAAAGAGCATTGGTGATTTTAGTAAACCTTGTAATCATGCAATCAATGGATTCATCATCAATCATTTAAAAGATTCATATTGGGACCTTAAGAGATCTATCTTAGCTCTCTTAACTTGTGAAGTCCCTCGTGTGTGACCAATAAATGTTGCCAAATCTCATAGGCGGATTGGCAATGCATTACCCGTGTAAGGTCATCCTCATTCAAGGCGGTTAAGAGGGAATTTTGGGCCTTAGAGTTAGCCTCATATTCTCTAAAGGTAAAGTCGGTCCATGTGCTCTCATCACTATCGGGTCTAACATAGGGTTTGGTCAAAGATTTAGCTACTAAGCTACCTAAAGATTGCAAGAAAATAGTCATCCTAACCTTCCAAATAGGGAAATTTAGTCCATCAAATTTAGGAGGGTTTTGATGTTATCGGCCATGTTTACTAGTGTATGAATGATGGAATGCAAATGTTGATTAGCAAATTTTAAGGATCTCTCTAAGGATGTTAAGCCAAACCTAGAGTCCAAGCTCTGATACCAATTGAAAATCACCTAGAGGGGGGGTGAATAGGTGATAATGCTAATCAATGCACAAATAAAAATTTTGATGCAACAATCTCCCAAAGCAAGACTAGAAGCCGGATTCCCTATAAAGGGCTCTGAACTCCTTCCTCTTGATTCCTCTGGATATGAGTTGGAGGTGCACAATGCAATCTTGTTGTATGGAATTTTGATTGACAAGATGAATGAAAACAAGTGAATATTGCGATGAAAATAGAGAGCAAGTAATAAAAGCAATGAAAGTAAAGCAAGAAATAAGAGCAAGTAAACCAAACGCAAACACCGAGAATTTTTCTGAGGTTCGAGCACCCAGCTCTACGTCCCCGCCTTCCCCAGAAGGATTTCTAATCACTATAACTTCGCAAAGATGTTACAAATACACCGGAGTACCCAACTCCACAATCACAAGTACAAGTTCTCTCTTGGTAGTCAAAAGACCACAAACTCTCTTTTGCAAAACTCTCTTCCCTTACAAAAATCCTTGTAGAACAATGAGTAAGAATGAAGCTCTTGTGTGTAAGGAGAAAGGAAAAAGAAATCAGAGAGTTCTTGAAAACACTTCAGAAAATGAGAGAGAATTTCAGCACAAAAACCAAGAAACCAAGCTCTTTTGAATGCCTTAAACTTTTGAAACTTTTGCAAATTTTTCTTGTTATGAACCTCTCCCTAAACACCCCTATTTATAGTAGAGGGCTAGGGTTTAAAGATAAAACTCACTTAAGGCTAATTAGGAAGTATTAGGATCAGTAAATCTCATTTAAGCCCTTTTTAGAAAGAAAAAGACAAAACTAAAACTGCTCAGAAAACTAGCCGTTACTGTTCAAAGGCACACTCGGTCGACCGGCCGGTCGACCGAAGTTCAAAAATAAGAGCCGTTGCCGGCTCTCGGTCGACCGAAATAAACAGAGAGCAAAGGTCTTACAGTCAGGCAGGCTTCGGTCGATCGCCCGGTCGACCGTGAAACGTGCACACGGATACGCACTGCTGCCAGAACCTCGGTCGACTGGGTCGGTCGACCGTCTTGACCTGACACAGGGTCGGCCGACTGGACGGTCGACCGGCTCAGGTCAAAGGTCAAAAACAAAACAGATTTTTGAAGAGGTTTTGAAATCTAACAACATAGTCTTGATTTGAAACAAGTCTAATACCCAAAATTGAGCTTATAAACGAAAGGCTTTAATTTAAAATAATTTTTACATATTTATAGGGAATATTTTTGGAAATAAGATGTGCGCAAAAACGTGTGTGATAGAGCTTCAAACCTATTCACTATTCTTTAACAAAACTATAAAACTAGAAACAATTCTAATGAATTATCTTGAGCAATCTTCAAATCTTGAGCCATGTAATGCCTTGCTAGAACATTCTCTTCTAAGTTCCTTCCTTGATGTGCAAAAAGTCTTCTTTGCTTCATGAACCTAGAATTTCTTGCAATAGCTAAGCAATGGCCTCCAAAAATGGTACTAACCTGAAACTTATCTTAACAAACTAATTAGTACCATATAGCTCTTATTTGTTTTGTTATCGTCAAAACTTTAAACAAATGGAGAGTGTAACCTTATGGGCCAACACTAATATCTTGATTAAGATCTGAAACTAAAATCACAAGATTATTAGTAAACATAACTACATGAGTTAATCATCATCAAAACTAGAGTGGAAGGCCTCTGGGCCAACAATCTCCCCCTTTTTGATGATGACAAAACTCATGGAGTTATATATGCATGGATTAAAGTTAAGCTTCAAAGAAGCTCCCCCTTAACTCATGCATAAAACAAATAAACATAATTATGCAATGAATGACAATTCAAAAACAATAAAAGGCTCTAGATACCCAATGAAATGTTCAAAAACAAAACATGCTCTAGATACCAATTAAAATTAAACTAAATTAAACTTAATATATGCAAAACATAAATATGCATATATTAAACTCAAAATCTTTCTCCCCCTTTTTGTCAATCATCAATAAAGGGGTAAAAACAAAACTAAATCAATAAATTTTTCTTCCCCTTTTTGTCTAAAACAAGGAATCAATAAAGGGGTAACAATCAATTAGGATATCAATTGAAAATATGTCAAAGTAGCATTTTGATACCAATTGAAAAGTAAACAAAGATCAATAAATGTTATATGCTGTATACATTCATAAAGAGGAAGACGCTAAGTTAACTTCCCTACATACATGCATTACATGAAGAAGGGATGACAAGCCCTAACTCACATAACACATGATATGTAATGCATAAGAGGAGATGTGAAGCTCCCCCTACACACGTGTACCACATAGAGAAGAGTTGTCAAGCTCTTCAATATAAGATACACTCATCATGAATCTATATGTAGAAGAGATGTTAAGCTCTCCTTCCTTATAGGCAATACAAATCAAAACTTTTGAATATTTTTCTTTAAACAAAATTTTGAGATACCAATTTAAATCATTCAAATAAACATCTTGATATCAAAAGAGAGTATTTTTCTTTTTAAGCATATGATATCAATTTGAAATATTTATTTTCTATCATAAAGTAAGGGAGTGAAAATACAAATACCAATTGAAATATGAAAATCGAATTTTCTCCCCCTTTATGAAATACCAAATAAAACTATGCGTAGGCTTGAAATAAGATACCAATTGAAAATTAAATCAATTGAAACAAAGTTGAAACTCAAGCTCTAGCATAAACAAAATTTGTGCTCAAGATATAGGGATATAATAAGCACAAATAAAACATATATGTATGAAAAATTAGATACCAATAAAAATTGATACCATTAGAATTGAAAGCATACATACACACAAACATATATGAGTATACAAGAAAGGTCAAAATTGATACCAATTGAAAGAATCCAATGATACCAATTGAAACAACAATAATATCAAAGTATAACTCATATAACAATGAAGAATACGAACTAGTTAAAATGAAAAATTTTGTTAACTAGTACGAAATCCTTCAAGTAAGGAATAAAACAAGAATGTTTTTTATGAAAAATGAAATCCACATGATATTCAACACTCAAGTCAATAAAGCACATATATGACTCATGAAAACAAAACATGAGCAAACAAGTAGGATGAGTGAATAATTAAAAATGTGAAGATCATGATCATGAAAGTATTCAATTAAGCCCAATATTCCTTGAAACAAAAAAATCAACAAAACTTATTTAATCTTCAAGGTATATGTATGTCTTATACAAATTAAAGTATACATACATATCCAAACACAACGAGTCCACAAAGATATATGCATGAAGGCACGTGGCTCAAAAGGATGTATATGTATAACAATAATTTGGATAAAATGGACATATACATGAAGTTAAACATAGAAACATGAAAAACATGGATAACTAAATTTTCATTAAACAAATTTCATTTCAAGGTATATGTATGATTTGTCAGCACATGAAGTATACATACATATCCCCAAACACAATTGAGTCCATAAATAAAGATTTGCATGAAAAGCAAATGACTCAAGGGGTATACATGTATATCTTAAAGTTTGGTAAAAATACACATATACATGAAATGAAAACTCATACACATAAAACAAAACCAAAAATAGGAATACAAGTTTAAAATGTATGAATCATCAAAACTAGACTATACTAGCACATCTAGTGGGTTCAAATAAGCATTCAAGCCCAAACATATATAGATTTATTTGTGACCCACTATATGCACAAGTATATACCTAGTTTTAATAAAAACTAACATTTAAATATATATTCAAAACATGAAGCATCAAAAGCAAGATAAAAAATCATCATGATAAAGCTAAACATGATTACTATGTAAATTTACATGTTATAAGATTCATGATGTACATGATAGCTAAACTATGGTGAGAACACAAAATAATAGTCCATATTAAACATGGGTGTCTCAAATACTATACATGTATGTCAATGGTCTAATAAACATGGTATTTACATGATAATCACTAAACAATAAAACATGCTATAAATAATGAAATGGAAGGCATGTAAACAAAAATAAGGAGTTAGGAATCGTTACCAAAACCTAGAAGGCAACTCTCCTTGTCTCCAAAACATGGTGGTCCTCTCCACCAAACATCCCTTGAAAGTGATGCATCCAAAAGGGTTCTCTTTAAGTAGGGAACGCATTCACTCCAAGGTACGGCTACTCTCACGTCATGTGAGAGCCCACACCTACATCAAAAACTCTAGGGGTGGTCTTTGGTACCCATTTCTTATTGGGTCCATGGGGGTTAGTCCCTTCTCTAACCCAAACAAAATTCTTTACTAAATTAACATCATGTATTCGATCAAAACAAAATTTAGCAAGGTGGCCCTTACGTCCACAATGTGTACAAGTGTACACATGAGCATACAAGTGTGATGGTGTCCGTGAGGAGCATGTGTATGCCGTGGAGGGTGTGCATGAAAAGATGGAACTTGTTTCTTTCGAAACAAAGTTTCCAAACGTGTATGACCCACTACACATTGGCTCAAAGTGGAGCCTAAACAATCAACACTCTTCTTAAGTATGGATATATCATTGTTAATCAAAGAAGAAGTGTGGCATGCAATGGGTGTGCTAGATGGAACTACCCTAGCATGGCAAACATGTGCATCTATTTTATTTTGCAAACAATCATTCTTCTTCAAACAAACATTTAAATCATTTGAAATAGAAATTATTTTATTTTTCAAAGCAACATTCTCTTTTAAAACAAAATCAACTTTTGAAGACAAATTTTCATTTTTCTTCAAAAGAGTTTCACAATCATTTTTAGATTTTAAAACTTTATTTTCTTTTAGTGCAAGATCAAGCTGAGACCTTAATGAATCCCTCACATTAGAAATCTCCTCGTTTTCTTGCAAAACAATATCAAGTTTAGAAATCAAAATTTTATTTTCATTGTTAAGGCCTAGACTTTTCTTTTTAAAATTTTATATTTTTCAATTAGTGTTTCACAAACAATAGATAGTTCTTCATTCAAAGCATGGGCATCAACAAATTCATCACATGAAGAACTAGAATCAAAACTATCTAGTTGAGTTTCCGATTGTACCTCAAGGGAGTCATTCCCTTGGATCATGTAGCATTGTGAATCGGATTCTCCACTAGACTCCTCCGGTTGGATAGGCAATTGAAGCTTGGCGGTGGTGGTGGTTGTCAACATTGAAAAGTCACCTAGAGGGGGGTGAATAGGTGACGATGCTAATCTAGTGAACTTAATGCGGAATTTAAAGACTAATTGCAATTACAACAATGATGCACACACACAAGCAAGTATAAGATATAGCAATTTGCACAATACACCAAGTAAAGAGAGAGATAGAGAGAGTAAATGGATCAAGCGCAAACAACAAGATATGTTCCGAGGTTCGAGCACCCAGCTCTACATCCCCGCCTTCGACACACGAAGGATTTCCAATCCGCTAGCTTGTCCACAAAGGACTCCCACAAAGGGAACCTCCACCGAGGATTTGGGGCAATCACAATTACAAGGAGTTCCCAACTCCCCTCCTTACAAACACAACCTCCTCCTTGAGGCACTTCTCAATTCAACAAACAATCACCTCACAACTTGAGGGATTAGCACCAAGCTTACACAAAACACCTCACAACCCAAGTTGCACAACCTCCTCAACACAATGAGGGAAATGGCATAAAGCAAGAATTGGGTTTACAACTTAGTGGTTTCAAACAACAACCACAAAACAATCTCTTTTCCACACAAATAACCTATAGAATAGATAGTAGATTTTAGCTCAAGTGTGGAGAAAACCAATGGAATGAAAATCAGAATCACAAAGAAAAATCCTTGGGAAAACAATAGAAATCAAGATGGAGAAGTTCAATCGAAAGCTTTTCCCAAAAACCCTCTTCTTTGATTTTCCAAACCCTAGCAAAAACACCAAAAAGATTGTTCAATTCAAGTCCAAAAACTTCTTTTGAATGCAGCAAAAACACCAGATAGTATGGAAAAATTCGCACAAAAAATCTTGGAGAAAAACTCTTGCAAATGGGGTATTTATAGGCTAATCCAGAAAATAGCCGTTGGATGTAATTTTTGCCAGAAATACCCTGAAGGTCGACCGCCCGGTCGACCGCCCAACGGTCAATTTTTGACCCGTTGGCGCTAGCGGTCGACCGCCCGGTCGACCCAAACAAACAGAGAGCAAACCTGCTCTCAGTCGGTCGACCGGCCCGGTCGACCAGCTAAAGGTGTAGCCAGCGTGCACGTTTCTGTGCACGTCGGTCGACCCATACGGTCGACCGTCTACATGGTGCGGTCGACCGTACCGGTCGACCGATCAGCCTGGCAGACACCAAAACAGGTCAGAAATCTGGGGAAATAAATATCCAATAAATTCTTATAAACTACTAAAAATCCCCAAAAATAGTTTTGTCAAATTGCATTGATATATAAACATGTGATAAAAGTTTTGACTCAAATATCAAGCAATTAAAACTATTTTTATGTCTTTTCATTTTTACCAAAAACAAAAACTGTATTTTCTAAAACTTGAATAGAAAATACGTTTTGTCCAAAACACTTCCAGATACAAAAACATGATAATTAAACACTTTGAAGTATGATGCATATGGATAGAAATCCAATGTACATGAAACAAATATATATCATAGTTTTTGTCATTAATTCCAAAATATGTTTTGTCAAAAATACCAAAACATATAACACATGAATAAAGGAGTCAAAACTAAGTTTGTCTAGGAAATTAAAGCATGCATGTATATAGAACAAATCATATATACATTAAACCATGTAAACTTGTTTTGATCTATCTATTCATGAAAACCAAGATCGGTTAAACCTAAAACCAAAAAACCAAAAACCAATATTCAAAACATGAAACGTGTGTGTTGTGAACTTGAGCATTATTATACTATTCTAATCTTTACAATTTAGATCTAAACACAAACTAAACTAGGGATACCTAAGTCTTCTTGTAGAGTGCCGTCTCCAAGTTGACTCGGTCCAAACCGTGATTCACCAAGCTTGACTCCAATGAGTGCTAGATGTCATCTTTGATGCTTAGGCTCTTGAATCACCTTGTGAAAGATGTGTGGAAGCTTTCACCAACTAATATCTTGTTAAATATCTGAAACTTAAACATTGCAAGATTATTAGTACACATAACTGAAAAGTCACCTAGAGGGGGGGGGGTGAATAGGTGACAATGCTAATCAAAGGGCAAATAAAAATTTAAAGCTACAACAATTACAAACAAGAATCACAAGATGAATGCAAGCAAGTAAGTATGACAATGAATATGATGAGCAAGTAATAAGTGCAATCAAAGTAGAGTAAGAATTGCAAGAATGTAAACCAATCGCAAACACAAGGATATGTTATCGAGGTTCGAGCACCCAGCTCTACTCCCCGCCTTCCCCAGAAGGATTCCGACCACTTCCACTATCACAAAGATCTCAAATACAATGGAGTACCCAACTCCTACAATCTCAAGAACAAGTAATTTCCTTGGTAGTCAAAAGACCACAAACTCTCTCTTTCAAATATCTCTTCCCTTACAAAGGTCCTTAGAGAATATTGAGTAGGAATGAAGCTCTTGTTGTAAGTGAAGAAAGAAAATTAAATCAGAGAGTATTTGAAAAACCCTTCAGAAAATCAGTGAGAAATTCAGCACAAAAACCAAGAAACAAGTCTCTTTTGAAAGCCTTAAACTTTTGAATTTTCTAGCAAAAATTGTTGTTGTAACCAATCTCTCCCCAAACACCCCTATTTATAGGAGAGGGCTAGGGTTTAGGGATAAAACATATTTACTGATGTTTAGGAGGTAATTAGATCAAAATATATCCTTAAACGAATTTTTTAAACACAAAAGACAAAAATAAACAGCTCTTAAAAATCTGCCCGTTACTGTTCAAACGGTCAGATCGGTCGACTGGGCCGGTCGACCGGTAGTACAAAAATTCGACCGTTATAGGCTAGCGGTCGACCGACCCGGTCGACCGAGAAAACCTGTGAGCAAAAACAATAGTCCGGTCGACCGCCCCGGTCGACCGACAGACATGCACATGGATACGTGCATCTGCCAGAACTTCGGTCGACTGGTCCGGTCGACCGGAACAGACTGACACAGACTCGGTCGACTGCCCCGGTCGACCGGATCAGGTCAAAAATTGATTTTAGAAAAGAAAACAAAGAGGATTTTGATTTTAACAAAAATACTTTTGAACAGGGAATAGTATAAAACATAAATATATATCTGTAGGCAAAAACTTGTATGCAAAATATTTTTGTATAATTTAAAAGAAATTATTTTGGAATGAACATGTGCGCTTATTTTGGAATGAACATGTGCGCAAAAACGTGTGTGATAGAGCTTCAAACCTATCCACTATTCTTTAACATACTATAAACTGAAAAACAAATTACATGAAGACTTCTTATGCTATCTTCAAGTCTTTGAGCCATCCAATGCCTTGCTAGAGCCTTCTCTTCTATGATCCTTCCTTGATGTGCAATTTGCCTTCCTTGCTTTGTGGAACTTAGAAGTTCTTGCAATAGCTAAGCGAATGGTCTCTAAACATGGTACAAACCTGAAACTTATCTTAACAAACTTGTTAGTACCAAATAGCTCATATTTGGTTTGTCATCATCAAAACACAAAATAATTGGAGAGTGTAACCTCTTGGGCCAACAATAACTACATGAGTTAATCATTATCAAAACTAGAGTGGAAGGCCTTTGGGCCAACAATCTCCCCCTTTTTGATGATGAAAAAACTCATGGAGTTATATATGCATGGATTAAAGTAAAGCTTCAAAGAAGCTCCCCCTTAACTCATGCATAACAATAAAACATATAAGATATGCAATGAATGTTCTTAAACACATATAAACATGTTCTGGATACCAATTAAAATAAAACATAAACAATGAAACATGCTCTTGATACCAATAAAACAATAATATTGAAACCAACATATTATTACTAATGAAAACCAACTAAAACATATGCATAAATCAACCATGCATATAAACTACAAATTCTTCTCCCCCTTTTTGTCAATCATCAACAAAGGGGTAAAAACAAACATAATGAAAACAAATACTTCTCCTCCTAAGTCTTCAAAACAAAGAAGCAATAAATTATTCCAAGGGGTAAAACCAAAGTCAATATGATACCAATTGAAAATAACAAACTTTGAGAAATGCCAAATCCTATTTGAAATAAAACAAGGCATTGAAACAAAATAACATTTTATATCAAAATGAAAACATGTAATGTAAACTTGATACCAATAGATAAAAAATTGATACCAAATTTAAGGAAACAAATAGCATCTTGATACCAAAAGAAGATATTTTTCATTATAAGCATATGATACCAATTACTTTAATATCATAAAGTTAGGGAGTGGGGAAACAAAAACAATGGTAAACCAAATAGCAATTGAAATATAAAATACGAGTTTTCTCCCCCTTTATGAAATACCAAAAGAAAATATGCATAGGCTTGAAATAAGATACCAATTGAAAATTAGATCAATTGAAACATGATATTCATTAAAAATTCAAGCTTAGCAATCTTAAAATTATGATAAACCTTGTATATGGATACCAATTGAAAACTCAAGCTTAACATAACCAAAATTTGTGCTTCAAGATATAGGGATATAATAAGCACAAATAAATCATCTATATATGTATGTAAGAAATAGATACCAATTGAAATTGATACTATATGAAGTGTAAGCATACATATATAAAACAAAACATATATGAGTATACAAAAGGATGTCAAGATTGATACCAATTGAAAGAATTCAATGATACCAATTGAAACAACAATAAGATCAAGTGTATGACTCATATCAACTACCACCCATTTCATGATCAAGTTTAAAATGATTTTCATTATAAAGCATACATGAGCATGATCTCCCATCCAACCGCCCATTGAAGGTAGGGGTTTTCAAAAATAGGTTTGAGAATAAGCTTTGTTTGAAAATCTCTACCATAGTGAAGAATACGAACTAGTTATAGGAAAAACTTTTAAAAATAGTACGAAATCCTTCAAGTAAGGAATAAAACACAATTGTTTTTCATGAAACATATGTAAATCACATGATCACTAAACACTCAAAGTCCATAAAGCTCATACAAATTCTCATGAAAACAAATCATGAGTAAACATTAAATAGGGTGAGTGTACAAGTGTTGTGTGAAACATATCATCATGAAAATGGACAATCAAGCTCGATTGAAATTCCTTTAAAGTATGAACACATGAAAAAAAAAAAAAAACTCAATCTTCATTACTAAAGGAAATTTCCTCAATGACACGAAAATCATCATAACAAATCAAACTCCAAGGCATATGTATGTTTTGACAAAACAAAAGTATACATACATATCCCTAAATACAATTGAGTCCAAAATATAGATTTGCATGAAAAGCAAATGACTCAAGGGGCATACATGTATATCTTAAGGTTTGGCAAATTAGACATATACATGAAGTGAAAACATCTAATCATAGAAAACACATCAAAAATAGGAATACATGTTTGAATGCATAAATCATCAAAACTAGACTATACTTGAACATCTAATGGGTACAAATAGGCATCCAAGCACAAACATATATAAAGGTTTATTTGTGGCCCATTCTATGTACAAGTATAAATCCTAGTTTTAATGAAAACTAACATCTAAGCATATATCCAAATCATTAAGTATAAAACGAGTCATAAATCAACAATATTCTAAAAATGATCATTATGTAAATCCACATGCTATAAGAATCAAGATATACATAATATCAAAACAATTGTGAAAACACAAATTATGGATTCATCTAAACAATGGAGACATCAAATTGCAATACATGCATAGCAATAAACACACTATTCAAAACATGAATCATTAAAATGAAAGGCATACAATCATGAACATCAAATGATTATTATGCATATGCATGTGCACTAGATCTAGAGCATACATGTTAGTTTAAACAAGGTGAGACACTAAATATAGATCCATATGAAGCATGGGTGCTCAAGTAACTAAACATGTATAACACTATTCTAAAGAGCATGGCATAAGCATAATGAACAATAAACCATGAGATGCTATAAATAGATGAACATGAAAAGCATGCAATTTAAAATGGGAGTTAGAGAATGATACCAAAACCGATGAAGGTGCATCTCTAATTCTCCAAACCACGGTGGTCCTCCCACCAAATCTCCTTGAGAGTGAAGCATCCAAATGGTTCTCCTTTTAGCTTAGAATGCATCCACCTCAAGGCACCAACACTCTCACGTTATGCGAGAGCCTCCATCTACATCAAACATCAAAGAGGTGGATCTTGGTACCCATTTTCTTGTGGGTCCACGGGGGTTAGTATCTCTCCTAACCCAAACAAGATTAGTTGCTAAATTTTCAATATGTAATCTATCATAGCAAAATCTAGCAAGGTGGCCTTTTCGACCACAATGTGTACAAGTGTACACATGAGCATACATGTTATGATTGTGTCCGTGATGAGCATGTGTATGCCGTGTAGGGTGTGCATACATAGTTGGAGCTTGTTTCTTGCGAACCAAGGATTCTAAACGTGTGTGATTTAAAGCACATTGGCTCAAAGTGGAGCCCAAACAATCAACACTTTTCTTCAAATTATTTATATCATTTTCAATGCTAGAAGATAAAGTGGAGCATGCAATGGAAGTGCTAGAAGTAGAAGCTATGCTAGCATGGCAAACATGAATATCAATATCATTTTGCAAAGATTTATTTTTATTCAAAACCAAATCCAATTCTTTTGTTATGAAATCAATTTCATTTTTCAAGGTAACATTTTCTTTAAAAACAAGATCTAATTTTGAAGATAAAATCTCATTGTGCTTTACAACATCATCACAATCATTTTTGTTTTTCAAAAATTCATTTTCCTTTAAAGCAAGTTCGAGTTGAGATTTAAGTGAGTCACATTCACTTGCAATCTCTTCCTTCTCTTGCAACATCAATTCAAAATTAGAGCATAAATCCTTTAATTCATTTTTCAAAACAAGATTATCATCTTTCAACAAATCATGTTCTTCTAACAAATTCTCAAGCTTTGGAACAAGTTCCATATTCAAAGTTTGAACTTCAAAACATCCATGACAATAGGAACTAGAGCTATCATCTATTTGAGAATCCGATTGTACCTCAAGGGAGTTCTTCCCTTGGACCATGAGGCATTGCTCTTCGGACTTTTCTCTCTTAGATCCCTCATCTTGTTGATAATCCTTGGAAGCTCGGGAGAAGTCAAGATGCTCCAAACTGCAAAAGCCGAATCATAACGATCAAAAACATGTAATAAATGTTCATTTAGAGATGCTCTAAGTGCCCTAAGTGCTAATGCATTGGCCTTCTTATGCTTGCTACTATTTGGGAGGGATTCTATGGTAATGGCTTGATAAACTAGATGTCCTAGGTCTTTTAAATGTTTAGTCATATTAGCCTTCCAAGCATCAAGTCTAAAATGATCAAACATAGGAGGGCTAGCCATAAGTGCAAACTAAATGTGTGCAAATGAAAATGCAAATAAAGATTAGCAAACCAAGATCTCACTCCTAGGGGTTAAACCTAAATATCAGGAGCGCTAGCTCTGATACCAATTGAAAAGTCACCTAGAGGGGGGGTGAATAGGTGACGATGCTAATCTAGTGAACTTAATGCGGAATTTAAAGACTAATTGCAATTACAACAATGATGCACACACAAGCAAGTATAAGATATAGCAATTTGCACAATACACCAAGTAAAGAGAGAGATAGAGAGAGAGTCAATGGATCAAGCGCAAACAACAAAATATGTTCCGAGGTTCGAGCACCCAGCTCTACATCCCCGCCTTCGACACACGAAGGATTTTCAATCCGCTAGCTTGTCCACAAAGGACTCCCACAAAGGGAACCTCCACCGAGGATTTGGGGCAATCACAATTACAAGAAGTTCCCAACTCCCCTCCTTACAAACACAACCTCCTCCTTGAGGCACTTCTCAATTCAACAAACAATCACCTCACAACTTGAGGGATTAGCACCAAGCTTACACAAAACACCTCACAACCCAAGTTGCACAACCTCCTCAACACAATGAGGGAAATGGCACAAAGCAAGAATTGGGTTTACAACTTAGTGGTTTCAAATAATAACCACAAAACAATCTCTTTTCCCACACAAATAACCTATAGAATAGATAGTAGATTTTAGCTCAAGTGTGGAGAAAACCAATGGAATGGAAATTAGAATCACAAAGAAAAATCCTTGGGAAAACAATAGAAATCAAGATGGAGAAGTTCAATCGAAAGCTTTTCCCAAAAACCCTCTTCTTTGATTTTCCAAACCCTAGCAAAAACACCAAAAGATTGTTCAATTCAAGTCCAAAAACTTCTTTTGAATGCAGCAAAAACACCAGATAGTATGGAAAAATTCGCACAAAAAATCTTGGAGAAAAACTCTTGCAAATGGGGTATTTATAGGCTAATCCAGAAAATAGCCGTTGGATGTAATTTTTGCCAGAAATACCCTGACGGTCGACCGCCTGGTCGACCGCCCAACGGTCAATTTTTGACCCGTTGGCGCTAGCGGTCGACCGCCCGGTCGACCCAAACAAACAGAGAGCAAACCTGCTCTCAGTCGGTCGACCGGCCCGGTCGACCGGGTAAAGGTGTAGCCAGCGTGCACGTTTCTGTGCACGTCGGTCGACCCATACGGTCGACCGTCTACATGGTGCGGTCGACCGTACCGGTCGACCGATCAGCCTGGCAGACACCAAAACAGGTCAGAAATCTGGGGAAATAAATATCCAATAAATTCTTATAAACTACTAAAAATCCCCAAAAATAGTTTTGTCAAATTGCATTGATATATAAACATGTGATAAAAGTTTTGACTCAAATATCAAGCAATTAAAACTATTTTTATGTCTTTTCATTTTTACCAAAAACAAAAACTGTATTTTCTAAAACTTGTATAGAAAATACGTTTTGTCCAAAACACTTCCAGATACAAAAACATGATAATTAAACACTTTGAAGTATGATGTATATGGATAGAAATCCAATATACATGAAACAAATATATATCATAGTTTTTGTCATTAATTCCAAAATATGTTTTGTCAAAAAATACCAAAACATATAACACATGAATAAAGGAGTCAAAACTAAGTTTGTCTAGGAAATTAAAGCATGCATGTATATAGAACAAATCATATATACATTAAACCATGTAAACTTGTTTTGATCTATCTATTCATGAAAACCAAGATCGGTTAAACCTAAAACCAAAAAACCAAAACCAATATTCAAAACATGAAACGTGTGTGTTGTGAACTTGAGCATTATCATACTATTCTAATCTTTACAATTTAGATCTAAACACAAACTAAACTAGGGATACCTAAGTCTTCTTGTAGAGTGCCGTCTCCAAGTTGACTCGGTCCAAACCGTGATTCACCAAGCTTGACTCCAATGAGTGCTAGATGTCATCTTTGATGCTTAGGCTCTTGAATCACCTTGTGAAAGATGTGTGGAAGCTTTCACCAACTAATATCTTGTTAAATATCTGAAACTTAAACATTGCAAGATTATTAGTACACATAACTACATGAGTTAATCATCATCAAAACTAGAGTGGAAGGCCTTTGGGCCAACAAACATGTTCCACACTGCAAATGCGGAATCATAGTTAGAAACAAGCATAAGATATTCTTTGTTAAGCGTGCTTCTAATGGCCTCAAGGGCTTGTGCATTGGCCCCTATATGCTTGCTATCACTAAGGTAGGATTCCTCGGTAATGGCAAGGTGAACCTTATATCCTAGGGTTTGGAGGTATATGGACATCCTAGTCTTCCAAACAAGAATGTTGGAAGGGTCAAACATAGGAGGGGTTGTTGGCCCAAAGGCCCATCACTCTAGTTTTGATGTTGATCAACTCATGTAGTTATGTTTACTAATGATCTTGTGTTTAATTAGTGACAGATTCATGATCAAGATCTTAGTAGGTGCATAGCTTCAATAAAGGATTTAAAGTCAAGTTTTGAAGCTAGCACGGTGTTTGGACCAAGTCAAGAAGGCTTCAAGTGAAGACTTCAAGAAGATGAAGACTTGTGTCTAGGTTTGTTTTAGAAGATTTTGTTTTTAGTTAAAATGTAAATGATAGAGTAGTTGGTGGATTGCTCAAGTACATATACACACACACTCTTGATTTAGTTTGTTTTAGAAAAGAATTTTTACTTTGAAAAATACATGTTTGGATTTTGGTTTTCAAGCTTTCATATCTTTTATCCAAAACCATGTTTAGAGCTTAATGTCAAAAACATAGATATTTCACCATGTTTGTGTAGTGGATCATATCCATACACACTATGCTTTAAATAGAGTTTAAATATCTTGTTTTTGTATTTGGAGAAGTTTTGGAAAAACAAGTTTTGGAAAAATCAAGTTTGGAAAAATACCGTTTTGTTTTGAGCCAATATTTCCAACTTACAAAAATAGTCCAAATCATTTATAACATGTCTTGATTTTGTGCAGGCATGTTTGTTTATCATAGTATATTGGAAAAACTATTTTTTTAGATTTTTCAGTATTTTATGAGATTTTATTTCAATCAAAAAGACTAAGTTTTTAATCCCTTTACATTTCTGACCCAGAGCTGGCTGGCAGGCCAGGTCGGTCGACCGCACGGTCGACCGCACCAAGGGCCGGTCGACCATGCGGTCGATCGACGTGCACAGAGCCGTGCACGTCTGGCAGCACAGTGGGCCGGCCGACCGGACGGTCGACCGGACCAGAGAGCTTTGCTCTCTGTATCTGGGCGGTCGACCGAGCGGTCGACCGGTAGCTCCAACGGTCGAAAATCCGACCGTTGGCGGTTGACCGGACGATCGACCGGCAGGCCTGACAGACCCCAACGGCTAGTTTTTCTGAGCCTATAAATTTGGGAGTTTGGGCATTGTTTTTCTCCAAGATTTTCAAGTGGGTTTTCACCAGTTTTTCCTGAACTATTTAGAGGTTTTCCTCCACTTGATTTAGAGCAAATATTTCCAATCAAAAGGAGAGTTTTATCAAGAGTTTTAAAAGAGATTTCTTGAGTTTTTCCTCCACCATCTCTTTCCTTGTTTTCTCACACAAACACTTGAGCTATCCATTAATTATTCATTCTATAGGAGTGTTGTAGTGAGATTGTTTTTAGGCGATCAAAGTGTTGTTATCACCAAAGAGATCTTTTCTTGTTCTTTGAGGAGGCGGACAAGTGTGTTCGTGGTGGTTTAGAGTTCGTGTGTGAACTCTTGGTTTGAGGTGCGGCCTCGGTGAGCTAGTGAGCTTGCGGTGTGTGCGGGACTAGAGAGTCCGAGGGATTGTAGGTGTTGCGGCACCGAGGAGTGATCCATTGGGATCAAGCATAGTGGAAATCCTTCGTGTGTCGAAGGCGGGGATGTAGAGCAAGTGTGCTCGAACCTCGAAACAAATCCCTTGTGTTTGCGATTGCTCACTCTCTCTCTCTTTGTCTCTTGTTTATATCTTGCATGCTATTACTTGTCTTATCTTTACACGCTTGATATATTGTGTGCTTATTGATATATGCTTGGGGATTGTTTGCTAACACTTGTATTCAACCAAGAGAGCCAACGCGGCACCTCAACCCTTATCTAGGGGAATCTAGAGGAGTTAGTCAAGAGCCCTTCACGGGGAATTCGGCTACATTCTTGTGTTATACGTGGTTTTAGTGTAATAGTTTTGTTTAAGTCATAATAGTTTTTAATTTCGCATTATTTGTCATTTAGTGACCATTAGATTAGCCATCACCTATTCACCCCCCCTCTAGGTGAACTTACAATTGGTATCAGAGCAACTTTCAATTGGTATCAAAGCCAAGTGCTCTTGATTTGGGTCTAACAACCTAGAGTTAAAGATCCTCTTTTTGGGCTAATCACTATTTTTGTACACACACCATGGATTTCATGTCACCACCCTTATTTGACATTCTTAACATCTAAATTTGGAAGGTTAAGATGTCTTTGTACCTCAAGGCCCTAGGCATTCATGTTTATCTTGCCACAACTAAAAATGATTATTGTTTAAATGGCAAAAATTTTGAGGCTAATACAAAAGCCCTAAATGCTTTGAAGAGTACCCTAAATGATGATTATTTATCTAGGGTTGCTAACATTGAATCGGCTTTTATAGTTTGGAACATCATCACCTCCCTTGGCGAAAAGGATCTATATTATACCGGGAGCGATTCGGACGTTGGAAGCGACACCTCCAACGCATGCTATATGGTCCAAGGGGATAACCCCCTTGAGGTAACTACCGAATCCGAGGTAGATGAAGATAATGATATGTCATATGATGAGCTCACATCTTTTTGTCAACATTTACTTGAGAAATATGACATGATTAAGAAAGATAATAAAAATTTGAAAAAGAAATTTGATTGCATGCATATAGAAAATGATTCTTTTAGAAATAATATTGCATGTTTAGAAAAAGAAAATGAGTTTTTGAAAAATGAGAATGTTTCCTTAATGTCTAAATTAAATGACCTTTGTGAAGGAAACACTAGTTTGAAAAATAAAATTGTTTTGGTAGAAAAACAAAAGGAAGTTGTTTTTCAAGAAAACTCTTGTTTAAAAAGAAAAATTGTTGAAAAGGAAAAAGTTTCTAAAAGGAAGAAAAATGACTCTATATCTCACCTTTCTCTACATGCCACCATTGAAGATAGTGAGATTAATCTTTTGAAAAATAAAATTGATAGTTTGAGCTCTATCTTGAGCTCTTGTGCATTTAACTACACTAGATTGGAGTCTTTGTTTTCAAAGAAGCAAACTCCACATATTCATGCACATCATCATCATGCATATGTTGCACGACATGACCACACCCACACTATATGCATCCTAAGGTGTACAAATGTACACATTGTGGCCGCAAAGGCCATCTAGCAAAATTTTGTTTTGATAAGTTGCATGTTTTAAATTTTGCTAATAAAAATGTTTGGGTGCCTTACAAAGCTAACCCTCAAGGACTCAAAAGAAAATGGGTACCAAAGTCCCCACCTTTTATATTTGATGTAGGTGAGGGCTCTCACAAGACGTGAGAGATTTGGTGCCTTGGTGGTGGTTGCACGTGGACTAGAAGGACATACATTCGATGCACCACTATCAAGGAGGTTTGGTGGGTCAACCACCATGTTTGGAGTTTTGGAACATAGTTCCCTAGTTGGTAACTATTTTTAAACTCTTAATTTATGTACATACTTTTATTTTCATGATATCATTTTGCATGTTTATGTTTTATTTGTTTTGTGCTTCATGTGGTAAATACTAGTTTAAATGTAGTTTTTATCAAAACTTATATTTATACATGTACAAATAGTGAGAACAAATTGATTCATATATGTTTGCACTTCATGCTCATTTGTACCCACTATATGCACATATATAGGCTAGTTTTGATGATTCTTTCATTTATACTTGTTTTGCCTATTTTCATGTTTTTACTTCATGTATATGTAATTTTTATTCAAATCTAATAAATATACATGTATATCCTTTTTGAGTCTCTTGCCTTCATGCAAATACTATTAATAGACTCATTTTATGTTTGGGATATGTATGCATATTGTTAGATTTAGATAAATCATACATATACCTAGAAGTTTGTTTTAAAAATGAAAAATGAATTTTTATGATTTGTTTGATAAAATAAAATGAATAATTTGTTTTTGATCATTTTGAGCTTCATTGATTATTTTTATGAAAATGCTATATACATGATTCTTGTACACTCATACTTCATTTGTTTTGTCATGACTTTGATTCATGAACACTTTTATGAGCTTAATCGATTTTGAATGTCATCTCTTGTGTATTTGGTATGATTCATGAAAAACATATGTTTTGGTTTCATGTTTTTGAAGGATCTTTAACTAGTTTTTCAAAAATTAATTTAACTAGTTATTTATTCTTCAATGTTTATGAGATATACACATGATCCTATTATTGTTTCAATTGGTATCATTGAATCGTTTCAATTGGTATCAATTTGACTCTATTTTTTGTATATACTCATATTTTGTTTTCTTATATATTTATGTATCAATTTCATTTGGTATACTCATTTTTCATACATATATATGAGTTATTTGTGCTTGAGTTAAAATTATTTTACATGTTTAAAGCACAAAGTTGTTTATGATAAGAAAATAAAAATTTTAAGAAAAATTCTCAAGATTTGTTTTATTGAGAAAATTCAAAATTTTGTTTTATAAGAAAAATTCAAAAATTTTGAGTTGTATTGCCTATATGCAAGGAGAGTTTAACATCTCTTCTACATATAGATTCATGTTGAGTGTATTGTGTATTGAGGAGCTTGACAACTCTTCTTTACGCGGTACACGTGTGTAGGGGGAGCTTCACATCTCCTCTTATGCATTGCATAATATGTGTTATGTGAATTGGGGCTTGTCATCCCTTCTTCATGTAATGCATATGTGTAGGGAAGTTAACTTAGCGTCTTCCTCTTCATGAATGTATATCGCATATAACCTTTTATTGACTTATTTGTTTACACCCCTTATTGGTCTCTTTGTTTATGACAAAAAGGGGGAGACAAATTTTGTTTTTACTTTAACCCCTTTGTTGATGATTGACAAAAAGGGGGAGAAGAATTTGAGGTTTAAATGCATGTTTTCCTTGCTTTATTATTAAAGGGGGAGAAGAATTTATGTTTATGCATATATGTTTTGTTTTACAAATAGGAGAAAAAAATTTGATTTGTTTTATGCTTGTTAGCATGTTTATCTCCATATATTTGCATACATGTTTATGTGCTTTCATTGCATATCTATTGTTTATTTGTTATGCATTAGTTAAGGGGGAGCTTCTTTGAAGCTTTACTTTAATCCATGCATATATAACTTCATGAGTTTTGTCATCATCAAAAAGGGGGAGATTGTTGGCCCGAAGGCCCATCACTCTAGTTTTGATGATGATCAACTCATGTAGTTATGTTTACTAATGATCTTGTGTTTAATTAGTGACAGATTCATGATCAAGATCTTAGTAGGTGCATAGTTTCAACAAAGGATTTAAAGTCAAGTTTTGAAGCTAGCACGGTGTTTGGACCAAGTCAAGAAGGCTTCAAGTGAAGACTTCAAGAAGATGAAGACTTGTGTCTAGGTTTGTTTTAGAAGATTTTGTTTTTAGTTAAAATGTAAATGATAGAGTAGTTGGTGGATTGCTCAAGTACATATACACACACACACTCTTGATTTAGTTTGTTTTAGAAAAGAATTTTTACTTTGAAAAATACATGTTTGGATTTTGGTTTTCAAGCTTTCATATCTTTTATCCAAAACCATGTTTAGAGCTTAATGTCAAAAACATAGATATTTCACCATGTTTATGTAGTGGATTATATCCATACACACTATGCTTTAAATAGAGTTTAAATATCTTGTTTTTGTATTTGGAGAAGTTTTGGAAAAACAAGTTTTGGAAAAATCAAGTTTGGAAAAATACCGTTTTGTTTTGAGCCAATATTTCCAACTTACAAAAATAGTCCAAATCATTTATAACATGTCTTGATTTTGTGCAAGCATGTTTGTTTATCATAGTATATTGGTAAAACTATTTTTGTAGATTTTTCAGTATTTTATGGGATTTTATTTCAATCAAAAAGACTAAGTTTTTAATCCCTTTACATTCTGACCCAGAGCTGGCTGGCAGGCCAGGTCGGTCGACCGCACGGTCGACCGCACCAAGGGCCGGTCGACCATGCGGTCGAGCGATGTGCACAGAGCCGTGCACGTCTGGCAGCACAGTGGGCCGGCCGACCGGACGGTCGACCGGACCAGAGAGCTTTGCTCTCTGTATCTGGGCGGTCGACCGAGCGGTCGACCGGTAGCTCCAACGGTCGGAAATCCGACCGTTGGCGGTCGACCGGACGGTCGACCGGCAGGCCTGACAGACCCCAACGGCTAATTTTTCTGAGCCTATAAATTTAGGGGTTTGGGCATTGTTTTTCTCCAAGATTTTCAAGTGGGTTTTCACTAGTTTTTCCTGAACTATTTAGAGGTTTTCCTCCACTTGATTTAGAGCAAATAATTCCAATCAAAAGGAGAGTTTTATCAAGAGTGTTAAAAGAGATTTCTTGAGTTTTTCCTCCACCATCTCTTTCCTTGTTTTCTCACACAAACACTTGAGCTATCCATTGATTATTCATTCTATAGGAGTGTTGTAGTGAGATTGTTTTTAGGTGATCAAAGTGTTGTGATCACCAAAGAGATCTTTTCTTGTTCTTTGAGGAGGCGGACAAGTGTGTTCGCGGTGGTTTAGAGTTCGTGTGTGAACTCTTGGTTTGAGGTGCGGCCTCGGCGAGCTAGTGAGCTTGCGGTGTGTGCGGGACTAGAGAGTTCGAGGGATTGTAGGTGTTGCGGCACCGAGGAGTGATCCATTGGGATCAAGCATAGTGGAAATCCTTCGTGTGTTGAAAGCGGGGATGTAGAGCAAGTGTGCTCGAACCTCGAAACAAATCCCTTGTGTTTGCGATTGCTCACTCTCTCTCTTTGTCTCTTGTTTATATCTTGCATGCTATTACTTGTCTTATCTTTACACGCTTGATATATTGTGTGCTTATTGATATATGCTTGGGGATTGTTTGCTAACACTTGTATTCAACCAAGAGAGCCAACGCGGCACCTCAACCCTTATCTAGGGGAATCTAGAGGAGTTAGTCCAGAGCCCTTCACGGGGAATTCGGCTACATTCTTGTGTTATACGTGGTGTTTAGTGTAATAGTTTTGTTTAGCTCATAATAGTTTTTAATTCCGCATTATTTGTCATTTAGTGACCATTAGATTAGCCATCACCTATTCACCCCTTTGGGTGAACTTACAATTGGTATCAGAGCAACTTTCAGGGGTCATGAAGTCCATGGGTAAACTATATGTGTGCAAACAAGCAAATGCAAATGAAAGATTAGCAAATAAGGATCTCACTCCTAGGATGTTAAGCCTAAATATCAGGAGCGTAGGCTCTGATACCAATTGAAAACACCTAGGGGGTGAATAGGTGATAATGCTAATCTAGAAACTAAATGCGGAAGCTAAAAATTATTTTGCAACACACTTAATACAACCAACAAGTGTAGCCGAATTCCCCATGAAGGACTCTGGACTAACTCCTCTTGATTCCCCTAGATAAGGGTTGAGGTGCTATATGAAGCTCTTGTGGTTAAGTATAAGTGAGGTACACACAAGCAAGCCAAGCATATAAAGATGAACAATATGAAATAATGCAAGGCACAAATGCAAGCAATAAGATATGAATAAATGAATGATACTATGCACAAATAAAAGAGAGAGAGTTAGAGAGACAATGGATCAAACGCAAATACAAAGATATGTTTCGAGGTGCCTTCACCGAGAAGGATTTCCAATCCACTATACTCCCACCGAGGGAACCTCCATCGAGGAGGATTTGTTACAACACAAGGAGTACCGAACTCCTCTCTCAAACACCACCTCACAACCGAGGGGTAGGCCCGTAGCCAAACAACCACAATCACCTCTACCGAAGAGGGATACAAACCAAACTCCACCTCTCACTAGAGGGAGCAAACCAACAATCTCAACCTCTACCAAAGAAGGAGTAAACCAATCACCCGATCAACCTCCACCAAAGAGGGATACAACAAAAGCAAGGGTGTATACAACTTGGAGGCTACAACAACCTCAAACACTTCTCTTTTTCCACAAACAAAGATCCTAATAGATTAGGATAGAAGATATGGCTCAAGTGGATATCAAGGTGTTTTTGGAAAGCAAATAACAAAGAAAAACTACTTGGGAAATCTCTTATAGATGATAGAAATGAAAATCCAAAACAATATCCCAAAAACCTAGTTTTCTTTGATTTTAAAAAACCCTTGAAAACAATAAAGATCAAAACTTTTAAGCTCTAAACACTTTTTAAAACTTGTAAAAACACTTCAGAAAAGTAGGAATTTTTGCTCTTCAAAATCTTAGTCAAAATCCCAAAGAAATGGGGTTTATATAGGCCCAAACAAAAAGTAGCCGTTAGGCTGATCTGTCAGCCTGACAGGCTTGCGGTCGACCGGCCGGTCGACCGCCAACGGTCAAAAATCCGACCGTTGGAGTGCCCAGTCGACCGCCCGGTCGACCGCCCAGATACAGAGAGCAGGGCTCTCTGGTCCGGTCGACCGTCCCTGTGTTTGTCAAACGTGCACAAGGCTGTGCACGTCGGTCGACCGCAACGGTCGACCGGACCTTGGCTCGGTCGACCGCACGGTCGACCGACCTGGCCTGTCAGTCACAGTCTGGGTCGGAAACTGGGTCAGAAAACATGTAAAAAATATTCTAATAAATCTTGTAAAATATATAAAGATCCCCAAAAATAGTTTTAACATTTTGCATTGATATATAAATATGAGATAAAAATTTCAACTCAAATATCAAGCAATTTGAACTATTTTTGTGTCTAACAATTTTCACTAAAAACCAAAACTTGTATTTTTTCAAACATGTATTTTTCTCAATATGAAATCTGATTTTCCTTAAAACTCATGAATAGACGTATCAAAATAAGTTTGTTTAAGATATGAAGCATGTATGTATATAGAACACATCTAACATACATAAAAACCATTTAAACGTGTTTTGATCTAAACTATTCATGAAAACCAATTCCATAAAACATAAAACGTGTGTGTTGTGCACTTGAGCATATCAACTATACTTATCTTTACAAATGGATCTAAACATACTAACTAAACTAGGATACCTAAGTCTTCTTGACGATCTTCAATCTTCAAGCCGACTCGATCCCAAACGTGATCCACCGAGTGCAAAGGTATGATCTTGATGCTCGGGCACTGGAATCACCATGTGAAAGCTTCTAAACTCCTCTGTTGAAGCTAATCACCAACTAATATCTTGATTAAGGATCTAAAACTAAAATCACAAGATTATTAGTAAACATAACTACATGAGTTAATCATCATCAAAACTAGAGTGGAAGGCCTCTGGGCCAACAAGTATATGGTGCTGTTGTTTGATGTATTATACCAAATTTAGCACATAACTCACTAAAATCATTTGATTCATATTCTCCGCCTCTATCAGATTTTAGAATCTTGATATTCTTGTTGAGTTGATTATCAACTTCGGCTTTATATGTTATAAACATATTTATTGCCTCATCCTTACTGTTTAAAAGATACACATAACAATATCTTGTACAATCATCAATAAAAGTAATAAAATACTTTTTACCGCCTCTAGTTGACATAAACTTCAAGTCACACAGATCGCTATGAATTAACCTTAAAGGTTCTGTATTTCGATCAATTGAGTGAAATGAATTTTTCGCTAACTTAGCCTCAACACAAATCTCACACTTGCGAATTTCTTTCAAGTTGAGTTTAGGAATATATCCTAGATTAGACAAGTTCTTTAAAGACTTATAATTCACATGCCCTAATCTAACATGCCATAAAGTAGGAGACTCAAGCAAATAAACAGAAGATTTTCCTTTATTTATAAGCTTCGGGTACAAATACACAAACTTTTTATTTACCACTGCAACATTGGCTTTAAAAAGTCCATCAACAAGATAACCCTTTTCCACATACATCCCTCCCTTAGTAAGTACAAATTTATCTGATTCAAAAACCATTCTAAATCCTTTCTTACTAAGTATTGATCCAGAGATCAGATTCTTGCGGATATCTGGAACATGTAGCACATCGTTCAGAGTAAGCTCTTTCCCCGATGTCCACTTCAGGATGACCTTGCCTTTTCTTTCAACCTTTGAGACGGCTAAATTTCCCATGAATAGTTGCTCATTTTGCTCTAGTTTTTGATATTCAGAGAATAATAATTTCTCAGAGCAGATGTGCCGAGTACTCCCAGTGTCTACCCACCAATCCTTATTGTTGGTTGTCAGGTTCACTTCTGACACCACAGCTGAAAGGCTTGGCGATGCATGGTCGGTCAGGTTTGCCTGTGGATGACTCTTCTTGTTTTTTTTGAGACGACTGCGACATTCATTCGCCTTATGCCCTTCTTTGTTGCAGATGTAGCAGGTTCCCTTGAAGCGCATGTTCTTGCCTTCTTGGACCTTGCCTTTGTACCCCTGGGAAGTCTTCTTCCGCTTTAAGCCTTTGGAAGTAAACGCTTTCCCCTTTGAGTCTTTGATCACATTGGCTTTTACTTCATAGGAGTTCTTACTGCTCCTTTTCTCGGACTTTCGGTTGTCCTCCTCGATTCGAAGCCTCACAATGAGATCTTCCAACTTCAGCTTCTTTCGCTTGTGCTTCAGGTAGTTCTTGAAATCTCTCCACGCAGGTGGGAGTTTCTCCACGATAGTAGCAACCTGAAAGGTTTCAGGTAGAATCATACCTTCGGCTTCTATCTCGTGCAAGATAAGTTGGAACTCTTGCACCTGACTGATTACAGTCTTACTGTCCACCATTTTGTACTCCAGAAATCGTCCTACGACAAACTTCTTGGTACCAGCATCCTTAGTCTTGTACTTCTTGTCAAGACTGGCCCATAACTTCTTTGCCGTTGTGATGGGACTGTAGACATTGTAAAGAGAGTCATCCAGTCCATTTAAAACATAATTTCGGCAAAGAAAGTCACCTTGAGTCCATGCATCGACTGCAAGGACTGAGTCCCGATCAGTTCTGAGTTCTGGTGGATCTTCTTGCAGGAATTTGGCCAGATGAAGAGTGGTCAAGTAGAAGAGCATCTTCTGTTGCCACCTCTTGAATTCTGTGCCGTCAAATTTTCTTGGCTTCTCTGGCTTCGGGTTAGGAAGTGGAATAGGCATCAAAGCTTGTAGCTGTATGTTTGGTGCCTTGCTAGAGCTATCTTGATTAATCTCAGACATTTTCTGCAAGTTCAAGAAGAACAGAAGTAAGAAACTTCAATATATTTAATTGTCTTATGATAATCAATATCACTAAAATATCAACAATCTAATTGGCCAGGTCAGTAAATATCAGGTGGGAGGTTTTCCGTTCAATAAAACGTTCCTTAATTTAAGAACCACCTTTCAAATTTCTTCCTTAGTTAAACACCAATTAGACTGGTATAAATCAGTCTCAATGTACTGAATATCAGTATATCCCCTGTATAAAGAAATTAATTTACTTAATCACTAGTAACCCGATAGCACCGGTGCGGGGGACGTAATTGTCTTAAGATTGTTGGTTTCTGGGATCAATCTGACAACTACTCAATATCACTGAAATATCAACAATCTAATTGGCCAGGTCGGTAAATATCAGGTGGGAGGTTTTCCGTTCAATAGAACGTTCCTTAATTTAAGAACCACCTTTCAATTTCCTTCCTTGGTTAAACACCAATTAGACTGGTATAAATCACTTAATTAACTTATACAGTACTTGGAGTGAGGTACGCTTAAAGCGAATCTCCTTAAGACAATTACGTCCCCCGCGCCAGTGCTACCAAATCACCGTAAGGTCGAACCGTAGTTAACCAGTACCTTCACAGGATTATTGAAGCAGCTAGACAAAGACAAATTTCTACCAAATCACCGTAAGGTCGAACCGTAGTTAACCAATACCTTCTTCTTCGAAAGTCCCAGATTCAGACAATAATTCTATTAAAGAATCTGTTGAATTTTCTCAGCCCTCTTTTAGAACGATTTTTTGCAGAATTTTTGCAGAATCTCTTTTGGAAGCCGCTTCGAAAACCGGGTTACTGATTTTCCTCCCACTTCCTGTTTGGAAGTCACTTCAAGACTGAGAGAGAGGAAATCTCCTTCAGAAGGCAGATTTCTTTCTTGTCTTTGGGTGTGTTTTTCAATTGAGAATACGGAGCGCTATTCATAGCGCTCCGGGAGGGGCAATCTGGTCCGAACCCGTTGAACAGTTTCAACCGTCCAACCGCCCAACCGCCGCGACGGTTTACAGACAGCCGTTGGCGGGGCGGTTTGGAACCCGAACCCGGACCTAGACCCAGACCCGAGCCCGTGCCCGGCCCGGCGCCTGCCGGCCGCCGCCAGCAGCGGCACGCGCGCATGTGCGGGCATGGTTCATGTGCGGGCATGGTTCCCTCCAAATCGCGCGCGAAAACTCCAAGTACCCAAAGGGCACGCCCCTTGTTCCCAATTTTCTCTATTTAAACACTATAAACTTTCACCCCATGGCCAATGTGGGACTAAATGCCTTTAGCTACCTTTAGTCCCATTTTGGCTTTGAATTAGGCAATCTTTAGACTTGAATATCTCATTCATTCGAAGTCGGAATTGAACATGTGAATATACCACATTCATCCCTAATGGAAGGAGAACACACTCCAACCATCATCCAATTGATTCGATCAACGGATCTCGCCGTAATTCAATTCAAAGATTACATATATATTCTTCATATTCCAACATCACAAACTCTCTTTTATACTTTCATATAGCTTAGAGTAGAAATTGATGGCTCAAGAAATGTGTCAGAGAAAACTGAGAAAGTGAAAATGAAAAGCTCAGAAACTCTTTTGAGCAGAAAACTAGAAATTTATTTTTCTTGTATATATTTCCTGTAAAACTTGTATTTTTCTATATTTTAAAATCATCTCTAAGCACTCCTTTATGTAGAAGAAGTATAGAGAGAAACACAGTAAGTCTAACATTTAAAAACATATTAAAATCATGAAAAATTTAGTACAAATGAATCTGGACAGGTTTACAAATAAATAGGGCTGTTGGGAAAGCAAAACTAGAAAGTTGACTGTCTAGTTGTCAACTACAGGCATTAGCTTATCAACAGGAAAGTCTCAACGGTCATATTTTCAAACGTAGCACAAGAGCTGTCGACAGCAGAGGTTGCCTGTCAGCAGATTGAGAACAGACCAACTTTTTGTTTGGTCCTTTGTCGACAGCTAAGACTCTCTCAGCCTTGTGCGCGGATTATCAACAGTCGACAGGAATGGATCACTGTCGATTGTCCTGGTACCTGAAAATTTATTTTTATTTTATAAAAATACTTTGTAAAATCATATAATATTATATTTATGATAAAACTATATGTTTAGAAAACTAAACATATTTAAACTATATATTATGAATAATATTTAAAACTTAGTTTTTCGAAAATAAACAACACAAAAATTATGAAACTGTTTTTGAAAAACTTTTAAGTGTGTATCTTCTTGTGGTGGTCAAGATTTGGTTAACCTCAGGGATCGCGACACATGTCTTACCACACCAGAGGTACCTCAAGAAGACAACATGCCCAAGATGCCAAGCGGCTCACATGCAATGCAACCCTGAGGGGAGAAAGTCTTGATCGTATATATATTTTGTATTCTTTTCATTACAATCATACATTTATCATGTAATAAATCTGCTAATTTTCTTGTCTTAAATACCTATTTTGCAGAAGATAATAATGAAGAGAAAAGGGATTAAACTAAATAAATACCAGTTAAAATCAGATTTAACTTGATCTATTTGGTTAGCTGAAGATCAGAGCAAATCAGAAAGATAACCCCAAATGGAAACCGATAAAATTCAAATTTTTATAAATCCATTTTGGTTAGCTAAAGATCAACCGAGAATAATATCAAATACAGAGAGATAAATGGATAGAGAGAAGATCAACGGATGAGATGAAGCAAGTTTGACTCAGATTCTGACTGAACACATTTTAGTATTTGAATCATTCGCTACCGAATCTCAAATCTGATGATTCAAGATGATCTAAAAAGCAAATTTACAGGGCTACAACTCTTATGTTGATCACTATTTCTAATTCTATCATTTGATAAGTGATATTCGTAATCAACACGCCAACAAACAGCAGATCAGAACTGAATATCCACATCAAATCAAGTTTAGAGATAAGGGGAGGATTTAAATTCAGAAATAGCCAGCTTTTTCTATCTTCATACTCCTCTAACCTCTGCATTTCTTCTATAAATACCTGCAATCTCAAAGGCAAGGGGAACGACCATGCAGAGATAGGAGTTAGTCCAGTTTTTCATTCTTTGTAGTGTAGGTTTTTATTTTCTTTCCATGTAATTTTTATTTCTTTGTAAGTATAGTTTAGACTGAGATTCATGTAAGTAAGAGAGAGAGGCTTATGTTGAGAGTGACACCGATGTACCTCCTCCTTTCTTTCATCGTTTCTGCAAGTAATAACTTTTTTTTATGTTTATCTTTACTTTTGTTTCCTTCTTCTTTCTACTTTTCCTCTTTTGGTTATGATGAGCATTCAAGTGAATCTAGAAGCATCAGTATAACAATGTTTGTGTGAGTGCCAATGATATTTCATGATGATGTTCTCCTCCTCAAGACTCTGTATCATTTCATTCTTGTTCGTCTTGATGATGTAATGCGAATGGGGACTGAGCCCGATCTTATGGTTTATGCGTTGAACGCCTCCGAAGCAAGGTAGAACATGCAAGGGTTCCAGGAAAGTCACAACCAAAGGAGGTAAGTATTTCTTTAATCTTTTGTTTCTTTTCTTTTATTTCTTTAGTTTAGATCACCAACACCAACAACACCGACTTATTTTATCACTCCTTTTCCATTTCTTTGTACATATCCAATTCCGGTTTCTCCATCTCTCACTTTTTGCCTAACTTCATTGTAATTTATTTTTCTTTTCATTTTAAGAAACTAAATAAGAATTTTAACCATCCTTTGTATCTTAAAAGAAAACTTGCTAAACAAGCTTCCATCGCTAGTCCCTCCTTGTGGATCACGGCCCGCATAGCCACTTGCTATAGCGGTAGAATTGAGCACCTTGCACTACTATTTTAAAAGTTCTGAAATTCTGTATTTTGTGTGCAGGTTCAACCTCAATCAAAATTTGGCGCCATTACTGGGAGGGACAGTAAGTTATTCTCTTTAAAGTTTACATTTTTTGTTAACCTTCTTCTTTGTTTTTTATACAGATTTAACAACAAGGAATTCTTGCTACAGTGGACACATAAGTGGCCTTGGACTCTGCTCAAGAAAGCAGAGCCAAGAAGCCCTCAAATTTGCTACAGTCCTGTGGCAAACTGAGTGAACTACTAACCTGTATTTTCTGCAGGTTGGCTGAATTGCGTAGTTTAAATATCTGTGGCATTTATTTCCTTGTTTGTCTCACTGTATTTACTTTCTAACCTCAACAGTAAAATGATGATTGTAAATGCAAAAAAATGATTTAGACTTTGCATTTAGGCATGTGTCTATTTCATTACATTTTCTATTTATTGTTGAAGAGTGCTGGAGCAAAGGTACGTATGCATAGCATCTAGTATAAGAACACTTTTGGATTGTTTACAATGCTTAAGTGTTACTTTTCTTGTACACTGCACTAAATTGATCTAAGGGCTTGTCCTATAAACAAGATAAGGTGGGGAAGTCGTTACCCTCCATTAGCCCACAAACAATCTCCTCACTTACTAACCAAGCCTAACTAAAAATGAGTAGACGTTGGCCCTAGGGACATTTCAGACTCAATTAGAGATTATCCTAAGGGGGAAAGGTGTTGGAATTTGACTCCTGCCAAATCTGTGTCTAGGAAGGGGATTAAGGGCCGAAAGCCCGAAGGTTGGTGGTTACTTAATTAAGGAACGTCTTTGACGGATAGCCTCCCACCAATCTTACCCTGACCTGGCTGATTAGCTTGTGGTCAAAATCTGCATTATATCTCCTATAGACAGTCTAACCAGTTAGGAGTCGTCTAGGTCAAAGGTCTGCCCTAACTTAGGTTAGAATTTTTTCCTTTTTGTTTGCTTATTTGTTTGTTTTTTTCTTTGTTTGTGTTTTATTGTGTGATATGACTTATAACAATAATTTTTCAATTTTAATGGTAATCCATATTACACACCAACCTCTTTTTCGGATATTATTAACCCGGCATATCATAACTTTAACTAACCTAGTGTGCCGGATTGGTCTTATCCGAATCAATATAACCCATGCCCCCAATCTTATAACTATAATTTTCAAAATTATTTCAACTCTTCACAGAGTCAGTGGGATTCACCTCCCCCGAGTCCAATTTTCAACCAACTTGTCCTCCTTATACACCTTGTCCACAATATTCCCAAGATTCATACTCAGTTCTACCAGTCCAAAATAGAAAATCATCAATTTTGAAAATGAGTATGCGTGAGTCCAAACAAAAATCACAAAATCTGATGGACTCACAATTTTACCACCAATTTCAAAATAACACTTCATCTTTTCAAGACCAATCGCAACAAAACGATGAACCTATCAACTATGAAAAGATGCTTGAAGCCATAACTCAGGCTCAAAACGCTTGTAATCATGACATAGATATGATGGTCTAAACTCTACGTTCTCACCGTTTGGCCAGTTCTGATGTCGTTAACCATTCTGTTAGAGCTGAAGAGTTATATTGTTTTGGAAAATAAGGTTCCATTTCAGCACAATCATTTGAACTTGCCCAAACTCCAAATTTTGAAAATGACAGTTTGGCAAGTTATCCTTTCCTAAAATAGAACTTGAGAATGAATATGATCATGAACCTCAACTTAGTGATTCAATTCTATTTCCTGATTCAATTATGACTCCGGTGTTTTCACCTGATTTCAATCTTTTTCCCAAGTCAATATTGATCCTGTGCCAACTCATAATGAAATTGAATCACCCATCTTTGATGATCAACATATTGAACTTGACCAATTTCATACTTTTGAGAGTCCCATTGACAAATTGACAAGTTCTCATTTTTATGAAATTGAACTCAATGAGAAATATGACCTAGATTCTCAATTTTGTGATCTAGTTCAAATTCCCGAATCAATATTGACTCCTGTTTTGTTACCCGACTTGAGTAATATTTTAGAGTCAGTTTTAATTCCCACGCTTGTCATTCTTGAACTTGAATCACCAATATTAAGTCACATTCCATTATGGAAAAATGAATGTGGACTTGAGTTTCAACTTCTTGATTTGGACCCACTTTCTGAACCAATCTCGACTCCTGAACCTTTACTTGACTTAAGTCACTTTTCTGAGTCGGTATTAGTTCACGTACTTCCTAAGTCCAAGTCAATCATTCTATCTTTTCACACTCCATTTTGGGACAAGGCGGTTGACAAAATTGACTCCGAAATCAATTATGAAATTTGGAAATTAGATGGGGTCAAATTTTTAATAAAAATCCTTCATGTATACTTCATTTTAGTGGGTTATATTAGAGAGATTTCTGGTGGGTTCTTCCGAACTCCATGCAAAGTCGATTGGGCCGCATTTCATGGACCAATCAGACCACCACCGGAACCCCCACCTTAAGGTAGTATTTTCCTTCCCTGTCTTCTTTTTCATGCATCTATGCATTAATTCATACATTGAGAACAATGCATGAGATAGGTGTGGGGGAGGGTTCTAACATAACTTAGGTTTTTCTTTTTATTAAAAAATATTAACATTTTCTTTACTTTTAAAAACTTTTTGAAAATAAAAACAATATTTTGACATATTTTTTGTAAGAAATTAAGTCAATTTTAAGGATTAGGAAAATCAAAATTAGTATTTCTTGAACTTGGTCAAAATAAGATTATTTGTTTGATTTTTAGAGTTAGGAAGATAATTTGTCAAAGTAATTTAGTCTTGATCTTTACCTTAATGAAATATGCACACTCCATATACTTACACACTTAGGGTTCAAAAAACGAAGATTCTTATGCCTTATAATATATATATATATATATATCTATGAAAGATGAACAAATCTAATTATTGATTAGCTAGGTGCTTTGGCCTAAGTAAGCCTTGGTATTTATGCGAAAGATGATTAGATAAGTTTGAGAAAAAAATATAAAAAAAATCCTTTAATTAAGCTGGGTATTTGTGCCTAATAAAGCATAAGTATTCACGCATAAAAGTGATTTATATAATAAAATCCTTAATTTTGTGGTCTTATTTGCTTGAGTCTTGGTGTCTTCTTACCCGGTGTCCTAAGACCGTTTGGTTTGGGAGTTATCGATTAAAGGCTCGTTACATGGGCAGATTAGAAAGCCTAATAGAACTAAGGAATAATACCACCATATATATATATATATATATATATATATATATATATATATATATATATATATATATATATATATATATATATATATATATATATATATATATATATATATATATATATATATATATATATATATATATATATATATAAGGCATAAGAGTTAGAGTTAAAGAACCCTTAGTCAAAGGTCACAAGGTGCATATGACTTAGGGTAAAGTAATAGACTAGATGAGAAGTACAATTTGACTCTATACTTTGATTGATAACAAATTTTTGAATAGAGACTAAGTTTAGGAATGAAAAATTCGGTTTTCCTATAACTTATAGATTACTTAAATTTTACAATAATATTTCAAATATTTTTCTTTCAAAATGTGTTTTCAAATATTTACATTTTTCTTTTTCTTTTTTTTTTTATGGATTTTGTGGGTGCAATCTGCTGAAAACCTTCACGAGACAAAACTCGTCCTCTATGGGAAACCTAGAGGTTTAACGGCTTGTTGCATTTCTTCAGTGCAATCGCGTGACCTGCGAAAGTGGTCTAATAATTTTTACTATAGTTTAGTTGTTTTGCTCGAGGACGAGCAAAAGATAGGTGTGGGGGTGTGATCGTACATATATTTTGTATTCTTTTCATTACACTCCTACATTTATCGTGTAATAAATCTGCTAATTTTCTTGTCTTAAATACCTATTTTGCAGAAGATAATAATGAAGAGAAAAGGGATTAAACTAAATAAATACCAGTTAAAATCAGATTTAACTGGATCTATTTGGTTAACTGAGGATGATCCCAGATCTAGTTAGAACAAATCAAGGATTGGGGCAAATGATCAACTGAAGATCAGAGCAAATCAGAAAGATAACACCAAATGGAAACCGATAAAATTCAGATTTTTATAAATCCATTTTGGTTAGCTAAAGATCAACCGAGGATAATATCAAATACAGAGAGATAAATGGATAGAGAGAAGATCAACGGATGAGATGAAGCAAGTTTGACTTAGATTCTGACTGAACACAGTTTAGTATTTAGATCATAACTTTTGCTACTGAATCTCAAATCTAATGATTCAAGATGATCCCGAAAGCAGCCTTACAGGGCTACAACTCTTATGTTGATCACTATTTCTAATTATATCATTTGATAAGTGATATTCAGAAATCAACACGCCAACAAACTGCAGATCAGAACTGAATATCCACATCAAATCAAGTTTGGAGATAAGGGGAAGATTCAAATTCAGAAATAGCCAGCTTTTTCTATCTTCATACTCCTCTAACCTCTGCAATTCTTCTATAAATACCTGCAATCTCAAAGGCAAAGGGTGTTGGCCCAAAGGCCATTATCCCGATATTTTGATGATAACAAACCATATTTAGTTATGTGTTTAACAATCTTGTTTAAAAGAATTTCAGGTTTAAAACAAGTTGATTTGACGGCTCCACAATCAAGACTCACAATTTAGACGCCGCTAAAGATTTGCATTCCCAAGCCTAGCACGGTAGAAAGGCTTCGGGATCAATACATTGAAGAAAAGAATTCAAGATTTGTAATTCAATTTTATTTTTAGATATTTTGTCAAAACCTAGATGATAGAGGTAGAATATTTGGGATTTGTCACTCACACACACTTAGTATTGCTTCATGACTTCAAAAGAATTTTTATATCAGAATTTCTAACTTAGTTTTTAGAAATACCATGTTTTGGAAAAACCGTTTTTAGAAAATCATTTTATCAAAAAGGATTTTTACCAAAAATGTTCTAACATGTTTGGGTATTGATCTATGATCACACTCTTAGTTTTATTAGGTCTAGAACCTTATTTTCAAATCCTTAAACCAAAAATGTTTGAATCAAAATTTTCCTTTTCTTTCTTTCCAGACTCTGTTTAAACAGATCTGACAGAGTCCGGTCGACCGACCGAGTCGACCGACGTGCACGGCTGTGCATGTGTGCACGTCGGCCGGCCGCTCGGGTCGACTGGGCACTTGTCAGTGCTCTCTGTTTATTTCGGTCGACCGAGTCGGCTGACCATTTTTCCCCAACGATCAGAAATATGACCGTTGGCGGTCGACCGACTCGGTCGACCGGTAGCTGTCAGAAAGTCTGACAGACTCCAACAGCTCTATTTTCTGACAGATTTTGTTGGGATCTCACCCCAACGAATTTCTCTAGCTGTTTACCCTGTCTTTCATCCACTATAAATAGTGGGTCATTTCAACATGATAAGACAACATTTGAGATAACAATTTTTACAAGATTTACAAGTTTCCAAAAGCATTTTCATCAAAGCCAAAAATTTTCAAACACCTACTTGAAGCAAATCCCTCTACTTCACTCTAGTCATTTGCACTACACAATCCCAAGTACTATCTCTACATATTGGTTATAGGATTGTGCTAAGTGAGCCTTTTGTGATCAAGTGTGATCAACTTTATTCTTGAGCGAAGTTGTAGAGGCATCGGCCTCAAGCGAGCTAGTATGCTCCAAGTGGTGTTGCGGCATCACGAGAGATAGGACAAGTGTGTCCTTGTATTGGAGATCCAGTGGGATAAACAATAGTGGAAATCCTTCAAGTGTGAAGGCGGGGACGTAGAGCGTGGCTCGAACCTCGGAAACATATCCTCGTGTTTGCGTTTGCTCAAATTTCTCTAAACTCAATCTCTCTTTATTACTTGCATTATTTATTGCTTTTATCTTGCAAGTGTTTTTAATTTGAGCTTATTGTTTTAAGTAGATTTAAATTCCGCATTATTGCCATATTCCATATAGCCATCACCTATTCACCCCCCATCTAGGTGATTTCAAAGGGAACTACCATGCAGAGATAGGAGTTAGTTCAGTTTTTCATTCTTTGTAGTGTAGGTTTTTGTTTTCTTTCCATGTAATTTTTATTTCTTTGTAAGTATAGTTTAGACTGAGATTCATGTAAGTAAGAGAGAGAGGCTTATGTTGAGAGTGACACCGATGTACCTCCTCCTTTCTTCCATCGTTTCTGCAAGTAATAACTTTTTTTTATGTTTGTCTTTACTTTTGTTTCCTTCTTCTTTCTACTTTTCCTCTTTGGTTATGATGAGCATTCAAGTGAATCTAGAAGCATCAGTATAACAATGTTTGTGTGAGTGCCAATGATATTTCATGATGATGTTCTCCTCCTTAAGACTCCGTATCATTTCATTCTTGTTCGTCTTGATGATGTAATGCGAATGGGGCTGAGCCCGATCTTGTGGTTTATGCGTTGAACGCCTCCGAAGTAAGGTAGAACATGCAAGGGTTCCAGGAAAGTCATCGACCAAAGGAGGTAAGTATTTCTTTAATCTTTTGTTTCTTTTCTTTTATTTCTTTAGTTTAGATCACCAACACCAACAACACCGACTTCTTTTATCACTCCTTTTCCATTTCTTTGTACATATCCAATTCTGGTTTCTCCATCTCTCACTTTCTGCCTAACTTCATTGTAATTTATTTTTCTTTTCTTTTTAAGAAACTAAAGAAGAATTTTAACCATCCTTTGTATCTTAAAAGAAAACTTGCTAAACAAGCTTCCATCGCTAGTCCCTCCTTGTAGATCACGACCCGCATAGCCACTTGCTATAGCGGTAGAATTGAGCACCTTGCACTACTGTTTTAAAAGTTCTGAAATTCTGTATTTTGTGTGCAGGTTCTAGCTCAATCAAGTCTCGAGCCCAACCACGGGAAGCATCCCAACTCCAAGGAGGGGACCCCAACTCTCCGACGTTCGTGACTACTAGACTTCACCCCGACTGCCAAGCGACTCCTACATGTATATCTATTAGTTTTGAACAAGAATTACATATACACGAAGCAAAACATGCACAAAAATAGGCAAAACAAGTATAAATGAAGAAATCATCAAAACTAGGTTATACATGTACATGTAATGAGTACAAATGAGCAATGAAGTACAAACATATAAGAATCAAATGTTGCTCACTACTTGTACAAATATAGACACAAGTTTCAATGAAAACTACATCTAAACAAGTATACACCACATGAAGCATAATCAAAACATATATCATAAAATCATGCTAAAATTTCTTAATGTAAAAACATGTAAATAAGATAGGAGTTTAGAGATAGTTACAAATCATAAGAACTGTACTCTAAGTCTCTAAACATGGTGGTCCTCCCACCAAAACGTCCTTGATAGTGATGCATCAATTGTATGTCCATCTAGCACATGCATCCACCACCAAGGCACCAAACCTTTCACGTCATGTGAGAGCTCACACCTACATCGAACACAAGAGGTGGGGATTTGGTACCCATTTTCTTTTGGGTCCACAGGGGTTAGCATTCTTCGAAATTCGAACATTTTTATTAGCAAAATTTAAAGAATTTACTTTATCATAACAGAACTTTGCTAAATGACCTTTGCAGCCGCAATGTGTGCATTTGTACACTCTAACATGCACATGTGAATGAGTGTGATCATGATGTGCAAAGTGTGCATATGTGTGCCGTGGGTGATATGCATGAACATGTGAAGCTTGTGTCTTTTGAAACAAGATTTCCAATCTATTATGATTAAATGCACAATTGCTCAAAGTTGAGCTTAAACAATCTATTCTATTTTTAAAAATTTAATCTCATTTTTATCAATGGTTGCATGAAAAGCATGGTGAGAATGAGAATCAACAATCTTGTTCTTTTTAGAAACATTTTCCTTTTCCTTTGAAATAAATTTTCTTTTTAAAGAGTTATTTTCATTCAAAGAAATTTCCTTTTCTTTTTCCACCAAAATAATTTTATTTTTCAAAGAAGTATTTCTTTCACAAAGATCATTCAATTTAGAAGTTAAAGAAATATTATCTTTTTTCAACATATCATTTTCTTTTGAAATGTATTCCAATTTATTTTTAAAAGAATCTTTTTCTTTTAACATGCAATCAAATTTATTTTTCAATTTTTTATTATCCGTTTTAAGCATGTCATATTTTTCAAGAAGTTGTTGATAAAAAGATTCAAGCTCATCATAAGACATGTCAATATTTTCTTCTAGCTCGGATTCAGTATTTACCTCAAGGGGGTTATCCCCTTGGACCATGTAGCAAAAGTTGGAAGCATCACTTCTATCATCTGAGTCTCTTCCCGTATAGTATTGCTTTTGTTCGCCAAGGGGGACTATAGTGTTCCAAACTACAAAAGCCGAATCAAAATTAGAAATCCTAGATAAATATTCATCATTTAGGATTGACTTTAAAGCATGGATGACTTTTACATTAGCCTCAAGGTGTTTGCCATTTAAACAATATGAATGTTTAATAGTGGCAAAATAAACATGAATACCTAGGGCTTTGAGGTATAATGACATCTTAACCTTCCAAGTTTGGATGTTAAGAATATCAAAAGTGGGAGGCGACATGAAATCCATGTGTGTATATAAATATTGTGATTAGCTAAAAATGAGGATCTTTAACTCTAGGTTGTTAGACCCAAATCAAGAGCACCAAGCTCTATACCAATTGAAATCACCTAGAGGGGATGAATAGGTGACTAGCTAATCTAATGGTGATTAATGCAGAATTAAAACTAATTATGCAAACTAAAAACTATTAAGCTAAACACACAAGGTATACCTAAGAGTGTAGCCGAATTCCTGGTGAAGAGCTCTGAACTAACTCCTCAAGATTCCTCTAGATAAGAGTTGAGGTGCCGCTATGGCTTTCTTGGTTGAATACAAGTGTGAGCAAACAATCACCAAGCATATAACAATTAAGCACAAGATATATCAAGCATATAAAGAAATAAGCAATGTTAGTATGCAAGATATAAACACAAGTGAGAGATAAAGAGAGAGCAATCGCAAACACGGGAGATTTATTTCGAGGTTCGAGCCCCCTTGCTCTACGTCACCGCCTTCAACACTATGAAAGATTTTCACTATACACGATCCCATCGGATCCCTCGGTTTCGCAACACCTACAACGAGTTCACACTAGAACTCCTTGGACTCACACTAGTCCCTCTCTCGTTCCTGCAAGAACTACACACCGCAAGCACACTAGCTTGTTGAGGCGCACTTCTACACCGAGGTCTCACTAGAACTTGAAACAACGCGAACCCGCAAGTCCGCCTCCTCAAATACAAAGTAGAACACTTTGGTGATCAAAACACTTGGATCACCTCAAACACTCTCACAACAAGGATCCCTATAGAATTTATATAGCAATGGATAGCTCAAGTGTATGTGAGAAAACTAGGATTGATTTGGTGGTGAAAAACTCAAGAAATCTCTTTTACAAAACACTCTTGAAAAACTCTCCCTTTTTATATGGAAGTATTTGACTCTAAAATAAGTGAAGATAAACACTTAGAAGTGTATGAAAAACTAGCTTAAAACCCACTTAAAATCTTGTGAAAAATAGTCCAAGAGAAGCCCCTTTTATAGGCTTCAAAAATGTGGCCGTTGGAGGTCAACTCAGCAGCCTGGTTTCCTGTCGGTCGACCGCCCGGTCGACTGGCCAGCGGTCCGATTTCTGACCGTTGTGCCAGCGGTCGACCGTGGCCTGGATACAGAGAGCAGTAGCTCTCTGCCGGTCGACCGCCCCGTCGACCGGGGCCATTTCCAAAGAGCAGAGCTCTCTGACGGTCGACCGGGTCGATCGGCCGGCCCTGCAGCCAAACTAAGCCATGCACGTTTGTGTACGTCGGTCGACCACCCGGTCGAATGACCTCTGGCCCGGTCGACCGTGCGGTCGACCGACAGAAGGCCAGAAACAGGTTTTTAGGGATTTAAAAACTCGGTCATTTTCCTTCAATAAAATCCCATAAATTCTGATAAATTCTACAAAAATAAGTTCATTGATATACGTTGATATACAAACATGTTTGAGAAAACAGAACATGTTACAAACATTTTGAACTATTTTTGTAATATGAAAGTTTTGTCTTAACTAAAAATCTGTATTTTCTAAAATCAATTTTTTCAAAACTTCTCCAAATACAAAAACAAGATATTCTAACACTTTTAAAGCTTAGTGTGTATAGATATGATCCATTACACATATATGATGAAATATCTATGTTTTTGACATTAAGCTCTAAAATAAGTTTTGATAAAACACATGTATATTTTTAATCTTAAACACTAAACCGGTATTTTTCAAAACGAAAACTCTTTTATAAAAACACATTTAAATCTTGTGTGTGAGTGTATATGAACTTGAGCAATTCACCAACTAATCTATCCTTTACCTTTTATCTAAAAATAAGATCTTACTACAAACAAACCTAGACACAAGTCTTCTCTTGAAAAATCTTCACTTGAGAAACTTCTTCTCCTTCTCGACTTTGTTCAAATTTTGATCCAATGAGCTAGATTCCTCTTGAGTACTTGATGCAATCATGATGCGCGAGCTCTTGAATCAACACGTGCTAGCTTCAAAACTTGACTTTAAATTCTTTGTTGAAGCTAAACACCAACTAAGATCTTGATCAAATATCTGAAACTAATTTAAACACAAGATCATTAGTACTATAGCTATATAAGTTAATCATCATTAAAACTAGAGCGATGGGCCTTTGGACCAACAATCTCCCCCTTTTTGATGACAAAACTTGTGGACTTATATATGCATGGATTAAAGTCAAGCTTCATAGAAGCTCCCCTTAACTCATGCATAACACTAAACATATAGATTTTCAATGAAGTGCATAAAACTAAACAAATATTTATGCATAAACAAAGTGAGGGAAACATGCATAAATTAAGGATTCTTCTTCCAGAAAACTTTCTCCCCCCTTTTGTATAAACTTTTAAAATCCTTCTTCCTTTTTGTATAAACATAAACTCAAATAGGAAATATTCATATATAAACTCAAAATCATTCTCTCCCTTTTTGTCAATCATCAATAAAGGGGTGAAAAACAAATCAATAATAAGAATATATATGCGATATATATTCATGAAGAGGAAGACGTTAAGTTAGCTTCCCTGCATACATGCATTATATGAAGAAGGGATGACAAAACCCTAATTCTCATAAAGCATAATATATAATGCATAAGTGGAGATGTTAAGCTCCCCCCTACACACGTGTATCACATAAAGAAGATACGTCAAGCTCCTCAATATAAAATACACTTAACATGAATCTATATATAGAAGAGATGTTAAGCTCCCCTTGCATATAGGCAATACATATCAAAACATTTTTAAACATCACTTTAAAGACAAAATTTGAATTTTCTTAAATCAAATTTTGATATACCACTTGTAAGTAAATAAAATTTTAAGATATCACAAGATATTTGATACCAAATGAAATTGGAAATTTTGATACCAATTGAAATTGAAACATTTATAAATTGTGATACCATAGAATGTAAAATAAATGGCAAACTCATGAAATACCAATTGAAATATATTATAAATTTTAAAATCAAATAAATGGTAAAATATGAAGTATATTTTGATATCAAATGAAATACCAATAGAAAATAATGCATAAGCTTATTAAAATACCAATTGAGATACCAATTGAAATCAAGATTTAAGTCAAGCTTAGCATAAACATAATTTGTGCTTCAAACATGTAAGGGTATTGTAAATCAAGCACAATCAAATCATATATATGTATGAAAATGAAAATACTAATAGAAATTGATATTATTTGAAATTTGAAGATACATATATAAGAAAACATATATGAGTATACAAAAATGGAATTTCATGAAGTTCATGTGTATAACTCATACCTAACCACCCTATTCATGCACATGATAAAAAAGATTTTCAATAAGGCTCACAAGGCATGGTCGCCCATCCATCCGCCCTTAACGGGTTGGTAGGGGTTTTCAAAAATAGGAGTTTGAAACATTTTGCATAATTTGGAAACTCTCTATTGAAGAACAAATAACTAGTTTAAAATAATTTTTGAAAAACTAGTTAAAGATCCTTCAAACATGAAGACAAATCATATATCCATGAATTATTGCTAAGAACACAAAAGTTGACACTCGAAATCTATAAAGCTCAAAAATGGCTTATGAAATAAAGTCATAAGTAAATAAAAATAATGTGAGTGTACAAAGGTTATGTGATTAGCATAATCATGAAAAATTGTCAATGAGGCTCAAAGCAAACATATGAAAATCATGAAAATTCATTTTTCATTTAAAAACAAACTTCAAGGTATATGTATGATTTATCAAAAGCTAACAATATACATACATATCCTAAACACAAAAAGAGTCCATAATAGTATTTGCATGAAGGCAAGGACTCAAGGGTATACATGTATATCTATTAGTTTTGAACATGAATTACATATACACGAAGCAAAACATGCACAAAAATAGACAAAACAAGTATAAATGAAGGAATCATCAAAACTAGGTTATACATGTACATGTAATGAGTGCAAATGAGCAATGAAGTACAAACATATAAGAATCAAAAGTTGCTCACTACTTGTACAAATATTGACACAAGTTTTAATGAAAACTACATCTAAACAAGTATACACCACATGAAGCATAATCAAAACATATATCATAAAAACATGCTAAAATTTCTTAATGTAAAAGCATGTAAATAAGATAGGAGTTTTGAGATAGTTACCAAACCATAAGAACTATACTCTAAGTCTCTAAACATGGTGGTTCTCCCACCAAAACGTCCTTGATAGTGATGCATCAATTGTATGTCCATCTAACACATGCATCCACCACCAATGCACCAAACCTCTCACGTCATGTGAGAGCCCACAACTACATCAAACACAAGAGGTGGGGATTTGGTACCCATTTTCTTTTGGGTCCACAGGGGTTAGCATTCTTCGGAACCCAAACATTTTTATTAGCAAAATTTAAAGAATTTACTTTATCATAACAAAACTTTACTAAATGGCCTTTGCGGCCGCAATGTATATATTTGTACACTCTAACATGCACATGTGAACGAGTGTGATCATAATATGCAAAGTGTGCATATGTGTGCCGTAGGTGATGTGCATGAACATGTGGAACTTGTTTCTTTTGAAACAAGGTTTCCAATCTATTATGATTAAATGCACAATTACTCAAAGTTGAGCTTAAACAATCTATTCTATTTTTCAAAAATTAATCTCATTTTTATCAATGGTTGCATGAAAAGCATGGTGAGAATGAGAATCAATAATCTTGTTCTTTTAGAAACATTTTCCTTTTCATTTGAAATAAATTTTCTTTTTAAAGAGTTATTTTCATTCAAAGAAATTTCCTTTTCTTTTTCCACCAAATAATTTTATTTTTCAAAGAAGTATTTCTTTCACAAAGATCATTCAATTTAGAAGTCAAGGAAATATTATCCTTTTTTAACATATAATTTTCTTTTGAAATGCATTCCAATTTATTTTGAAAAGAATCTTTTTCTTTTAACATGGAATCAAATTTATTTTTCAATTTCTTATTATTCTTTTTAAGCATGTCATATTTTTCAAGAAGTTGTTGACAAAAAGATTCAAGCTCATCATAAGACATGTCTATATCTTCTTCTAGCTCGGATTCGGTATTTACCTCAAGGGGGTTATCCCCTTGGACCATGTAGTACAAGTTGAAAGCATCACTTTCATCATCCGAGTCACTCCCCGCATAGTATTGCTTTCGTTCATCAAGGGAGACTATAATGTTCAAAACTACAAAAGCTGAATCAAAGTTAGAAATCCTAGATAAATATTCATCATTTATGGTTGACTTTAAAGCATGGATGGCTTTTACATTAGCCTCAAGGTGTTTGTCATTTAAACAATATGAATCTTTAATAGTGGCAAAATAAACATGAATACCTAGGGCTTTGAGGTACAATGACATCTTAACCTTCCAAGTTTGGATGTTAAGAATATCAAAAGTGGGAGACGACATGAAATCCATGTGTGTGTATAAATATTGTGATTTTCTAAAAATGAGGATCTTTAACTCTAGGTTGTTAGATCCAAATCAAGAGCACCAAGCTCTGATACCAATTGAAATCACCTAAGGGGGTGAATAGGTGACTAGCTAATCTAATGGTGAATTAATGCGGTATTAAATTTTTTTATGCAAACTAAAAACTATTAAGCTAAACACGCAAGGTATAACCTTAGAGTGTAGCCGAATTCCCGGTGAAGGGCTCTGGACTAACTCCTCAAGATCCTCTAGATAAGAGTTGAGGTGCCGCTTTGGCTCTCTTGGTTGAATACAAGTGTGAGCAAACAATCACCAAGAATATAATAATTAAGCACAAGATATATCAAGCATATAAAGAAATAAGGAATGTTAGTATGCAAGATATAAACACAAGTGAGAGATAGAGAGAGCAATTACAAACACAGGAGATTTGTTTCGAAGTTCGAGCACCCTTGCTTTACGTCCCCGCCTTCAACACTATGAAGGATTTCCACTATAAACGATCCCACTGGATCACTCGGTGCCGCAACACCTACAACGAGTTAACACTAGAATTCCTTGGACTCACTAGTCCCTCTCTTGTTCCCGCAAGAACTACACACCGCAAGCACACTGGCTTGCCGAGGCCGCACCTCTACACCGAGCTCTCACTAGAACTCGTAACAACGCGAACCCGCAAGTCTGCCTCCTCAAATACAAAGTAGAACACTTTGGTGATCGAAACACTATAGAATTTTGATTGGTAGTGAAAAGTGCATTTCTATCATCATATTTACCATCACATTTTCATATTTATTCATTTAATTCTGCACATTTATTAATAATTTGTAATTTATTGTATGCAGGCCTCGAATTATTATTTTAATAACAAATAAAGCTTAAAGAGCCCAAAAGCCCAGATCCAAGCCCATGTTTGAAGCCCAGGTGAAAAAGCGCAATTACAAGAAGTCAAAGTGCAAATACACAAAGGGCTAAAGTTGCAATTATTAAAGATGAGGGAAGGATAGAATTCTACCCAACCCTAAACTCTTGCAGGATAAGCATAAAAGCCAAAGATAAGAAGGAAATTCGTGATAAAAGATTTGGGATAATTGAAATCAAGGTAACTTGATTACTAAGTTATCTCGAAATCCCAATATGGAGAGCTCGGATCATACTTCCAGAAACAGGCGCCCAGATGGACGGACCAGGAGAGGCCACGCGCCAAAGCGCGTGGCCAACCGCCAGTATTGAGCCGCGGAAACGCGGCCCAAGCCGCGTTTCTGCGGCATTATGGATGAGATATGTCACCTGTTTTCGTGGACCACTTCGATTGGGACTCTAATTCCTTCTGCACCTATAAATACGCCCTGCAGTGCAACGTACAGAGCGTCCAGCGTCCAACAAAGGGCCAAAGTTAGGATTTTTAGGGTTTCTCTTCTTTCTTCTAGTTTTGTAATTAGGGTTTCTTTTTATTTTCAAGAGAGGGAGATGGCTATGTTGAGGGTGACACTGATGTATGCTTCTCTTCTCCATTGTTTCAAGTAATGAAGGTAATTTTTATTTTTATTTATGTCATTGCTTTACTTTTCTTTTTGTTCTCTTTTTCTTTTCTACTTTCTTTCTGTTGATCTTTGATGAGCATGCAAGCGATTACCGAACCACAAGTATAACAAATCTTGGTGGTGCCAACGATATTCCATGGAGATGTTCTCCTCCTCGAGGTGTATCAATTCATACTTGCCCAAGGCTTGATGATCTAATGCGAACAGCGGACTGAGATCGATCCCATGATTTATGCGTTCAACGCCTCCGAAATAAGGTAGAAAGTGTTAGGTTTTCACATATTTTCTCCAACCAAGGTTAGTTTTCTTTTCTTTTCTTTTCTTTTTGTAGATTAAATCACAACTTCTCCATATTCTTTTCTACCACCCATTGTAAATACCACTACTTAATAATAAAAAGATAATTTTTAGAGATAACTTGCTTAACGCTTCCATCGCAGTCCCTCCCTGAGGATCACGACCCGCATAGCCTTGCTACGCGGATTAGTATTGAGCACCTCGCACACCTTTAATTCTCAGATCTAATATTCATATTTTGTGTGCAGGTAAAAGTTCAGTCAAAAAATTGGCGCCGTTGTGGGGGTGGGCTTTACTAACATACTAACATAGGTAAAAACTAACAAAAAAAAAATGCTAATAAAAAAAAAATTTAAAAAAAAAAATTGTTATAAAAAGGAAATATTTTGACTTATTTTTTTGAAAGAAATTTAAGTTAGTTTTAAGGATTAGGAAAATCACGATTAGGATTTCTAAAAACTTGGTCAAAATAAATAAATTGTTTAAATTTTTAGGTATAGGAGAAGAAATTGAATAAATAATTAGTCTTGATTTTTACCTTAATGAAATGTGCATACCAAATGCATATCTAGGATTCTAAGACAAAGACCTTGTGCCTCATAAAAAAAAAGAAAGAAAAAAAAGAAAAAAAATCACCAATTAAGCTGATACATGTGCCTCAAGAAGCATAAGTATTCATGCCTAAAGGTGAGTAAATAAAATGAAGTCCTTAGTTTTGGGGCCTAGTTCACTCGAATTTGAGTCCGCGGGGTGTTTTCTCACCTGGTGCCCTAAAGCCGACCGGTTTGGGAGCCACCGACTTTAAGTTCGCTACATGGGTGGATTAGAAAGCCTAAGAAAACTGAGAAATATTATACATGTATTAACACATCTATTAGTCAATTAGTTAGGTATGAGGGCCTCAAGAAGCCTTGATACTTATACGAAAGAAAATTAGATGAGTTATACATGCCAAAAAAAAAAAATTATATTAACACATCTAATAGTCAATTAGTTAGGTATGAGGGCCTCAAGAAGCCTTGATACTTACACGAAAGAAAATTAGATGATGTTATAAAAATAATAAAGAGGCATGAGAGTCCAAGTTAAAGAATTCCTAGATTCACAAGGGTGCATATGACTTTTGGTAACGAAAAAGACTATACAAACATTCAATTTTAATCCTTACCTAAAATAAATAACAATTGACTTTATTAGGACTAAGTTTAAAGAATGAATAAAAATGAGGATCCTAAAACTTATAGACTACTTAGTCTCTTCAATAATAATTCAAATATTTTCCTTTTTATGGATTTTGTGGGTGTAATCCGCTGAAAACCCTCACGAGACAACACTCGTCCTCTAGGGTAACCTAGAGGTTTAACGGCTTGTTGCACGTGCTAAGTGCAATCGTGATTCCTACGAAAGTGAGTTAGGTTAGATTAACTTTCATTTCTTTTTCTTTTCTTTGTTTTTACTCGAGGACGAGCAAAAAGATAAGTGTGGGGGTGTGATTGGTAGTGAAAAGTGCATTTTTATCATCATATTTACCATCACATTTTCATATTTATTCATTTAATTCTGCACATTTATTAATAATTTGTAATTTATTGTGTGCAGGCCTCGAATTATTATTTTAATAACAAATAAAGCTTAAAGAGCCCAAAAGCCCAAATCCAAGCCCATGTTTGAAGCCCAGGTGAAAAAGCGCAATTACAAGAAGTCAAAGTGCAAATACACAAAGGGCTAAAGTTGCAATTATTAAAGATGAGGGAAGGATAGAATTCTACCCAACCCTAAACTCTTGCAGGATGAGCATAAAAGTCAAAGATAAGAAGGAAATTCTTGATAAAAGATTTGGGATAATTGAAATCAAGGTAACTTGATTACTAAGTTATCTCGAAATCCCAATATGGAGAGCTCGGATCATACTTCCAGAAACAGGCGCCCAGATGGACGGACCAGGAGAGGCCACGCGCCAAAGCGCGTGGCCAACCGCCAGTATTGAGCCGCGGAAACGCGGCCCAAGCCGCGTTTCCGCGGCATTATGGATGAGATACGTCACCTGTTTTCGTGGACCACTTCGATTGGGACTCTGATTCCTTCAGCACCTATAAATACCCCCTGCAGTGCAACGTACAGAGCGTCCAGCGTCCAGCAAAGGGCCAAAGTTAGGATTTTTAGGGTTTCTCTTCTTTCTTCTAGTTTTATAATTAGGGTTTCTTTTTATTTTCAAGAGAGGGAGATGGCTATGTTGAGGGTGACACTGATGTATGCTTCTCTTCTCCATTGTTTCAAGTAATGAAGGTAATTTTTATTTTTATTTATGTCATTGCTTTACTTTTCTTTTTGTTCTCTTTTTCTTTTCTACTTTCTTTCTGTTGATCTTTGATGAGCATGCAAGCGATTACCGAACCACAAGTATAACAAATCTTGGTGGTGCCAACGATATTCCATGGAGATGTTCTCCTCCTCGAGGCGTATCAATTCATACTTGCCCAAGGCTTGATGATCTAATGCGAACAGCGGACTGAGATCGATCCCATGATTTATGCGTTCAACGCCTCCGAAATAAGGTAGAAAGTGTTAGGTTTTCACATATTTTCTCCAACCAAGGTTAGTTTTCTTTTCTTTTCTTTTCTTTTTGTAGATTAAATCACAACTTCTCCATATTCTTTTCTACCACCTGATTGTTACACATATTTGCATTTTATACCACCTTCATACCATGCATATTGTATATTAAATGTGATTTTTAATCCCTATTTTCTCTATTTTTGCAGATCCACACCTTAAAGAGAAGAAGTCATTAATCACTTTAATTAGTGATAATTAAAGGGGTTAAATCAAAAAGAGCCAAGATTTCAAATCAGATTTCACCAAGATCCGCGCGCCAATTAGAGAATCCAGATAGTCCACGTGGCTAACTACCTAACTACCAAATCCCACCAGAAAATCTGGGCTCAACGGCCCAGATTCTGCCGCCGGATCTGGGAGATCCTGAGGATCTGCGGCCGTTTTGAAACGGTTGGGCCTCGGATTTTGCGCCAACGGTTATGGCTCCAGAAGCTTCTCAGAAATGCCTATAAATAGGTGGCCAAGGGTCTGCGCGAGATCTAGTGAAGAGAGAGAGAAGAAAATAGGGAATTGTTGTAATTTTGTTTAGCTTTCTTCTAGTTTTTTTAGACTTCATCTCCTTCCTCCTTGAGTTCTAGACAAAGAGAGAGAGAGAGTTCAGTTTGAGAGCTTGTACCAAGGGAGTGACACTCTTGTGTCAAGGATTAATCAATGGAGCTTTCATCATCTCTTTGCAAGACTTGAGTATGCTTTTCTTTCATTTGCTTTAATTCCTTGCATTTGATTCTAGTTCTAGTTGAATTGCTTTAGATCTTTGCTTTCTATGAAGAATTGTAGCTTTGTTATTAGTTTAATGGAGGGCTAAGTTCTTGTTTCATGGCTAGCTAAGCTCACCTAGCTACTACTATATCTTTTGGTGATTGTCTATTTCAATTCTTGCATAATTCTAGTTTCTTGTGAATTCCAAGAAAGTATAGTTGTCTCCTTTGGTAATGGCTTGTTAGAACTCCACATGAATTATGTGTGCCTCTAATAAGAGCCTTGTCAAGAACAAGAGCCTTTGATGGAACATAAGGATGGATCACCAAGGATGTGTTACTTGTATAACAAGATCAACTCATTTACTTCAAGCTAACTTTGTAGTTAAGCTTTGAATGTTCAAAAGAGTTTTGATTCTTCTAAACTTAGCACTAATTGAGTACTAATCCTAGAGTTCCTCAATGAACATCTATTAAGAGAGCCTATGATTCAAGATGAGGCTTCAAGTTAACAACAAAGGAACACTAGTCTTCAAAAGGGAAACAACACTTGAACATGCAAGTTATCTTTAAATTGCCTATGATTCAATATGAGGCAATCTTGCAATCAACATAGAGTTAGTAAGTTAGCAATGAGGTGAAGTTAGGCTAGCCATGCATCTTCTTATCAAAAGTTTTTACAACACTTTCTTTTAGCATTCTTTTCCTTACAACACACTTCATTCTTTTAATTTCTTTTCCCACAATGCACCAATCCACCATCTCTTCTACATTTCTTGCACTTGTGTAATTAACAAAGAAGAAATCTCGTTTCCTTTTCTCACTCATATCGTAACGCTTCTAACGCTAGCTCTCCTTGTGGTTCGACTCGGTATAGCTATATGCTATAGCGAAGATTGGACAAGGTATATCAAATACATATTTGAAGTGAACAAGAACCAAAGGTTAACTCTAAACCTTATCTTTTCTACCTAATTCTTGTGCAAGAACTTCATATACCTTGTTTTTATCAATCAATTTTTGGCGCCGTTGCCGGGGAGAGCAACGGTTTGTGGTTGAAAAGTGAAGAACTAATACGAAGTCTCTTCTCTGTTGCAGGTTACAGGTTGAAGAAACAGAAAAATTTGCATAGCAGTGACATATAAGTGGACCTGGGCCTCTGCTCTCGAAAGCAGAGACCAGGATCCCTCCAAATTGCCGCAATTTCTGGGCTTTTGCCGCAGATTTGCGGCAAAGAGGAGATCACTACTGACAAGTTTTCTGCAGGGCTTGCTTCTCTGCAAAATACAGCTGCTGCTATATTTTAAATCTTGTTTTCTTCACCTGATATCTGCTAATCAACAGTAAAAAATTTGTTGAAAAAGTTAAAAATTGTTTAGACATTTGCATCTCTAGGCACGTGTCTTTCAATTCCTTTACTTTTACTGTTGAAGAGTGCGTGGGACAAGGTACGTAAGCATAGCATATAGACTAGGACTCACTCATTGTTTGATTTAAATTACGCTTTGAGTGAACCTTGTTTGTTGATATCGTACACTTGCACTAATTGATTCTAAGGGCAAATCCCATAAAAAGATAAGGTGGGGATTTTATCACCCCTTCCTTAGCCCACAAACCATTTTTCCCACGTACTCACAATCCTAAGCTTCTAAATAAAAATTGCTAGACGTTGGCCCTAGGGACATCCAGACTCACTTAGGAGATTATCCTAAGGGGAAAAGTGTTGGAAAGTGAATTTTGTAAAATCGGTGTCTAGGAAAGGGGTTGAGGGCCGAAAACCCGAAGGTTGTTGGTTACTTAATTAAGGAACGTCTCTGACGGAAAACCTCCCAACAACTTTACCCTTCCCTGGCCGATTTGCTTATATTCAAAATCCACACCAAACCTCCTATGGACGATCTATCGTTAGGAGTCGTCTAGGTCCAGGAAACCTAGAAAGCTTGGATTGATTTTTTTTTCTTGATTGTTATTTTTCATTTTCCGCTTGACTGAAAGGTGCACGTTGACTGTGATTGTGTATGCAACAGTGGTTTCGGGACCCAGATTCTGCTAGGCTTGTGAGAGTTTCTACACTGCCACATACACCACCACTTGACACAATTCCAGTCATGACGAACAACGTGTCGTTGCAGGACAAGTTCTATCCTATTCGCACATCACTGCCATCTTGTATTCTCCTCCCGAACACAAATGGAAGTAATTTTGAGTTGAAGCCCCAGTTCATAAACACACTTCCACGATTCCATGGCCTTGAATCTGAGGATGCATACTTCTTCATCCGAGAGTTTGAAGAAGTATGCCTTATGATGAGGATTTCCCAGCTTACCGATGATGCTGTCAGACTTAGATTCATCCCCTTTGCACTTAAGGATATCGCTAAGAAGTGGCTGTACAATCTTCCTGTCAGCTCAATTTCTTCTTGGGATGATTTCGTTAAGGTCTTTCTTAAAAAGTTCTATCCTATTCATAAGACAGCCATTATGAGGAAGAATATAATGCAATTCAAATAAGAAGCCAATGAACCATTTTGGAAGTATTTTGAGCGCTTCAAAGACCTAGTAGCCCTGTGTCCCCATCACGGTATAGAAAAATGGCGCCAGTGCCAGATTTTATATGATGGGCTTGATTATCAGACTAAGACTCTCCTTGAAACCATGTGTCAAGGAGAATTCTTAAAGAAGGATGAAGATCAGGGTTGGGATCTTTTTGAGGCTTTAGCTGAAAAGACAATCCAGTGGGAGTCATGTCCTGAGAAACCCACACCCACAACTTCCAGAACTGGTTTACATTCTATAGGATCCTCGATAGCTGCAGAAGCTAAGATAACTCAGTTGATGAAGAGGATTGAATTGCTAGAATCCAGGGAAAATTCTGTAGTTAGTCAAGTCAACCCATCATCAGTAGCTAGCCCATCACCTATGGCTAGCCCTGCACCTATAATCCACCCGGGTTGTACTTACTGCCATGATTTGAATCATGTGTTGGAAGAGTGTCCAGTGTATTACTCTCAAAATTTTCAGGAGAATACGAATGCCATGTACACCAGACCCACTTACAATCCTTACTCCAAAACCTATAATCCGGGATGGCGAAACCATCCGAACTTTTCTTGGAGTCAGTCTAGTACTGAGCAGCAGAGACAACCATTTCCACAACAATACCCTGCTCAGTCTCAGTCTCATCCACCGACTTACCACCAAAACCCACCAAATTTCAATTCATATCAGAGTCCACCCAGATTCCAACCATATCAAAATTCTGTGCCATATCAAGCTAATTTTCAACCCCAGTATCAACAACAACAACAGCATCAACCACCCAATCCTTCAGATAAGAAAATTTCCGAATTGGAGAAAATGATTGAAACCTTGTCTAAGACCCAAGCTGCAATGATGAACAATCAGCAGCAGGATATGAATAAATTACAAATCCAAATAGGACAGTTGGCTAATTCCCTAACTGAAAGGCAAAAAGGAATGCTGCCTAGCCAACCTGTGCCTAATCCCAAAGCTCATTTTCCTCTGCATGAAGTTGAAGACTTGGGACCCAGCCAATGCCAAGCCATTCAAATCCTTAGGTCTGGAAAACAAGTAGACAACAAGGTCTCAAATCAGTCTCCAAAACCTGTGTCAAAACCATCACCTTCTGTTCCAGTTCAACCTGTGCAAGATAGTCCTTCATCAAGTTCACAACCATCCACTTCTCAGTCAAAAGGAAAAGGGAAAATTGATGAGCAAACTTATAAGCCTGTTGTCCCATTCCCAAATAGGCTTACAAATCATAAGAATAATGCTCACATGGAGAAGATAAGAGAGATATTTAACCAAGTACAAATCAATGTCCCTCTCTTAGATGCTATTCAACAGGTCCCATCATACGCCAAATTTCTGAAAGAGATGTGTACTAAAAAGAGAAAAGCAAATGTCCCTAAGAAAGTCTTCTTGGCTTCCAACCTAAGTGAATTGCTTAATAGTCCAATCCCTGTGAAGTACAAAGATCCAGGGAGCCCAACCATTTCTTGTATCATAGGGCAGACCACTGTAAATAGGGCTTTGCTAGACTTGGGCGCAAGCATCAATCTTCTTCCCTTTTCCGTGTACCAGCAGTTAGGGTTAGGCAACCTTCGTCCAACCCAGATGACTATTCAATTGGCTGACCGCTCTGTTAAGATTCCCAAGGGGGAAATTACGGATGTTTTAATACGGGTGGGGGAATTCATTTACCCCGTTGACTTTGTTGTTCTTGAAACACAACCCGTACATAATCACAGAGCGCAAACACCTGTCATTCTAGGACGTCCTTTCTTAGCCACCGCGAATGCGATCATCAACTGCCGAAATGGATCGATGCGGCTGACGTTCGGAGATATGACGAAGGAGGTGAATGTCTTCCATCTGGGGAAGCAGCCAAGGGATGTGGAGAGTGACTCTTTTGATGTTAACTTGATAGAAGGATTGACCAGTGAACATGTGGAGGAAATTGAGTATGAGTCTGAAGAAGAGTTTGAGTTGGAGTCGGATGACCTAACTCTTGATCAGATTGTTGGATCAACTGTTGAAAGGACTACTAATTCCACACCTATTCTTCCCTTGTACCATGAGCAACCTGTTATAGATCCTGTCCCTTCTTCTGAGCTAAAGGCTCTTCCCAATCATCTCAAGTACAAGTACTTGGATGAGGAGGAATCTTTTCCTGTAATAATTGCATCCAATCTTACTGAGCAACAAGAAGAGGACCTTCTGACCGTGTTAAGGGAAAATAGAGAAGCCATTGGTTGGACCATGGCTGATATCAAAGGGATTAGTCCTACCATTGTTCAACATAGAATTCATCTGACAGAAGATGCTAAGCCGAAAAGAGACCCACAGCGGAGAATTAACCCCATTATGCAAGAAGCTGTTAGATCTGAGATTTTGAAACTATTGGACAATGGGATTATCTATCCCATATCTGATAGTCAATGGGTAAGTCCAGTCCATGCTGTGCCTAAGAAAGCTGGATTTACTGTGGTGGAGAATGAGAATAAAGAATTGATACAAACACGTCTTCCAACGAAGATTCGAGTTTGTATTGATTACAGGAAGTTAAACACCGCCACACGTAAGGACCACTTTCCACTTCCATTCATCGATCAAATGTTGGAGAGATTGGCGGGACACGAGTATTACTGTTTCCTGGATGGATATTCAGGATATAACCAATCCCAATCGCTCCCGAGGACCAAGATAAGACTACCTTCACCTGTCCCTTTGGAACATTTGCTTACCGTAGGATGCCCTTCGGCCTTTGCAATGCTCCAGCAACGTTTCAACGTTGCATGTTGAGCCTGTTCTCGGACATGGTGGAGAAATTTTTGGAAATTTTTATGGATGACTTTTCAATCTATGGGGATACATTTGAGCAATGCTTGTACCATCTGAAGCTGGTTTTACAACGATGCACGGAAAAGAATTTGACACTTAATTGGGAAAAGTGTCATTTCATGGTCAAGCACGGAATTGTACTTGGGCACAAGATATCAAGAATAGAATCGAGGTAGACAAGTCTAAGGTGGAGGTTATTATAAAGCTCACTGAACCACAATGTTTAAAGGACATTAGATCTTTCTTAGGGCACGCTGGTTTCTATAGGAGATTCATTCAAGGGTTTAGCAACATTGCGAGACCTTTGACAAATCTCTTAGGAAAAGATGTATCCTATATCTTTGATGAGGAATGTCGAAAATCGTGGAAAGAGCTTAAGAATAGACTTGTCTCTGCGCCGATAATATCTGCACCAGACTGGACCAAACCATTTGAGATTATGTGCGACGCCTCAGATTTTGCTATAGGCGCTGTTTTAGGACAGCGTATTGATAATAGGCAGCACGTAATCTATTATGCTAGCAGAACGCTAAACGATGCCCAACTCAATTACACGACTACTGAAAAGGAATTTTTAGCGGTTGTATTTGCGTTGGAGAAATTTCGACAATATCTGCTAGGGTCCAGGACCATAATTTTTACTGGTCACTCCGCCCTGAGGTACTTGATGCAAAAGAAGGACGCTAAGGCAAGATTGATTCGATGGATCCTTCTTTTGCAAGAGTTTGACTTGGAGATCAAAGATAAAAAGGGCGTTGAGAACGTGGTTGCGGATCACTTGTCAAGAATCCCGAATGCACCTCATGAGAAAATACCGATTAATGAAGATTTTCCTGACGAGCATATTTTGGAGATACGTGGAGAGCCCTGGTATGCCGATATAGTAAACTACCTTGCTACCAGGCAAATTCCTTCCCATTGGTCAGGACAAGAAAAACACCGTTTTCTGAGACAAATGCGGTTCTTCTTTTGGGATGAACCGTATTTATTCAAATACTGTCCTGACCAAATCATACGTAGATGCCTTCCAGAGGATGAACATCAGAGTGTTTTGACATTCTGTCACAAGTTAGTTTGCGGTGGACACTTTGGTCCACGAAAAACTACGGAAAAAGTGCTTCAGAGTGGATTCTATTGGCCCACTCTCTTTAAGGATGCCTATACCTTTTGCAAGCTTTGTGATAGATGTCAAATGACGGGTCGTATTACACAAAGAAACATGATGCCCCTCACACCCATCTTGGAAGTCGAAATTTTCGACCTCTGGGGCATCGATTTTATGGGACCCTTTCCTCTGTCCTACGGTAACCAATACATCTTGGTAGCCGTAGATTATGTTTCTAAATGGGCTGAAGCGATTCCTACACGGACAAATGACAACCAAATTGTCATTAAGTTTTTAAGAGAGAACATCATTTCGCGTTTCGGAGCCCCCCGTGCGATACTGAGCGACAATGGGAGTCATTTCTGCAATAGGGCTTTTGAAGCCTTGATGCGAAAATACTCTATTACTCATAAACTATCCACGGCTTATCATCCTCAAACCAATGGGCAAGTTGAGGTAACAAACAGACAGATAAAACTCATTCTGGAGAAGACTGTAGGACAGAATCGTAAGGATTGGTCCATCAAACTGACTGATGCCTTATGGGCATACAGGACCGCTTACAAGACTGTCCTCGGTATGTCACCATACCGAGTTATATTTGGAAAACCATGTCACTTGCCCGTTGAATTAGAACACCGTGCACTATGGGCTTTAAAGCAGCTGAATCTAGATTTGGATAAAGCCGGTGTTCTAAGGAAGCTGCAGCTATCCGAGCTTGAAGAGTTACGAAACGAGGTATACGATAACGCTCGGATCACGAAGCACAGAACCAAGCTTTTTCACGACAAATCCATTCACAGGAAGATTTTTGTTGTCGGACAAAAGGTTCTGTTGTATAATTCTCGACTCCACCTTTTCCCTGGTAAACTGCGAACCAGGTGGTCAGGGCCTTTCATTGTTCAGAATGTTTTTTCCCACGGAGCAATCGAGATTCTTGACCCAACTAATGGCAACACATTCACTGTGAACGGTCAACGTCTCAAGCTATTTTTTACCACGGATTCCTTGTCACACGACATTCACGAATTGGGTCTTTACGACCCAGTTTATTTGTGACATTTTCATTTGTATAGTTTCCCATGCATTCTCCTGAATATCATTTTAGGGACCACACTTGTAAATATTTTTCTTTTACACTTTTTGTTAATAAAAAAAAATAAAATAAAAAAATAAAAATAAAAAAAAAATTTTTGGGATTGTTGAGCATGAAAAGAATTTCACATCCCTAGGATTCTCTTTCTTCCCTAGGATTCCATTCATATTCAAAATCCTTTGACCTAGGGTTGTAATTATAATTTTGACCTAGGGATAAATTTGGACATCCCTTTTTACCTACCCCTATAAATATCCTCTTTATCAACTCTTCTCCCTCAACAGCCAATATTTTCTCAGATCTGAGAACCCTCTTCCAGAGCCGACTTCTGTCTATTTTCCCCTTCACCTGAATCCCCAGATCCGCCGCCAAAAGCCCTTTCCAGCCGCCGATCTGCGGCTATTCAGCCTTCTCTGGTGCTCAGAAAACTTCTGCGCGGCTGATTTTCTCTGCTGGTGGTAGATCCCGAGTGATTTCTTCCAATCTACATCTTGGGTGCGTTCTGCACTACTGTTTTGGATTTTCCCCCACGATTTCCGGGGGTGGTTTGCATTTTCCTTTCTCAAATCCTTTGCTTTACTTTCTTTAGCAATTATGGCCCCAAATTTATATGTGGAGAGGGATTTTTCTGCACTCTTTAATGAAAGTGGGGGGTATGGGCATATTTTTGTGGATCGAATCCGCGCTTGGAATTGGTACACTTTGGTGTTTGATCACAATGAGCATGAAGCATTTTATTGCCCCGATCTTGTCAACACTTTTTACAATTCAATAGATTATGCATCTGTGAATCATGACCCATACCAATTTGTATCTCACATGCCATTTGGTGACATTTTGGTCACACTTCCACTTCTTGCACAGATCACTCATGCCCCCATTTATCCCCATCCTAGCGACCCCTTGCCATTAATCGATTACTTAACCATCATGGGTGTACGCTGCACAGTCCAGGATCGTGGGCTCAAAGCTCAATCTACATTCAGAAATATTCATTGCGTTGGACGTTGGATCCAACGAAACATTCTAGGGACAGAACACACCTCTTCCTTCAATAGACCTGTGTTACAGATTATTCATGACTTGATGACACAGAACCACACGGTCTGTTTGAATCGGACTATCTTCCGTTCAATTATTGAAAATTCCTCTCGCACTCGGGGTGCAAAGTATTCTCATCCTATATTAATTACACGTCTGTGTCAACATTTCATGCCAGACGCTGTTTTTTCTACATTTGACCGAGTGACGATTACGCTAGAGAGACCCACAAGCTCATACAATAGTTGCTTGCAGGCGCTCTGGACACCCAGTGCTTTGCCTGAGACTGTACCTGTGGAGTCCTCTTCGGAGGAAAGTTTAGAGAGGATAGATGAGCCCCAATTCTGGAGACAGGAACCCCCAACGGAACCAAAAGCCTTCATGTCTACTATCTGGAAAGGCATGAAGAGGATATTTCGGGGACAAGTCAGGCTTAGGAAGAAGGTAAAGGAGCAATCCTCTCGTTTAGATGGGATGGAGGCGATGTTGAGGAGAACACAATCGGCTGGACCTAGTACCACATCGGGTCCAAAACGACAGAGGGAGTAGTTTTGTCCTTTACCTATTTCATGCATCATTTCATATCGCATACATTGAGGACAATGCATGAGATAGGTATGGGGGGGGTAGATGCTGACATAGGATTTTTCATTTTATTTTTAGGATTTTTTATTTTTAGGATTTTTCATTTTCTTTTTAGGATTTTTCATTTTCTTTTTAGGTTTTACTTTTCTTTGTAGATTTTCTATTTTTTGTTAGATTTTATTTTCTTTTAGAAAATATATATAAAGAAAAAAACTTTTTGAAATAAGAGACAAAGTTTAGATCTATTTTTAAGAAAATTAAGATGTATCTTAGAAATTAAAAAAGCCTTAATTATGACATCTTAAACCTTGTTGAAATAATAGATCTTGTTTGAAATTATAGGATAAGTAAGTAAAATTGGGGAGATATTTTTATCTTGAATTAAGCCTTAGATAGTAAGCACTTCACACTTACACAATTTTTGGGATGGAAACAAAGACCTAAAATGCCATAAAATAAATAAAAAAAGAATAAAACATCACCTATTAAGCTGGAGAATTGTGCCTCAAGAAGCATGGTTACTCACGCCTAACGGTGATCTCACTTATTAAGCTGGATAAATGTGCCTCAAGAAGCATGATTATTCACGCCTAACGGTGATAAAATAAATAATCCCCTTTAGTTTTGTGGCCTTTTTCGCTCGAGTCCTTTAACCCGAGGGATGTTTTCTCATCTGGTGCCCTAGAACCATCTGGTTTGGGAGTCATCGGTTATAGGCTCGCTACATGGGTGAACTAGAAAGCCTAAGAAAACTAAGGGAAGAAAAAAAAAGAGAATAAATAAATGGCTTTATGGTTAGAGTTGAAATCCCAGAAATTTTCACTGAACACGGTGTGCATACTATCTAGGTTTTATGAAAGATAAAATATTCAATCCAATTTTGAATTCTTACCTTAATTAAGAACAAGATCTTGCATGGAGACTAAGTTTAAGGAAGAATGATTATAGGTGGACTTATGACCTTAGATCACTTATATTTTTGTAAAAATAGTTCGAAAACATGTCTCTCTTTCAAAATGCATTTTCAAAACACTAACATTTGTTTTCTTTTTTATGGATTTTGTGGGTGCAATCCGCTGAAAACCCTCAGGAGACAACACTCCTCCTCTAGGGTAACCTAGAGGTTTAACGGCTTGTTGCACATGCTCAGTGCAATCGTGTCACCTACGAAAGTGGTGTAATAAATTAGTTAGGATTTTATTTTTCTTTCTTTTTCTTTCATTTTTTTTGCTCGAGGACGAGCAAAAGCTAGGTATGGGGGTGTGATTGTTACACATATTTGCATTTTATACCACCTTCATACCATGAATATTGTATATTAAATGTGATTTTTAATCCCTATTTTCTCTATTTTTGCAGATCCACACCTTAAAGAGAAGAAGTCATTAATCACTTTAATTAGTGATAATTAAAGGGGTTAAATCAAAAAGAGCCAAGATTTCAAATCAGATTTCACCAAGATCCGCGCGCCAATTGGAGAATCCAGATAGTCCACGTGGCTAACTACCCAACTACCAAATCCCACCAGAAAATCTGGGCTCAACGGCCCAGATTCTGCCGCCGGATCTGGGAGATCCTGAGGATCTGCGGCCGTTTTGAAACGGTTGGGCCTCGGATTTTGCGCCAACGGTTATGGCTCCAGAAGCTTCTCAGAAATGCCTATAAATAGGTGGCCAAGGGTCTGCGCGAGATCTAGTGAAGAGAGAGAGAAGAAAATAGGGAATTGTTGTAATTTTGTTTAGCTTTCTTCTAGTTTTTTTTAGACTTCATCTCCTTCCTCCTTGAGTTCTAGACAAAGAGAGAGAGAGAGTTCAGTTTGAGAGCTTGTACCAAGGGAGTGACACTCTTATGTCAAGGATTAATCAATGGAGCTTTCATCATCTCTTTGCAAGACTTGAGTATGCTTTTCTTTCATTTGCTTTAATTCCTTGCATTTGATTCTAGTTCTAGTTGAATTGCTTTAGATCTTTGCTTTCTATGAAGAATTGTAGCTTTGTTATTAGTTTAATGGAGGGCTAAGTTCTTGTTTCATGGCTAGCTAAGACTCACCTAGCTACTACTATCTCTTTTGGTGATTGTCTATTTCAATTCTTGCATAATTCTAGTTTCTTGTGAATTCCAAGAAAGTATAGTTGTCTCCTTTGGTAATGGCTTGTTAGAACTCCACATGAATTATGTGTGCCTCTAATAAGAGCCTTGTCAAGAACAAGAGCCTTTGATGGAACATAAGGATGGATCACCAAGGATGTGTTACTTGTATAACAAGATCAACTCATTTACTTCAAGCTAACTTTGTAGTTAAGCTTTGAATGTTCAAAAGAGTTTTGATTCTTCTAAACTTAGAACTAATTGAGTACTAATCCTAGAGTTCCTCAATGAACATCTATTAAGAGAGCCTATGATTCAAGATGAGGCTTCAAGTTAACAACAAAGGAACACTAGTCTTCAAAAGGGAAACAACACTTGAACATGCAAGTTATCTTTAAATTGCCTATGATTCAATATGAGGCAATCTTGCAATCAACATAGAGTTAGTAAGTTAGCAATGAGGTGAACTTAGGCTAGCCATGCATCTTCTTATCAAAAGTTTTTACAACACTTTCTTTTAGCATTCTTTTCCTTACAACACACTTCATTCTTTTAATTTCTTTTCCCACAATGCACCAATCCACCATCTCTTCTACATTTCTTGCACTTGTGTAATTAACAAAGAAGAAATCTCGTTTCCTTTTCACTCATATCGTAACGCTTCTAACGCTAGCTCTCCTTGTGGTTCGACTCGGTATAGCTATATGCTATAGCGAAGATTGGACAAGGTATATCAAATACATATTTGAAGTGAACAAGAACCAAAGGTTAACTCTAAACCTTATCTTTTCTACCTAATTCTTGTGCAAGAACTTCATATACCTTGTTTTTATCAATCACCACCCATTGTAAATACCACTACTTAATAATAAAAAGATAATTTTTAGAGATAACTTGCTTAACGCTTCCATCGCAGTCCCTCCCTGAGGATCACGACCCGCATAGCCTTGCTACCGCGGATTAGTATTGAGCACCTCGCACACCTTTAATTCTCAGATCTAATATTCATATTTTGTGTGCAGGTAAAAGTTCAGTCAAAAAATTGCAATTTTTTGACTGAACTTTTACCTGCACACAAAATATGAATATTAGATCTGAGAATTAAAGGTGTGCGAGGTGCTCAATACTAATCCGCGGTAGCAAGGCTATGCGGGTCGTGATCCTCAGGGAGCGACTGCGATGGAAGCGTTAAGCAAGTTATCTCTAAAAATTATCTTTTATTATTAAGTAGTGGTATTTACAATGGGTGGTAGAAAAGAATATGGAGAAGTTGTGATTTAATCTACAAAAGAAAAGAAAAGAAAGAAAACTAACCTTGGTTGGAGAAAATATGTGAAAACCTAACACTTTCTACCTTATTTCGGAGGCGTTGAACGCATAAATCATGGGATCGATCTCAGTCCGCTGTTCGCATTAGATCATCAAGCCTTGGGCAAGTATGAATTGATACGCCTCGAGGAGGAGAACATCTCCATGGAATATCGTTGGCACCACCAAGATTTGTTATACTTGTGGTTCGGTAATCGCTTGCATGCTCATCAAAGATCAACAGAAAGAAAGTAGAAAAGAAAAAGAGAACAAAAAGAAAAGTAAAGCAATGACATAAATAAAAATAAAAATTACCTTCATTACTTGAAACAATGGAGAAGAGAAGCATACATCAGTGTCACCCTCAACATAGCCATCTCCCTCTCTTGAAAATAAAAAGAAACCCTAATTACAAAACTAGAAGAAAGAAGAGAAACCCTAAAAATCCTAACTTTGGCCCTTTGCTGGACGCTGGACGCTCTGTACGTTGCACTGCAGGGGGTATTTATAGGTGCAGAAGGAATCAGAGTCCCAATCGAAGTGGTCCACGAAAACAGGTGACGTATCTCATCCATAATGCCGCGGAAACGTGGCTTGGGCTGCGTTTCCGCGGCTCAATACTGGCGGTTGGCCACGCGCTTTGGCGCGTGGCCTCTCCTGGTCCGTCCATCTGGGCGCCTGTTTCTGGAAGTATGATCCGAGCTCTCCATATTGGGATTTCGAGATAACTTAGTAATCAAGTTACCTTGATTTCAATTATCCCAAATCTTTTATCACGAATTTCCTTCTTATCTTTGGTTTTTATGCTCATCCTGCAAGAGTTTAGAGTTGGGTAGAATTCTATCCTTCCCTCATCTTTAATAATTGCAACTTTAGCCCTTTGTGTATTTGCACTTTGACTTCTTGTAATTGCGCTTTTTCACTTGGGCTTCAAACATGGGCTTGGATATGGGCTTTTGGGCTCTTTAAGCTTTATTTGTTATTAAAATAATAATTCGAGGCCTGCACACAATAAATTACAAATTATTAATAAATGTGCAGAATTAAATGAATAAATATGAAAATGTGATGGTAAATATGATGATAAAAATGCACTTTTCACTACCAATCACACCCCCACACTTATCTTTTTGCTCGTCCTCGAGTAAAAACAAAGAAAGAAAAGAAATGAAAAGTTAATCTAACCTGACTCACTTTCGTAGGAATCACGATTGCACTTAGCACGTGCAACAAGCCGTTAAACCTCTAGGTTACCCTAGAGGACGAGTGTTGTCTCGTGAGGGTTTTCAGCGGATTACACCCACAAAATCCATAAAAAGGAAAATATTTGAATTATTATTGAAGAGACTAAGTAGTCTATAAGTTTTAGGATCCTCATTTTTATTCATTCTTTAAACTTAGTCCTAATAAAGTCAATTGTTATTTATTTTAGGTAAGGATTAAAATTGAATGTTTGTATAGTCTTTTTCGTTACCAAAAGTCATATGCACCCTTGTGAATCTAGGAATTCTTTAACTTAGACTCTCATGCCTCTTTATTATTTTATAACATCATCTAATTTTCTTTCGTGTAAGTATCAAGGCTTCTTGAGGCCCTCATACCTAACTAATTGACTATTAGATGTGTTAATATAATTTTTTTTTTTGGCATGTATAACTCATCTAATTTTCTTTCGTATAAGTATCAAGGCTTCTTGAGGCCCTCATACCTAACTAATTGACTAATTGATGTGTTAATACATGTATAATATTTCTCAGTTTTCTTAGGCTTTCTAATCCACCCATGTAGCGAACTTAAAGTCGGTGGCTCCCAAACCGGTCGGCTTTAGGGCACCAGGTGAGAAAACACCCCGCGGACTCAAATTCGAGTGAACTAGGCCCCAAAACTAAGGACTTTATTTTATTTACTCACCTTTAGGCATGAATATTTATGCTTCTTGAGGCACATGTATTAGCTTAATTGGTGATTTTTTTTTCTTTTTTTTTATGAGGCATAAGGTCTTTGTCTTAGAATCCTAGATATGCATTTGGTATGCACATTTCATTAAGGTAAAAATCAAGACTAATTATTTATTCAATTTCTTCTCCTATACCTAAAAATTTAAACAATTTATTTATTTTGACTAAGTTTTTAGAAATCCTAATCGTGATTTTCCTAATCCTTAAAACTAACTTAGATTTCTTTCAAAAAATAAGTCAAAATATTTCCTTTTTATAACAATTTTTTTTTTAAATTTTTTTTTATTAGCAATTTTTTTTTGTTAGTTTTTACCTATGTTAGTATGTTAGTAAAGCCCACCCCCACACTTATCTCATGCATTGTCCTCAATGTATGAATGAATGCATATATGCATGAAACAGAACAAGGGAAGGCGGAAGATTACCTTAAGGTGGTGGTTCCGGAGGTGGTCTAATTGGTCCACGAAATGCGGCCCAATCAAGATAACAGATAATTTGGTGGAACCCACCAGAAACTTTCCTTACATAACCCACTAAAATATATGTATAATCAATTTTTAGAATTTTCACCCCATCAAATTTCCAATTTTCATAATAAATTTCAAAGTTAATTGTCTCAACCTCCTTGTCCCAAAATGGAGTATGAAAAGATGGAATTATTGACTTGGACATTATAGGTACGGGAACGAATACCGACTCAAGGAAGATGCTCAAATCAAGTAAGGGCTCAGGAGTCGGGCTAGGTTCAAGAATTGGGTCCAAGTCAAGAAATTGAAACTCAAGTCCACAATCTTCTTCCCACAATGGAATGTGACCTAATATGGGTGATATCTCTTTACTTCCAATATTAAGGAATTCTAGCTCATCGCCATACAATTCTTCAAAACTAAGGTCAACATCTTCCGTCAGAATTGTACAATCAGTTTCAGAAGTAAAGAGATTGTGAGAATCTAGGTCAAGTTCAATATGATCATCTAAAATGGGTGATTCAATTTCATAATGAATTGGAATAGGATCCAATGTTGACTCGGGAGAAGTGAAATCAGGTGGAGACACTGGAGTCATTATTGGATCAGGAAATAAAATTGAATCAAGTGGGAGATCATGATCATATTCATGCTCAAGTTCTATTTCAGGAAAGGAAAAACTTGCCAAATTATCAAGAATTGGAGTTTCGACAAGTTCAGATGATGGCACTGAAATAGAATCTTGTTGTCCAAAGCAACTTGGTTCGTCGGCTCTAAGAGAGTGGTCAGCGATATCAGAATTTGCCGAACTGTAAGAACGCAAAGATTGAACCATCATATCTAAATCATGCTCGCGAGCTAATCTAGCCTGAGTCATGGCTTCAAGCCTCTTTTGGAATTGGATTTGGAAAGAGGAAGTGAGATCGTGATGAAGTTGTGAATCGGTGGACTCACACATCATCATGTCTAAGATTGATGGTGGTTGTTGCTTGGACTCGTGCATACTCATCATTTCCCCGATAGATGATTTTCTATTCTGAATGGGTGGATCTGAGTATGAATCTTGGGAAGAATGTGGACTAGATGGATATGGAGGACAATTTGGTTGAGAATTAGACTCGGGGGACTCGAAACCCCATGAACTCTGTGACGAGTTGAAATTATTATGGAAATTATAGTCATAAGATGGGGGGTGTGGGTTATATTCATTCGGATAAGACCATTCCGGCACACTAGATTGGTCAAAGTTAGGGTATGCCGGGTTGGTAATATCCGAATAATAGTTAGGGGTGTAATATGGATTAAAATTGGAATTATTCTTATATGCCATATCACACCAACACAAACACAACAAACAAAAAAAGAAAAATTCTAACCTAAGTTAGGGTAGACCTATGACCTAGACGACTCCTAACTGGTTAGACCGTCCACAGGAGGTTGGGTGCAGACTTTGACCACAAGTTAATCAGCCAGGTCAGGGCAAGAGTGGTGGGAGGTTTTCCGTCAAAGACGTTCCTTAATTAAATAACCACCAATCTTCGGGCTTTCGGCCCTCAATCCCTTTCCTAGACACTGATTTGGCAAGAGTCAACTTCCAGCACTGTTCCCCCTTAGGATAATCTCCTATTGAGTCCGAGATGTCCCTAGGGTCAACGTCTACTCTTTTTTAGTTAGGCTTGGGTTAGTGAGTGCTTGGGATATGATTTTTGGGCTAAGGAAGGGTGATGAAATCCCCACCTTATCTTGTTAATGGGTTATGCCCTTAAGATGAATTAGTGCAAGTGTACAAGATAAATAGATAAGATTCACTCAAAGCAGAAAATCAACCAAGAGATGAGTCCTATTCTACATGCAATGCGTACGTACCTTGCTCCAGCACTCTTCAACAGTAAAAATAAAGTAATTGAAATGACACGTGCCTAATATGCAAACGTCTAATCAATTTTTATTTTTAACAACAAATAATTTACTGTTGAATTAATTAGCAGTATACAGGTATATCACAGAACAAATCAGAACAGAGCAGAAAGCAGTATTTTTAATTTGAAGCACCCTGCAAAAAACTGCAGTTAGTAATTCACAGCTATTGCCGCGGATCCGCGGCTATTGCCGCGTTTCTGCGGCAAAGTAGCAGGCTCTGCTGCTCTGCCTTCGAGGGCAGAGGCACAGAGTTGCTATATGTCCACTTCTGCTGCTGTTTCCTGTTCTCCAAACCTGCAAACAGAAAAGAATAAAAGAATAATTAGTTAAAATTTTTTTTTTATTTAGAGATAAACTTACCGTCCCTCCCGGCAACGACGCCAATTTTTTGACTGAACTTTTACCTGCACACAAAATATGAATATTAGATCTGAGAATTAAAGGTGTGCGAGGTGCTCAATACTAATCCGCGGTAGTAAGGCTATGCGGGTCGTGATCCTCAGGGAGCGACTGCGATGGAAGCGTTAAGCAAGTTATCTCTAAAAATTATCTTTTTATTATTAAGTAGTGGTATTTACAATGGGTGGTAGAAAAGAATATGGAAAAGTTGTGATTTAATCTACAAAAAGAAAAGAAAAGAAAAGAAAACTAACCTTGGTTGGAGAAAATATGTGAAAACCTAACACTTTCTACCTTATTTCGGAGGCGTTGAACGCATAAATCATGGGATCGATCTCAGTCCGCTGTTCGCATTAGATCATCAAGCCTTGGGCAAGTATGAATTGATACGCCTCGAGGAGGAGAACATCTCCATGGAATATCGTTGGCACCACCAAGATTTGTTATACTTGTGGTTCGGTAATCGCTTGCATGCTCATCAAAGATCAACAGAAAGAAAGTAGAAAAGAAAAAGAGAACAAAAGAAAAGTAAAGCAATGACATAAATAAAAATAAAAATTACCTTCATTACTTGAAACAATGGAGAAGAGAAGCATACATCAGTGTCACCCTCACATAGCCATCTCCCTCTCTTGAAAATAAAAGAAACCCTAATTACAAAACTAGAAGAAAGAAGAGAAACCCTAAAAATCCTAACTTTGGCCCTTTGCTGGACGCTGGACGCTCTGTACCTTGCACTGCAGGGGGTATTTATAGGTGCAGAAGGAATCAGAGTCCCAATCGAAGTGGTCCACGAAAACAGGTGACGTATCTCATCCATAATGCCGCGGAAACGCGGCTTGGGCCGCGTTTCCGCGGCTCAATACTGGCGGTTGGCCACGCGCTTTGGCGCGTGGCCTCTCCTGGTCCGTCCATCTGGGCGCCTGTTTCTGGAAGTATGATCCGAGCTCTCCATATTGGGATTTCGAGATAACTTAGTAATCAAGTTACCTTGATTTCAATTATCCCAAATCTTTTATCACGAATTTCCTTCTTATCTTTGGCTTTTATGCTCATCCTGCAAGAGTTTAGGGTTGGGTAGAATTCTATCCTTCCCTCATCTTTAATAATTGCAACTTTAGCCCTTTGTGTATTTGCACTTTGACTTCTTGTAATTGCGCTTTTTCACCTGGGCTTCAAACATGGGCTTGGATCTGGGCTTTTGGGCTCTTTAAGCTTTATTTGTTATTAAAATAATAATTCGAGGCCTGCACACAATAATTACAAATTATTAATAAATGTGCAGAATTAAATGAATAAATATGAAAATGTGATGGTAAATATGATGATAAAAATGCACTTTTCACTACCAATCACACCCCCACACTTATCTTTTTGCTCGTCCTCGAGTAAAATAAAGAAAAGAAAAAGAAATGAAAAGTTAATCTAACCTAACTCACTTTCGTAGGAATCACGATTGCACTTAGCACGTGCAACAAGCCGTTAAACCTCTAGGTTACCCTAGAGGACGAGTGTTGTCTCGTGAGGTTTTCAGCGGATTACACCCACAAAATCCATAAAAAGGAAAATATTTGAATTATTATTGAAGAGACTAAGTAGTCTATAAGTTTTAGGATCCTCATTTTTATTCATTCTTTAAACTTAGTCCTAATAAAGTCAATTGTTATTTATTTTAGGTAAGGATTAAATTGAATGTTTGTATAGTCTTTTTCGTTACCAAAGTCATATGCACCCTTGTGAATCTAAGAATTCTTTAACTTGGACTCTCATGCCTCTTTATTATTTTTATAACATCATCTAATTTTCTTTCGTGTAAGTATCAAGGCTTCTTGAGGCCCTCATACCTAACTAATTGACTATTAGATGTGTTAATATAATTTTTTTTTTTGGCATGTATAACTCATCTAATTTTCTTTCGTATAAGTATCTAGGCTTCTTGAGGCCCTCATACCTAACTAATTGACTAATAGATGTGTTAATACATGTATAATATTTCTCAGTTTTCTTAGGCTTTCTAATCCACCCATGTAGCGAACTTAAAGTCGGTGGCTCCCAAACCGGTCGGCTTTAGGGCACCAGGTGAGAAAACACCCCGCGGACTCAAATTCGAGTGAACTAGGCCCCAAAACTAAGGACTTTATTTTATTTACTCACCTTTGGGCATGAATACTTATGCTTCTTGAGGCACATGTATCAGCTTAATTGGTGATTTTTTTTTTCTTTTTTATTTATAAGGCACAAGGTCTTTGTCTTAGAATCCTAGATATACATTTGGTATGCACATTTTATTAAGGTAAAAATCAAGACTAATTATTTATTCAATTTCTTCTCCTATACCTAAAAATTTAAACAATTTATTTATTTTGACCAAGTTTGTAGAAATCCTAATCGTGATTTTCCTAATCCTTAAAACTAACTTAGATTTCTTTCAAAAAAATAAGTCAAAATATTTCCTTTTATAACAATTTTTTTTTAAAAAATTTTTTTTATTAGCAATTTTTTTTTGTTAGTTTTTTACCTATGTTAGTATGTTAGTAAAGCCCACCCCCACACTTATCTCATGCATTGTCCTCAATGTATGAATGAATGCATATATGCATGAAACAGAACAAGGAAGGCGGAAGATTACCTTAAGGTGGTGGTTCCGGAGGTGGTCTAATTGGTCCACGAAATGCGGCCCAATCAAGATAACAGATAATTTGGTGGAACCCACCAGAAACTTTCCTTACATAACCCACTAAAATATATGTATAATCAATTTTAGAATTTTCACCCCATCAAATTTCCAATTTTCATAATAAATTTCAGAGTTAATTGTCTCAACCTCCTTGTCCCAAAATGGAGTATGAAAAGATGGAATTATTGACTTGGACATTATAGGTACGGGAACGAATACCGACTCAAGGAAGATGCTCAAATCAAGTAAGGGCTCAGGAGTCGGGCGAGGTTCAAGAATTGGGTCCAAGTCAAGAAATTGAAACTCAAGTCCACAATCTTCTTCCCACAATGGAATGTGACCTAATATGGGTGATATCTCTTTACTTCCAATATTAAGGAATTCTAGCTCATCGCCATACAATTCTTCAAAACTAAGGTCAACATCTTCCGTCAGAATTGTACAATCAGTTTCAGAAGTAAAGAGATTGTGAGAATCTAGGTCAAGTTCAATATGATCATCTAAAATGGGTGATTCAATTTCATAATGAATTGGAATAGGATCCAATGTTGACTCGGGAGAAGTGAAATCAGGTGGAGACACTGGAGTCATTATTGGATCAGGAAATAAAATTGAATCATCAAGTGGGAGATCATGATCATATTCATGCTCAAGTTCTATTTCAGGAAAGGAAAAACTTGCCAAATTATCAAGAATTGGAGTTTCGGCAAGTTCAGATGATGGCACTGAAATAGAATCTTGTTGTCCAAAGCAACTTGGTTCGTCGGCTCTAAGAGAGTGGTCAGCGATATCAGAATTTGCCGAACTGTAAGAACGCAAAGATTGAACCATCATATCTAAATCATGCTCGCGAGCTAATCTAGCCTGAGTCATGGCTTCAAGCCTCTTTTGGAATTGGATTTGGAAAGAGGAAGTGAGATCGTGATGAAGTTGTGAATCGGTGGACTCACACATCATCATGTCTAAGATTGATGGTGGTTGTTGCTTGGACTCGTGCATACTCATCATTTCCCCGATAGATGGTTTTCTATTCTGAATGGGTGGATCTGAGTATGAATCTTGGGAAGAATGTGGACTAGATGGATATGGAGGACAATTTGGTTGAGAATTAGACTCGGGGGACTCGAAACCCCATGAACTCTGTGACGAGTTGAAATTATTATGGAAATTATAGTCATAAGATGGGGGGTGTGGGTTATATTCATTCGGATAAGACCATTCCGGCACACTAGATTGGTCAAAGTTAGGGTATGCCGGGTTGGTAATATCCGAATAATAGTTAGGGGTGTAATATGGATTAAAATTGAAATTATTCTTATATGCCATATCACACCAACACAAACACAACAAACAAAAAAGAAAAATTCTAACCTAAGTTAGGGTAGACCTATGACCTAGACGACTCCTAACTGGTTAGACCGTCCACAGGAGGTTGGGTGCAGACTTTGACCACAAGTTAATCAGCCAGGTCAGGCAAGAGTGGTGGGAGGTTTTCCGTCAAAGACGTTCCTTAATTAAATAACCACCAATCTTCGGGCTTTCGGCCCTCAATCCCTTTCCTAGACACTGATTTGGCAAGAGTCAACTTCCAGCACTGTTCCCCTTAGGATATCTCCTATTGAGTCCGAGATGTCCCTAGGGTCAACGTCTACTCTTTTTTAGTTAGGCTTGGGTTAGTGAGTGCTTGGGATATGATTTTTGGGCTAAGGAAGGGTGATGAAATCCCCACCTTATCTTGTTAATGGGTTATGCCCTTAAGATGAATTAGTGCAAGTGTACAAGATAAATAGATAAGATTCACTCAAAGCAGAAAATCAACCAGAGATGAGTCCTATTCTACATGCAATGCGTACGTACCTTGCTCCAGCACTCTTCAACAGTAAAAATAAAGTAATTGAAAAGACACGTGCCTAATATGCAAACGTCTAATCAATTTTTATTTTTTAACAACAAATAATTTACTGTTGAATTAATTAGCAGTATACAGGTATATCACAGAACAAATCAGAACAGAGCAGAAAGCAGTATTTTTAATTTGAAGCACCCTGCAAAAAACTGCAGTTAGTAATTCACAGCTATTGCCGCGGATCCGCGGCTATTGCCGCGTTTCTGCGGCAAAGTAGCAGGCTCTGCTGCTCTGCCTTCGAGGGCAGAGGCACAGAGTTGCTATATGTCCACTTCTGCTGCTGTTTCCTGTTCTCCAAACCTGCAAACAGAAAAGAATAAAAGAATAATTAGTTAAAATTTTTTTTTTATTTAGAGATAAACTTACCGTCCCTTCCCGGCAACGACGCCATTTTTTGACTGAACTTTTACCTGCACACAAAATATGAATATTAGATCTGAGAATTAAAGGTGTGCGAGGTGCTCAATACTAATCCGCGGTAGCAAGGCTATGCGGGTCGTGATCCTCAGGGAGGGACTGCGATGGAAGCGTTAAGCAAGTTATCTCTAAAAATTATCTTTTTATTATTAAGTAGTGGTATTTACAATGGGTGGTAGAAAAGAATATGGAGAAGTTGTGATTTAATCTACAAAAGAAAAAAAAGAAAAGAAAAGAAAACTAACCTTGGTTGGAGAAAATATGTGAAAACCTAACACTTTCTACCTTATTTCAGAGGCGTTGAACGCATAAATCATGGGATCGATCTCAGTCCGCTGTTCGCATTAGATCATCAAGCCTTGGGCAAGTATGAATTGATACGCCTCGAGGAGGAGAACATCTCCATGGAATATCGTTGGCACCACCAAGATTTGTTATACTTGTGGTTCGGTAATCGCTTGCATGCTCATCAAAGATCAACAGAAAGAAAGTAGAAAAGAAAAAGAGAACAAAAAGAAAAGTAAAGCAATGACATAAATAAAAATAAAAATTACCTTCATTACTTGAAACAATGGAGAAGAGAAGCATACATCAGTGTCACCCTCAACATAGCCATCTCCCTCTCTTGAAAATAAAAAGAAACCCTAATTACAAAACTAGAAGAAAGAAGAGAAACCCTAAAAATCCTAACTTTGGCCCTTTGCTGGACGCTGGACGCTCTGTACCTTGCACTGCAGGGTATTTATAGGTGCAGAAGGAATCAGAGTCCCAATCGAAGTGGTCCACGAAAACAGGTGACGTATCTCATCCATAATGCCGCGGAAACGCGGCTTGGGCCGCGTTTCCGCGGCTCAATACTGGCGGTTGGCCACGCGCTTTGGCGCGTGGCCTCTCCTGGTCCGTCCATCTGGGCGCCTGTTTCTGGAAGTATGATCCGAGCTCTCCATATTGGGATTTCGAGATAACTTAGTAATCAAGTTACCTTGATTTCAATTATCCCAAATCTTTTATCACGAATTTCCTTCTTATCTTTGGCTTTTATGCTCATCCTGCAAGAGTTTAGGGTTGGGTAGAATTCTATCCTTCCCTCATCTTTAATAATTGCAACTTTAGCCCTTTGTGTATTTGCACTTTGACTTCTTGTAATTGCGCTTTTTCACCTGGGCTTCAAACATGGGCTTGGATCTGGGCTTTTGGGCTCTTTAAGCTTTATTTGTTATTAAAATAATAATTCGAGGCCTGCACACAATAAATTACAAATTATTAATAAATGTGCAGAATTAAATGAATAAATATGAAAATGTGATGGTAAATATGATGATAAAAATGCACTTTTCACTACCAATCAAATTTATATGGCAATGGATAGTTCAAGTCTATGTGAGAAAACTAGGATTGATTTATCTGTGAAAAACTCAAGAATCTCTTTTACAAAACACTCTTGAAAAACTCTCCTTTTTTATATGGAAGTATTTGGCTCTAAAATAAGTGGAGATAAACACTTAGAAGTGTATGAAAAACTAGCTTAAAAACCCACTTAAAATCTTGTGGAAAACAGTCCAAGAGAAGCTCCTTTTATAGGCTTCAAAAATGTGGCCGTTGGAGGCCAACTCAGCAACCTGGTCTGCTTTCAGTCGACCGGTCAACGGTCAGATTTCTGACCGTTGTGCCAGTGGTCGACCGGCCGGTCGATCGTGGCCTGGATACAGAGAGCAGTAGCTCTCTGCTAGTTGACCGCCCGGACGACCGGGGCCATTTCCAGAGAGCAGAGCTCTCTGGCGGTCGACCGGGTCGGTCGAGCGGCCCTCTAGCCAAACAAAGCCGTGCACGTTTGTGCACGTCAGTCGATCGCCCGATTGACCGACCTCTGGCCCGGTCGACCGTGTGGTCGACCGACAGAAGGCCAGAAATAGGTTTTTTATGGATTTAAAAACTCGGTCTTTTTTCCTTCAATAAAATCCCATAAATTCTGATAAATTCTACAAAAATAAGTTCATTGATATACTTTGATATACAAATATGTTTGAGTAAAAATCAAAACATGCTACAAATATTTTGAACTATTTTTTAATATGGAAGTTTTGCTTTAACCAAAAATCTGTATTTTCCAAAATTGATTTTTTCAAAACTTCTCCAAATACAAAAATAAAATATTCTAAACACTTTTTAAGCTTAGTGTGTATGGATATGATCCACTACACATATATGATGAAATATCTATATTTCTGACATTAAGCTCTAAAATAAGTTTTGATAAAACACATGTATATTTTTAATCTTAAAAACCAAACCGGTATTTTCCATAACGAAAACTCTTTTATGAAAACACATCTAAATCTTGTGTGTGAGTGTATATGAACTTGAGCAATCCACTAACTAATCTTCCTTTACATTTTATCTAAAAACAAAATTTTATTACAAACAAACCTAGACACAAGTCTTCTTTTAAAAAATCTTCACTTGAGAAACTTCTTCTCCTTCTTGACTTGGTCCAAACTTTGATCCAATGAGCTAGACTCGTCTTGAGTACTTGATGCAATCATGATGCGCGAGCTCTTGAATCAACACGTGCTAGCTCCAAAACTTGACTTTAAATCCTTTATTGAACTAAATACCAACTAAGATCTTGATCAAATATCTGAGACTAATTTAAACACAAGATCATTAGTACTTTAAGTACATGAGTTAATCATCATCAAAACTAGAGCGATGGGCCTTTGGGTCAACAAATACTTTATTTTTTTGGCATTTCTGATGTTTTCGGTGTTTTCTCAGATCCGGAGTTTTTATCGAAGATATTTTCTTTTCTTTCTTTTCCAATTTTTCTCCTCCACTCATTTTTCTTCTCTTCTTTTCTTTTTCTTTTCTTTTTTCTTTTCTCTATTTTAATCCACCACATATTTTCCCCCCAGAATATCTTCTTCCACTTTATCTCTTTCCTCCCTAACGCGGGGCTCACTCAAGTCCGACGTGGGGCTCAGACCCAAACGCGAGTCTCATCTCCCTTGGCCCAAACAAGGGTTTCAAATCCCTCTCCTCTCCCTTTTATAATCCCTTTCCCTTAACTCTCTCAATCTCTCATTTCTCTTATGTAAATTAATCACTTCTCTCTAATCCCTCTCACTCTATCACTTCTCTCCTCCAACTGGCCAGCAGCCGCCACCAACGCCCACCCACTTGGCCGACGGCGACCCCCTCCAATCGCCTCCCCTCTTTCCTAACTCTCCTCGTTCTAGAGGACGAGTTTTGTCTCGTGAGGATTTTCAGTAGATTGCACCCACAAAATCCATAAAGAAAGAAAAAAAAGTTAGTATTTTCGAAAAGCATTTTGAAAAGAGAAAATATTTGAAGTATATTTGTGAGAGTTTAAGTAATCTATAAGTTATAAGAATATCAAATTTTTCATTCCTAAACTTAGTCTCTATTCAAAACATGTCATCAATCAAAGTAAGGAGTCAAATTATATTTCTCATCTAGTCTATTACTTTACCCTGAGTCATATGCACCATCGTGACTGTGAAGTTTGACTAAGGGTTCTTTAACATTAACTCCTATGTCTTATTTATATTTATTTTGGTGGTATTTATTCCTTAATTCCATTAGGCTTTCTAATCTGCCTATGTAACGAGCTTTTAGTTGGTGACACCCAAACCGAACAGTTTTAGGGCACCAGGTGAGAAAACTCCCCTAAGGACTTAAATACTCGAGCAGACAAGGCCACGAAACTAATGATTTTTATTTATAAAATGTACCCCTTTTAGGCGTGAATACTTATGCTTCATGAGGCACAAATACCCAATTTAATCAGAGGATTTATATATATTTTCCAAACTTATCTAATTATCTTTTGCATAAATACTAAGGCTTGCTTAGGCCAAAGCACCTAACTAATCAATAATAGATTTGTTTATTTTTTTATACATATATAGTTTTCTTTTCTTTTTTCTTTTTTTTAATGAGGCATAAGAGTCTTTATTTTTGAACCCTAAGTGTGTAAGTGTATAAAGTGTGCATATTTCATCAAGGTAAAGATCAAGACTAAATTACTTTCACAAATTTTCTTCCTAATCCTAAAAATCAAACAAGTTATCTTATTTTGACCAAGTGTAAGAGATCCTAATTATGATTTTCCTATTCCTTACAATTGACTTAATTTCTTACAAAAAATATATCAAAATATTGTTCTTACCTTTCAAAAAGTTTTTTTAATATATATATATATATATTTCTTTTTCTTTTTTAGTTATATTAGTCATGTTAGAACCCTCCCCCACACTTATCTCATGCATTGTCCCCAATGTATGAAAGAAATGTATAGATGCATGAAATGAAATGTAAAAAGGTGCATATATTATACAAAAATATGTACAACATCAAGTTTCTCCAACACCTAGATCTTTTTCGGTCTCATCCCTCTAGCTCTCTTCCCATCATTCCAATGGGTCCTCTTTATAGGACATAGTAGGGAGGCCATTTTTTTTGTCATTTTAGGTCCCTTCCTCCTCAGTCTCACCTTCTTTAGGTGTTTCTTCCTCATTTTACTACATTCATTATTCAAAAATTGATCTCCACCACAGTTCTCAATTGGAACTTCTTCATTATGAATGCCTAGGAATTTTAACTCAGTTCCATATATCTCCTAAATGCTTAGGTCAACACTTTCCCCTGGAGATGTGTCATTAACCAAATGATCCCTAGTTGGTTCATCCAAACACATGAGTTCTCCTTCGAAGAGGTTTTCAAAGAGTATGTCAATCGGAGGTTCTTGAATTATATTCTCATGCGATATATTATTGGTTGGCTCATCGAAAGTGAAGATATTCCAATCAAGTTTTTCTTTTTGAGGGGTAATCTAAAATTAGGATATCTGACATATGCCTTCTCATTAAGATAATCACATTCATTCTTAAATAATTCATTAAGAAACAACGACTCATTCTCTATTCCTTCACTCTCTTCATCACAATTATTTTCAACAAAGTTTATCTCAAATGTTTGGTCTCTTATCTTACGAGGTTATTTTTCTAGGTTGAAGACATTGACTACTCTAGTCATGCCCCCAAAGGTTAATCTCATGGACCCATTCCTACAATTGATAATAGCATTAGCAGTAGCAAGGAATGGGTACCCTAGGATAACAAGAGTTTGAGCCCTAGGATTGGATACGGGTTGTGTCTCAAGAATTATAAAATCAACTGGGTAGATAAACTCTCCGACCCGGATAAGGACATCATTAATTTCTCCCTTTGGAACCTTCACAGAGTGGTCAGCCAGTTGGATTGTGACTCGAGTCGGACTAAGATCGCCCAACCTGAGTTGTTGATAAACTGAGAATGGAAGCAGGTTGATACTTGCTCCCAAGTCAAGAAGCGCATGACTAATTTCGGCTTGTCCTATAGTGCAGGCAATGGTGGAATAACCCAGATCCCTGTACTTGACAGGGATCGGACCTGATAGTAGCTCACTAATGTAGTGGCTAAGAAGACTTTCTTGGGTACATTAGTCTTTCTCTTCTTGGTGCACATGTCCTTAAGAAATTTTGCATAGGATGGGACTTATTGGATGGCATCAAGGAGTGACACATTTATCTTCACTTGGTTGAAGATCTCAATTATTTTATCCATGTGTGGATTCTGCTTGTTGTTCTTTAGCCTATTTGGAAATGGTACTCTAGGCTTGTACACCTGACTGGTTGACTTATCTGTTTCAGAGTCGTCAGATTTGGAAGGATTGGACTAGATGAGGTAGAAACTGGAGTGTGATTGTGCTGACTGGGATTGGGTAGTGTTGACACTTGGTTATGAACTTTCTTTCTCGACCTAAATGTATGAGCAGCATTACATTGATTCAATGATTGATCCTCAGCCAAATGAGCTTGATAAGAATTTCTAGGATTTATAATGGTTGATTGGGCAAGGTACCCGTTTGCCTCTCATTCTATGGATTGGCTAAGTGGCTCATTTGACCCTCTAGCCTCTGTATTGTTTGCATGAGGGAATCTTGGTTCTTCATGTACCTTTTCATATTTCTCTCAAAGTCAGTCATTCTCCTTTCAAGCTGAGGATTCTGAAAGGACGGTTGTGGAGCTTTGTTGGGAAAATTTTGTTGATAATGTGAAAATTTTTGGGAGAATTGTGAGGGTGATTTGGAAGTTGGGTTGATGATTGGAATAATTATTGGAATGATGGAAGTGGCTTGCATGGTTTGACCGTGGGTGGTCATTATTTTGGTTGGCTCCATGAGAAATTTAGGTGATTTCTCCAGCCAGGATTGTACGTTGGAGCGTAAGGATCATTGTTCGGCCTTGAAAAGGCCGCATTCATTGGTTCAGAAAAGTGTTGTTGAGTTTAAAATACAGGACACTCCTCAAACACATGATTCATGGCCTGACAGTAAGTATAACCCGGAGATGGAAATTGGTTTGGGTTGACTTGATTGACTGGACTTGGTTCCTTAGTTTCTAAATCTTCCAATCTTCTCGCTAGGTTAGCTAACTTAGCCTCATTAGCTATGAATGATTCAATTGAATGGAAACCTCCTTTTGAAGAGATAGAGTTTGGATTCCTAGAGCTTTCACTAGTAGGTTCCCATTGGATGGTCTTTTCAGCTAGATTCTCGTATAATTCCCATTCTTCATGCTCATCCTTCTGCAAGAATCCCCTTGGCACATGCTTTCTAAGAGGGTCTTGGTTGAGTAGTCTAAACTATCCTAAAGAATTTGACATTGTCGCCATTTCTCTATTCTATGATGAGGATATTGGACAAGGAGGTCTTTGAAGCGTTCAAAGTACCTCCAAAACGGTTCACTAGGTTCTTGCTTGAACTGCATGATATTTTTCCTAACGAGAGCGGTCTTGTGAATTGGGTAGAATTTCTTCAAGAAGACCTTGATAAAACTATCTCAGGATGTGATAGATGAAATCACCTAGAGGGGGTGAATAGGTGATAATGCTAATCAATGCACAAATAAAAAATTGTGATGCAACGATCACCCAAAACAAGATTAGAAGCCGAATACCCCGTGAAGGGCTCTGAACTCCTTCCTCGTGATTCCTCTAGATAAGAGTTTAAGGTGCGTATTGCAATCTTGTTGTATGAGTATTTGATCGACAATATGAATATGAAACAAGTGTATATAGTAATGAATATGAAGAGCAAGTACAATGTTGCAATGAATATGTAGAGCAAGTAAATGAAGCAATGAATAAGAAGCTATGAATATAAAGCAATGAATATAAAGTAAGAAGCAAGTAAACCAAACGCAAACACCGAGAATTTTTTCGAGGTTTGAGCACCCAGCTCTACATCCCCGCCTTCACCCAGAAGGATTTCTAATCACTATAACTTCACAAAGAGTTACAATCACACCAGAGTACCCAACTCCACAGTCTCAAGTACAAGTATTCTCTTGGTGATAAATGGACCACAAACTCTCTTTTGAAAAATCCTTTTCCCTTACAAAAAGCCCTGTAGAACAATGAGTAGATTGAAGCTCAAGTATTATAAGTGGGAAAAAAATGAATTTTGAGAGAGCTTTGAAACAAAAACTTTAGAAATGAGAGATTTTTCAGCACAAAAACCAAGAACAAAACTCTTTTGAAAGCCCTTGAACTTTGAATATTTTTGCAAATGATTGTTGTAAATCCCACAACCCTAATCACCCCTATTTATAGGATAGAGCTAGGGATTAAAGGGTAAACTAACAAAATGATAATTAGGAAGAATTTGACCCAGAAAACAGCCCCTAAACACGTTTAGAGACAAAAAGTTCATTTTAAAAACGTGTAAAAAAATAGCCATTATGGCAGAAAACACTGCCACGGTCGACCGGCCGGTCGACCGGGTTTCAAAATAAAAGAGCCGTTGCGGCCCTCGGTCGACCGCCGGTAGACCGAAACAAACAGAGAGTTACTGTCTTGCAGTCAATAGACCGTGCGGTCGACTGAGATTGGGTTTCGGTCGACCGCCCGGTCGACCGGGAAGCGTGCACACATGCACACACCCAACAGTCAGATTCCCTGTCGACCGGTCGGTCGACCGATCTGACCTGACATAGAGTCGGTCGACCGGCTCAGGTCAAAACCTGAAATTGGAAAAGGATTTTGAAGAGATTTGGATAGTTTTTAAAATAGAAATTGTCATAATTAGGTATAATACACAAAATGGAGTTTGTAAGTAATAAACTTTATTTAAATATATTTTGTATATATATAGGAGAAATTTTTGGAAAAACCATGTGCGCAAAAACTTGTGTATAGGAACATGAGCTTCAACCTATTCACTATTCTTTGACAAACTACAAAAATGAAAAACAAATCTTGATGAAGTCTTGAGCCATGCAATTTACCATGCTAGAGCCTTCTCTTCTATGGACACTTCCTCATGCGTCATATGCCTTATTAGCTCCAAAAACTTAGGAAACCTTGCAATAGCTAAGCAAATGGCCATCATAAATGGTACAAACCTGAAACTTCATCTTAAACAACTTATTAGTATCATATAGCTCTTATGTGTTTTGTTATCATCAAAACTCTAAACAAATGGAGAGTGTAACCACTTGGGCCAACAATCTCCCCCTTTTTGATGATGACAAAACAAATAGGCAATATTAACAAGATAATAGGCTATATTAACAAGATAAAAGAGAGGTGAAAACTCCCCCTCAAATTATGCTATATTAAACAAGTAAAAGCCATGAGACTAAAATTCATGAGTTATAAAACACTTGCAAAAACCAAAACCATATAAACTTAACTTAGCAAAAACACTTTGCAAAAACCAAAACCATTTAAACTTAACAAAAACTCATATTATATTTCTCCCCCTTTTTGTCATACATCAAAAAGGGATAAAGAGACAAAAAAAACAACTTTATTCAATAACACAAACATTAAGTTCACCACATATAAAGGAAAATCTATTAAAATCAAGTGGTTTAGTGAAAATATCGGCAAGTTGCAAATCCGAAGAAACATAATCAATCTCTATATCACCTTTCTCAAAATGATCTCTAAGAAAGTGATATCTAATCTCAATGTGCTTGGTCTTACTATGTTGATTTGCATTCTTAGTCATATGAATAGTACTAGTATTATCACAAAATATTTTTATATGGTCATAATGCAAATCATAATCAAGGAGAGTATGTTTCATCCAAAGAACTTGTGCACAACAAGCCCCCGCCGCAACATACTCCGCCTCGGCGGTTGAGAGAGCTACCAAATTTTGTTTCTTAGAGGACCATGAAACAAGACAATTACTAAGAAATTGACATGTTCCACTAGTACTCTTTCTATCTACTCTACAACCCGCATAGTCGGCATCCGAATAACTCGTCATTGAAAAATCTCCGATTTTCGGATATCAAAGACCCATTCCAATAGTGCCCTTAATATAACGAATGATGCGTTTTACCGCAATAAGATGAGACTCTTTAGGACACAATTGGAATCTAGCACGAAGACACACACTAAACATGATATCCGGCCTACTAGTCGTTAAATACAACAAACTACCAATCATGCTTCTATATAACTTAATATTAACACATTTACCTTGGTCATCCTTATCAAGCTTGGTTGTAGTTGCCATGGGAGTGTTGCAAACTTTCGAACCTTCAAGTCCAAATTTCTTTATAAGCTCCTTTGCGTACTTGGCTTGACATATGAATATCCCATCTTGTAATTGCTTGATTTGGAGTCCAAGAAAGAAATTTAATTCACCCATTGAAGACATCTCAAATTCAAGTTGCATACACTTTTCAAACTCCTTGCAAAGAAACTCATTAGTAGAACCAAAAATTATATCATCAACATAAATTTGCACTATTAGAATGTCATTATCAACATGCTTAGTAAATAATGTTGTGTCTACTTTGCCTTTAACAAAATCATTTGAAATAAGAAAACTAGAAAGCCTATCATACCAATCTCTTGGAGCTTGCTTCAATCCATACAAAGCTTTATCAAGTTTAAAAACAAAATTAGGATGAACATGATCAACAAAACCGGGAGGTTGTTCAACATAAACTTCTTCATTTATAAAACCATTTAAAAATGCACTTTTTACATCCATTTGAAAAGTTTAAAATTTTTAAAAGATGCAAAAGCTAGTGTCGTCCGTATGGCTTCGAGCCGTGCTACGGGTGCAAAGGTCTCCTCAAAGTCAATACCTTCAACTTGAGTGTAACCTTGGGCCACTAACCTAGCTTTATTCCTAATAACATTTCCTGACTCATCCATCTTATTCCTAAAAATCCACTTAGTACCAATTATTGGTCTATCGTGGGGTCTAGAAACAAGGTGCCAAACTTGGTTGCGCTCAAATTGATTGAGCTCTTCTTGCATAGCTAGCAACCAATATGAGTCACCCTCGGCTTCGAGGATGTTTTTGGGTTCAAAATGAGAAATGAATGCAAAGTTACCACACAAGTCATGGAGTTTGGAGCGAGTTGTTACCCCTTTAGATACATCACCTAAGATGAGATCCTTGGGATGATTGTAGCATATCTCCAAGCTTTAGGAAGCGATTGAGAGCTTTCCACTTTATCCTTTTGAACTTCACCAATGGAATCTTGCTTTTCTTCTTGAATGGGTGAGTCCTTCAAGGATAGCTTCTCCATGTCCTCACCTAATGAGTCAAACTCTACAACATTCTCAACAACAACATTAGATTCTTCAAATTTAATATGCATGGATTCTTCAATGGTAAGAGAAGATTTATTGAATACTCTATAAGCTTTGCTAGTAGTAGAATATCCAACAAATATTGCTTCATAAGCCTTAGCATCAAATTTACCCAAGTTATCTTTAGAATTCAAAACAAAACACTTGCATCCAAAAACTTTGAAATATGAAACATTTGGTTTTCTTAAATGATAAATTTCAAAAGAGGTTTTTAAAGTATTTTTACACAAATAAATACGGTTTGATATATAGCATGCGGTGTTTACGGCCTCGGCCCATAGATATTGAGGGAGGTCATATTCACTTATCATAGTCCTAACCATCTCTTGAAGAGTTCTATTCTTCCTTTCAACTACTCCATTTTGTTGTGGAGTTCTAGGACATGACATTTCATGCTTAGTTCCCTTTTCATCACAATAAGTCATGAAGAGTGGTTAACAAACTCACCACCTCTGTCACTTCTTATTTTCAAAATCGAAAAACCTTTTTCTTTTTCAACCCGTTTTCGAAAAATCTTAAAATGCGAAAAAGTTTGATCTTTGTGTTCCAAAAAGAAAACCCAAGTGAACCGGGAAAAATCATCAACTAAAACAAATGCATATCTACTACCATTTAAGCTTTTAGTTTTAGTTGGTCTAAAAAGATCCATGTGAATTAATTCTAATGGCCTAGTTGACATGATATTCTTGATTGGCTTGAAAGAAGACTTGGTTTGTTTCCCAAGTTGGCACGCACCACAAATGCGGTCTTTTTCAAACTTCAAGCAAGGAATACCCTTCACCAATTCCTTAGAATTAATCCTAGCAAGATGATCAAAAGATGCATGTCCTAATCTTCTATGCCAAAGCCAAGAAGTCTCATAAAAAACATTCAAGCATTTAGTAGAACAATCCAAATAAGCATGTCAATGATATAGCCATTATTATCACGAAAACCGGTGAGAATACAGTCATTGGTTTTACAATCAAAAATTTTGCAAGTGGAATCATTAAAATAACTTTAAGACCACGATCACAAAGTTAACTTATACTAAGCAAGTTATGTTTAAGTCCATCAACAAGAACAACATTTTCTATAATAGGAGATGCACCAATTTGAATGTTACCTATACTGATGATAGTGCCCTTGGAGTCATCTCCGAAGGTGACGGTGCCACCTTCAACGTACCTTGATAGGGTTGTGAAGTTGTTGATATCCCATGTCATATGTCTTGAACAACCACTATCAAGGTACTACCGCTCCTTACGTCTTGAAGCCTTGGTGTGTACCTACATAAAATAATTTAGGACTTAATTTTGGTACCCACATTTTCTTGGGTCCTAAAGAGTTAGTGTCATGAACCCACACAAGATTATTTGTTCTATTAATTTGGTCATAGCAAAATTTAGCTAAATGGCCATTCTGACCACAATAAGTACATCTATAAACTCTACCATATTTGAATGCATAATGAGTGTGTGACTTGTGAACATGTGAATTTTGAGCATGAGTAGTTTTAACATGAGTGTTGTGTGAAGTGTTAACATGGGTTACTTTATCATTTTTAGCATGTGAAGTGTGCTTCTTTGAAAACATTTCCTCTAATTTCTTAGTATTAAAAGCACAATCTTTCAACATATTTCAAAATTATTAATTTTAGTTTTCAACAATGATAATTTATTTTCATGAATTTTTGAAAATTTAGCTTTACAAGCAACTTTATAATCATCAAATTCTCTTTTAGTTGAAACAAGGTTAGAAGAAATTTCATCCTTTTCTTGTGAAATAATAGCAAGTTGATTTTTAAGAAATTCAATTTCCTTTTTCAATTTTGAACATTCTACCTTTTTATCATCATAGCTTTCAGAAAGTTCAACAAAAGCATGTACAAGCATTTCTCTACTTAATTCATCTTCTTCATCAAGAGGTTGAGTGGTTACCTTGGGTGTGTTTGCCATGAAACACATATTTGTCGTGTCGACCTCATCTTCAGATTCACTTTCTGAATCCCAAGTGACTTTGTATGCTTTCTTTTCAACCGGCCTCTTTTGCTTTAAGGAGGAAGTCACATTTTTCTTGAAATCCGGGCAATCGGCCATGATGTGTCCGGGTTTGCGGTAATTATAGCATATGATTCTTCTCTTCTCCTTCCCTTCCAATTTTCTTCTAAAGTTGAGTTTGTTTTTGCGATACATCCTCTTCACATTTCTTACTAGAAGAGATAGCTCCTCATCATCTTCTTCATCTTCTTCATCGTCGTCGATAGTAGAGGAAGACTTGAAGGCTATGGACTTCTTCTTTTGAGGTACCGCTTCTTCTCTTGCTTTCTTCTCTATCTCATGAGTCTTAAGGTTTCCAATGAGACTTATGAGATCTATCTCATCTTTATCATTCAACTCTTTTAAGGTGGTTGCCTTGATCTCCCATGATGAAGGAAGAGCTCGTATCACTTTGCGCACCTTTTGTTCATTGCTTATATCATCACCTAGAGAAGAAAGGCCATTAGTAATCTTAGTAAACTTGGTAATCATAGAATCAATAGACTCATCTTCAAGCATTTTAAAACTTTCATATTGGGACCTCAAGAGATCTATTTTAGCTCTCTTGACTTGTGAAGTCCCCTCATGAGTGACCAACAAGTGTTGCCAAATCTCATAGGGGATTGGCAATGTATAACCCGTGTAAGATCATCCTCATTCAAGGCGGTGAGAAGGGAATTTTGGGCCTTAGAATTAGCCTTATATTCTTTGTAGGTAAAGTCGGACCAAGTGCTCTCCTCACTATCGGGTCTAATATAGGGCTTGGTCAAGGATTTAGCCACTAAACTACATAAGGATTGTAGAAAAATAGTCATCCTAACCTTCCAAATGGGAAAATTTAGTCCATCAAATTTAGGAGGGGTCTTAATATTGTCGGCCATGTTTACTAGTATATGAATGAAAGAATGCAAATAGTGATTAGCAAATTTTTAGGATCTCTCTAAGGAAGTGAAGCCAAAACCTAGAGTCCAAGCTCTAATACCAATTGAAATCACCTAGAGGGGGTGAATAGGTGATAATGCTAATCAATGCACAAATAAAAAGTTGTGATGCAACGATCACCCAAAATAAGATTAGAAGCCGAATACCCCGTGAAGGGCTCTGAACTCCTTCCTCGTGATTCCTCTAGATAAGAGTTTGAGGTGCGTATTGCAATCTTGTTGTATGAGTATTTGATCGACAATATGAATATGAAACGAGTGTATATAGTATTGAATAGGAAGAGCAAGTACAATGTTGTAATGAATATGTAGAGCAAGTAAATGAAGCAATGAATAAGAAGCAATGAATATAAAGCAATGAATATAAAGCAAGAAGCAAGTAAACCAAACGCAAACACCGAGAATTTTTCTGAGGTTCGAGCACCCAGCTCTACGTTCCCGCCTTCACCCAGAAGGATTTCTAACCACTATAACTTTACAAAGAGTTACAATCACACCAGAGTACCCAACTCCACAATCTCAAGTACAAGTATTCTCTTGGTGATCAAAAGACCACAAACTCTCTTTTGAAAAATCCTTTTCCCTTACAAAAAACCCTGTAGAACAATGAGTAGATTGAAGCTCAAGTATTGTAAGTGGGAAAAAGAAAAATGAATTTTGAGAGAGCTTTGAAATAAAAACTTCAGAAATGAGAGAGATTTTTCAGCACAAAAACCAAGAACAAAACTCTTTTGAAAGCCCTTGAACTTTGAATATTTTTGCAAATGATTGTTGTAAATCCCACAACCCTAATCACCCCTATTTATAGGATAGAGCTAGGGATTAAAGGGTAAACTAACAAAATGATAATTAGGAAGAATTTGAGCCAGAACATAGCCCCTAAACACGTTTAGAGACAAAAAGCTCGTTTTAAAAACGTGTAAAAAAAATAGTCGTTATGGCAGAAAACACTGCCACGGTCGACCGGCCGGTCGACCGGGTTTCAAAATAAAAGAGCCGTTGCGGCCCTCGGTCGACCGCCCGGTCGACCGAAACAAACAGAGAGTTACTGTCTTGCAGTCAGTCGACCGTGCGGTCGAACGAGATTGGGTTCGGTCGACCGCCCGGTCGACCGGGAAACGTGCACACATGCACGCACCTAACAGTCAGATTCCCTGTCGACCGGTCGGTTGATCGATCTGACCTGACATAGAGTCGGTCGACCGGCTCAGGTCAAAACCTGAAATTGGAAAAGGATTTTGAAGAGATTTGGATAGTTTTTAAAATAGAAATTGTCATAACTAGGTATAATACACAAAATGGAGTTTGTAAGTAATAAACTTTATTTAAAAATATTTTGTATATATATAGGAGAAATTTTTGGAAAAACCATGTGCGCAAAAACTTGTGTATAGGAACATGAGCTTCAACCTATTCACTATTTTTTGACAAACTACAAAAATGATAAACAAATCTTGATGAAGTCTTGAGTCATGCAATTTGTCATACTAGAGCCTTCTCTTCTATGGACACTTCCTCATGCGCCATATGCCTTATTAGCTCCAAAAACCTAGGAAACCTTGCAATAGCTAAGCAATAGCCATCATAAATGGTACAAATCTGAAACTTCATCTTAAATAACTTATTAGTACCATATAGCTCTTATGTGTTTTGTTATCATCAAAACTCTAAACAAATGGAGAGTGTAACCACTTGGGCCAACAATAGAGCCGGCCGCTAAACTGTAGAGCCATTTCTTGGCTAAGTCCTTAAGAGCAAATGGGAAAAACCTCAATCTAATAGCAACATCTGCAAGGTGTGGGATTTTCATCATTAAGCATACTTCCTCAAATTCTCTTATGAAGAAATAAGCATCTTCAGACTCTAAACCATGGAACTTAGGGAGTGTGTTGATGAACTGTGGCTTAAGCTCAAAGTTGTGTTCACCAACCGATAGTGTTGGCCCAAAGGCCCATCACTCTAGTTTTGATGATGATCAACTCATGTAGTTATAGTACTAATGATCTTGTATTTAATTAGTCTCAGATTCATGATCAAGATCTTAGTAGGTGTTTAGCTTCAACAAAGGATTTAAAGTCAAGTTTTGAAGCTAGCACGGTTTGATTCAAGAGGTTGTGCATCAAGACTACATCAAGTACTCAAGAGGAGTCTAGCTCGTTGGATCGTGTTTGGACCAAGTTAAGAAGATGAGAAGACTTCAAGTGAAGACTTCAAGAAGAAGACTTGAGTCTAGGTTTGTTTTATAAGATTTGTTTTAGATTAAAATGTAAAGGATAGAATAGTTGGTGGATTGCTCAAGTATACCATATACACACACACCCTTGATTTAGATAAGTTTTTCATAAAAGAATTTTTATTTGAAAAAATACAAAAGAGTTTTCTTTTAGAAAAATACCGTTTTTGTTTTTGGTCTTCATATGTACATATCTTTAACCAAAAACAACTTTAGAGCTTAATGTAAAAAACATAGATATTTCACCATGTATGTGTAGTGGATCATATCCATACACTCTATGCTTTAAAAGTGTTTAAAATATCTTGTTTTTGTATTTGGAGAAGTTTTGGAAAAACCAATTTTGAAAAAATACAGTTTTCGTTTTTAGCCAAAATTTCTAAGTTACAAAAATAGTTCAAATTATTTGTAACATGTCTTGATTTTGTTCAAACACTTTTGTTTATCAAAGTTTAATTCTGAAACTATTTTTGTAGATTTTTTGTGGATTTATGGGATTTTATCAAAGGAAAAATACCAAGTTTTTAATCCCTAAAAAGACTGTTTTCTGGCTTCTGCCGATCGACCGGACCGGTCGACCGAGCTTGAAGTCGGTCGACTGGGATGGTCGACCGACGTGCATAGAACGTGCATGCCAGGACTGCTGGAGGGCCGGTCGACCGCAAAGAGCTTCTGCTCTCTGGAAAGCCCGGTCGACCGGGCCGGTCGACCGGCAGAGAACTCTGTTCTCTGTTCCAGGCAGTGGTCGACCGGGCCGGTCGACCGAAGCCCCAATGATCAGATTTCTGACCATTGGCGGTCGACCGGGCTGGTCGACCGCCAGCTGCCTGGGCTGAAAAAATGCCCAACGGCTAATTTTTTCTAGCCCTATTTAAATGGGGCTTTGGGGCTGTTTTCGATAAGATTTTTCAAGTGGTTTTGAGCTAATTTTTCCAACTCTATTAGGTGTTTATCTCCACTTGTTTAAAGAGACAAATTGCCATATCAAAAGGAGAGATTTTCAAGAGTGTTTTAAAAGTGATTTTCTTAAGTTTTCCTCCATCATTTCAATCCTTGTTTTCTCACACAAACACTTGAGCTATCCATTGATATATTCATCCTATAGGAGTGTTATTGTGAGATTGTTTTTAGGTGATCAAATTGTTGTGATCACCAAAGACTTCTTTCTTTGCTTTGAGGAGGCGGACGTGTGTGTTCGCATTGTTTCGAGTTCTAGTGGGAACTCGGTGTTTGAGGTGCGGCCTCGGCAAGCTTGTGGGCTTGCAGTGTGTACGGGACTAGAGAGTCCAAGGAGTTCAAGTGTGAACTCGCCTTGTAGGTGTTGCGGCACCGAGTAATCCGGTGGAATCGGTTTATAGTGGAAATCCTTCAAGTGTTGAAGGCGGGGACGTAGAGCAAGTGTGCTCGAACCTCGAAATAATTCTCCCGTGTTTGCGATTGCTCTCTCTCTGTCTCTTACTTGTTTATATCTTGCATGCTTATATTGTCTTTATTTTTATATGCTTGATATACATTTGTGTGCCTAATTGTTATATGCTTGGGATTGTTTGCTAACACTTGTATTCAACAAGAGAGCCAACGCGGCACCTCAACTCTTATTTAGAGGAATCTTGAGGAGTTAGTCCAGAGCCCTTCACGGGGAATCCGGCTACACTCTTGTGTTATACTTGGTGTTTAGTGTAAGAAGTTTTAGTTTGCATTAAATAGTTTTTAATTCCGCATTAGGTGACCATTAGATTAGCTATCACCTATTCACCCCCCTCTAGATGATTTACAATTGGTATCAAAGCCAAGTGCTCTTGATTTAGGTCTTACAACCTAAAGTTAAAGATCCTCATTTTTAGGCTAATCATAATATTTGTACACACACCATGGACTTCATGACACCTCCCACCTTTGACATCCTTAATATCCAAACTTGGAAGGTTAAGATGTCTTTGTACCTCAAAGGCCTAGGCATTCATGTTTATTTTGCCACTACTAGAGATTCCTATTGTTTAAATGGCAAAAATATTGAGGCTAATGCAAAAGCCCTACATGCTTTAAGATCTACCCTAAATGATGCTTATTTATCTAGGGTTGCTAATCTTGACTCGGCTTTTGTAGTGTGGAACTCGTTGATCTCCCTTGGCGAACAAGAACAATACTATACGGGGAGCGACTCGGATGTTGGAAGTGACTCTTCTAACGTGTGCTACATGGTCCAAGGGGATAACCCCCTCCAGGTAACTACCGAATCCGAGGTAGATGAAGATGTTGATATGTCCTATGATGAGCTTACATCTTTTTGTCAACAACTTCTAGAAAAATATGACATGCTTAGGAAAGATAATAAGAAAATGAAAAATAAAATTGATTGCATGTCAAAATAAAAGAATTCTTTTCAAACAAGATTTGAAAATGTTTTAAAAGAAAATGAGTCTTTTAAAAATAAAGTTGCATGTATTGAAAAAGAAAATAAAAATTTGAAAAATGAAAATGTTTCCTTAATGCCTAAATTAAATGATCTTTGTGAAGGAAATACTTCTTTGAAAAATAAAGTTATTTTGGTGGAAAAACAAAAGGATGTTGCTTTGCAAGAAAACAACTCTTTAAAAAGAAAAATTGTTGAAAAAGAAAAAGAAAAAGTTTCTAAAAAGTGTTGGCCCAAGGTTACAATCACCCATGATTAGTGTATTTTGATGATTACAAAACATATTAGTTATTTGTACTAATAACAATTGTTGTTTAAGTGTGTTTCAGATTTCTATTCATTCTAGAAGTCTTCTCTCACAAATACAAGGATTTAGACTCAAGTCAACTCCAATTGGGCTCAAGGAACAAGTGTTGAAGATCATATGAAGAAGCCTATTGAAGATCTTGAAGTCTTAGAATCATTGTAAGAAATAGAATGTTAAAGTTTGAGTATATGAAATTTGGCTCTAGGATTTGCACACACATTTGTTTCATATATTTCCTATGTTTTGAAAATGTTTATTTCTAAGTTTTATGCCTTAGTTTATATATACTGTACCAAAAGCTTTAATCTTGAAAATCTTGTTTAAAACATGTGTATAAACTATTTTCTGCATAATACTTAGCTATATGTATTTTTAAAATATTTTTCAAAATTTTTCTAACTCAAAACAGCCCAGTTTTTCTGTTTCAGGCAACTTCGGTCGACCGGCCCGGTCGACCGGCGATGTGTCTGGACATGCACTGTTTGTGCATGTCTGTCGGTCGACCGGACCGGTCGACCGACGGAGAGCAAATTGCTCTCGGGATGTTTCGGTCGACCGGACCGGTCGACCGGAAGAAGGAAACTGTGTTCCTCTTTTTGGTCGGTCGACCGGATCGGTCGACCGAGAGCCAACGGCTCTTTGCTGCTGGGCTGGCGGTCGACCGGACCGGTCGACCGCCAGGCCTGCAACAAGCCTAACGGCTCTTTCCTCTTTGGGCAGTTTTGAAAAACTGTTTTTATTTTCAGCTTTAACAGATTTTTGGAGAGTTGTTGGGGAGCTTTTTCAGAGAAAATAAGACAAAAAGAAATTGTTTTTAACCTATTTTCTAACCCTATAAATAGAGGAGAAGTCTCTCTTGCATTTTACTTAGAAAATCCTCAAGTTTGCATTGCTTTCAAAAGAGAAAAAAAAAGAGTTTAAAGCTTTCATTCCAATTCTTTTTGAGCTAGTTTTTCAGTTGTGTTTGATTACTAATATCACTCTACAACTGAAGTTTTTCTCACCACACTTCATAGAGCCAAAAATCCTATACTCATTCTATAGCGAAGTTGTAATTCAAGTGAGAGTGTTTGTAAAAGAGTTTGAGAAATAGTGTAGTGATCTTGTTGTGATCACTTGGTTATTGTAATCCTTTCCTTGTGGAGCAACCTCTTCGGTAGAGGTCCTTTGTACTCGGTGGAGCTCGGTGCTCGGTCTTCGGTAGACCAAATTGTAAATGCATCCTCGGTGGATAGTGGAAACCCTTCACGGAGGTGAAGGCGGGGACTAGAGCAAGGGTGCTCGAACCTCGAAACAAATCATCTTGTTTGTGATTGCCTTTGCGTTATTCTTGCTTACAATTTCTCTTGCTTTATATTGTCTTGAATTATTTGCTTGAGAACTAACCCTTTACTTGTGCAATCTTGTCTTGTTCACTTTACTTGCTATATTGCTTGTGTGTATTTCATCATAGCATTTCATCCTTTACTTGTTCGATCATATCTCATACAACACGGTTGCATTGCGCACCTCTAACCCATATCTAGGGGAATTGGGAGGAAGGAGTTCAGAACCTCGCAAGGGGTATTCGGCTCTTAGTCGTGTTTTGAGAGATCGTTGCATCACTCATTTAATCAAAGTTTAAAAAAAATCATTAGATTAGCATTCACACCTATTCACCCCCCCTCTAGGTGTTTTTCAATTGGTATCAGAGCTTGGACTCTAGGATTTGGTTTAACCACCTTAGAGAAGATCCTAATTTGCTAATCATTTCATTCATATTCATATAAGTAAAAATGGCCGATGGAATTAAGACCCCTCCTAAGTTTGATGGACTTAACTTTCCCATATGGAAAGTTAAGATGACCGTATTTTTGCAATCTCTAGGTAGCCGAGTTGCAAAAGCCGTGACTAAGTCCTTTAGTGTACCCCCCGGTGACGAATCCACTTGGTCCGAAATAGAGACTAAGGAATTCGATGCCAATGCCAAAGCTCACTATGCACTTCTTCAAGCCCTAAATGATGATGACATAGCTAGGGTTATACATTGCAAATCCGCATATGAGATTTGGTCACACTTGATAGTCACTCATGAGGGAACCTCACAAGTAAAGAAGGCTAAGATTGACCTTCTTCGGTCCTAATATGAAACATTTAGCATGCAAGATAATGAAACCATAGATGATATGGTTACAAGATTTACCAAGATTACTAATGGACTCTCTTCTTTAGGTGAAGATATCAACAATGATCAAAGAGTAAGGAAGATCATCCGGGCTCTTCCTCCTTCATGGGAAGTTAAAGCAACAACCTTGAAGGAACTCAACGACAATGAAGAAATGGAGCTTATAGGTCTCATTGGGAACCTTAAAACCCATGAGATGGAAAGGAAAGCAAGGGAGGACATGGCTCCTACCAAGAAGAAGACTATTGCCTTCAAGTGTCAATCATCACACTCCGACGAAGATGATGAAGAAGAAGATGACGAAGAGCTCTCACTTCTGGTCAAAATGTTCGGAGGATGTACAACAAGGCGAAGTTCCAAGGTAGAAGGAGATGGCAAGGAGGCAAAGAAGAAAGAAAGATCATATGCTTCAATTGCCAAAGACCGGGACACATTGTGGCGGAGTGTCCGGAAAAGCTAAGCCCTCCACCTCAAAGAAGCCTTACAAGAAGAAGGCTATGAAGGCAACTTGGGATTCGGAGACCGAATCCGAGGAAGAAATAGACACCGCCAACATGTGCTTCATGGCTAATGAAGGCACAAGCAAGGTAACCTCTTCCCCTTCTCATGATAATGAACTTTCTATGGATGTGTTAGAAGAGGCCTTTGTTGAGTTGTCACAAAACTATGATTTCTTAAAGAAAAAGTATCTTAAAATGAAAAAGGAAAATGAATCTTTAAGTCTTCAAGTTTTTACTCTTACAAAGGAAAAGGATGATTTGGTTTCCACTTTGGCCACTATCAAAAATGATTTTGAAAAATATAAGATTTCTTGCAAAGGTAAGGCCCCACTAATTGATTCAAATGAAGTTTCTATGCTTAAGGAAAGATTAGATTCTTTAAGTGTTGTTTTGAAAGATTGTGAGTTTAACAAGAAGAAAATTGAGGCTATGTTTCCTAAGAAACAAGCCCCAAAGAAAAATGCTCATGCTCATGTTCATGTTCATACTACACAACCTAAACAACATGGCAAAACCCCAAAACATGCTCACACTACACATACACATCATGCATTCATGTATGGTAGAGTGTTCTCATGTTCACATTGTGGACGGAAAGGGCACTTAGCCAATTTTTGCTATGATAGATTAAATGTATCACGTCATAATGTTTGGGTTCGAGGCACTAACTTTCAAGGACCCAAGAAAGTTTGGGTACCAAAATCAACAATTATGTTAAATGATGTAGGTACTTTCCAAATCCCAACGACGTAGAGGATTGTGGTATCTTGATAGCGGTTGCTCAAGGCACATGACTTGGGACATCAACAACTTTGCAACCCTATCAAGATATCATGAAGGTGGCACCGTCACCTTCGGAGATGACGCCAAGGGTAAAATCATCGGTATTGGTAATGTAAAACTTGGCACCTCTCCTTTAATTGAAAATGTAGTTTTAGTTGATGGCCTCAAGCATAATCTCTTGAGTGTTAGTCAACTTTGTGATAAAGGTTTTGATATTGTTTTAGATAATGTTGCTTGTAAAGTTATTGATAGAACTTCTAATGTTTGTGTATTTTCCGGTTTTCGTGAAAGTAATGTTTATATGATTGATATGTTAAATATATCTTGTAATATTACTTGTTTGAAAGCCCTCGATGATGACTCTTGGTTGTGGCATAGGAGATTAGGGCATATTTCTTTTGATCACATTTCTAGGTTAAACACAAAGGAAATGGTGAAAGGTATTCCTTACTTGAATTTTGAAAAGGACCGAGTTTGTGACGCATGTCAATTTGGGAAACAAACTAAGTCTTCTTTCAAGTCAATTAAGGATATTATGACATCACGTCCTTTGGAGTTAATCCATATGGATCTTTTTGGCCCTACACAAACCAAAAGTCTAAGTGGGAATCGATTTGCTTATGTTTTGGTTGATGACTTTTCAAGGTTTACTTGGGTTTTCTTTCTTGAACATAAAAGCCAAGCATTTTCGTATTTCCAAACTTTCAAGAAAAGAGTTGAAAAAGAAAAAGATGTTTCGATTTTGAGAATAAGAAGTGATAGAGGAGGTGAATTCATTAACCAACCCTTTACCACTTTTTGTGATGAACATGGAATAAAGCATGAACTTTCTTGTCCTAGAACTCCACAACAAAATGGAGTAGTTGAACGGAAAAATAGAACATTACAAGAGATGGCTAGGACAATGCTAAGTGAATATGGTCTACCACATTATTTGTGGGCCGAGGCCGTAAATACATCATGCTATATATCAAATCGTGTTTTCTTGTGCAAAAATACTACTAAAACTTCTTTTGAAATGTATTTTTCTAGAAAACCTAATGTTTCCTATTTTAAAGTTTTTGGTTGCAAATGTTTTGTTTTAAACACAAAAGATAATTTAGGAAAATTTGATCCTAAATCTTATGAGGCTATTTTTGTAGGTTACTCTAACACTAGTAAAGCTTATAGAGTTTTCATTAGATCATCATTGACTATTGAAGAGTCTATTCATGTTAAGTTTGGGGAATCTAACAAGTTTGTTAAGAATGTTGTAGAAATAGATGCATTGGATGAAGGTTTGGAGAAAGTGACCTTGGAGGATGCTTCTACTATAGGAGACAAACCAAAGGATGATGAAGGAAGCAAAGCTAAAGTGGAAGAGGCACAAGGAAATGAACATCAAACACATGAGGTGGAGCCTACTCAACCACTACCAAAGGATTGGAGATACAATCCACATCATCCCAAGGACCTCATCATAGGTGAAGTATCAAAAGGGGTAACCACTCGCTCTAGACTTCATGACTATTGTGGTAACTATGCATTCATTTCTCATATTGAACCCAAAAATGTCCTCGAGGCCGAGGCCGATTCATATTGGTTGCTAGCCATGCAAGAGGAGCTCAATCAATTTGAGCGCAACCAAGTTTGGCACCTTGTTCCTAGGCCCCACGATAGACCAACAATTGGTACTAAGTGGATCTTTAAGAACAAGTTGGATGAATCGGGTAATGTAGTTAGAAACAAGGCTAGGTTAGTTGCCCAAGGTTACACTCAAATCGAAGGGATCGATTTTGAAGAAACCTTTGCACCCGTAGCACGGCTTGAAGCCATACGGATGACACTAGCATTTGCCTCATATAAAGATTTCAAATTATTTCAAATGGATGTTAAAAGTGCTTTTCTAAATGGATTTATTGAAGAGGAGGTGTATGTTGAACAACCCCCGGGTTTGTTGATCCTACACATCCGGATTTTGTTTTTAAATTAGATAAAGCTTTTTATGGTTTAAAACAAGCCCCTAGGGCTTGGTATGAAAGACTTTCTTCATTTTTGACTTCAAATGGTTTTAAGAAAGGTAAAATTGATACAACCTTGTTTACAAAACATGTAGAAAAAGATATTCTTATTGTGCAAATTTATGTGGATGATATTATTTTTGGTTCTACTAATGAATCTCTTTGCAAAGCTTTTGAATCATGCATGAAGGATGAATTCGAAATGTCTATGATGGGGGAACTCAACTATTTCCTTGGACTCCAAATCAAGCAAAAGAAGGATGGGATCTTCATCAATCAAGCCAAGTACACAAAGGAACTAATCAAAAGGTTTGGGCTTGAAGGATCGAAAGTAAGCAAAACTCCCATGGCAACAACTACAAAGCTTGACAAGGATGAACAAGGTAAAAGTGTAGACATTAAACTTTATAGAAGCATGATTGGTAGTTTGCTTTATTTAACGGCTAGTAGGCCGGATATTATGTTTTCCGTTTGTCTTTGTGCACGTTTTCAATCTTGTCCTAAAGAATCTCACATAATTGCGGTTAAACGCATAATTAGATACCTTAAGGGCACTATTGAAATGGGTTTGTGGTATCCTAAAACCGGATTATTTGAAATGAAGAGTTTTTCGGATGCCGACTATGCGGGTTGTAGGGTAGATAGGAAGAGCACAAGTGGAACATGTCAATTCTTAGGTAATTGTCTTGTATCTTGGTCTTCCAAAAAGCAAAATTCGGTAGCCCTATCAACCGCCGAGGCGGAGTATGTTGCAGCCGGAGCTTGTTGTGCACAAGTTCTTTGGATGAAACATACTCTCCTTGACTATGATTTACACTTTGATCATGTTAAAATATTTTGTGATAATACTAGTACTATTCACATGACAAAGAATGCAAATCAACATAGTAAAACCAAACACATTGACATTAGATATCACTTTCTTAGAGATCATTATGAGAAAGGTGATATTGATATTGATTATGTTTCTACCGATTTTCAACTTGCCGATATTTTTACTAAACCTTTAGACTATGCTAGATTTTCATTTATTTGTGGTGAGTTGAATGTTTGCATTATTGATTCTTAAAAATAAAATTTTTCAAATGGTATTTTAACCCTTTTTGATGTATGACAAAAGGGGGAGAATAAGTTTAAGAATTTGATATTTTGAAAGAATTTGATATTTTGAATTTGTTTGAGTTTGATAAGTTTGTTTAGTTAAGTTTTTGACAAAACTATTTAAACTATTGAATGCTTTATGTATTGTGCTTCCATAGTCAAATTTTTATACATAGCATTATTTGAGGGGGAGTTTTCCAAACTCCTCTTCCATGTTTATTTAAATAACCTATATGTTTTGTCATCATCAAAAAGGGGGAGATTGTTGGCCCAAGGTTACAATCACCCATGATTAGTGTATTTTGATGATTACAAAACATATTAGTTATTTGTACTAATAACAATTGTTGTTTAAGTGTGTTTCAGATTTCTATTCATTCTAGAAGTCTTCTCTCACAAATACAAGGATTTGGACTCAAGTCAACTCCAATTGGGCTCAAGGAACAAGTGTTGAAGATCATATGAAGAAGCCTATTGAAGATCTTGAAATCTTAGAATCATTGTAAGAAATAGAATGTTAAAGTTTGAGTATATGAAATTTGGCTCTAGGATTTGCACACACATTTGTTTCATATATTTCCTATGTTTTGAAAATGTTTATTTCTAAGTTTTATGCCTTAGTTTATATATACATGTACCAAAAGCTTTAATCATAAAAATCTTGTTTAAAACATGTGTATAAACTATTTTCTGCATAATACTTAGCTATATGTATTTTTAAAATATTTTTCAAAATTTTTCTAACTCAAAACAGCCCAGTTTTTCTGTTTCAGGCAACTTCGGTCGACCGGCCCGGTCGACCGGCGATGTGTCTGGACATGCACTGTTTGTGCATGTCTGTCGGTCGACCGGACCGGTCGACCGACGGAGAGCAAATTGCTCTCGGGATGTTTCGGTCGACCGGACCGGTCGACCGAAAGAAGGAAACTGTGTTTCCTCTTTTTGGTCGGTCGACCGACCGGTCGACCGAGAGCCAACGGCTCTTTGCTGCTGGGCTGGCGGTCGACCGGACCGGTCGACCGCCAGGCCTGCAACAAGCCTAACGGCTCTTTCCTCTTTGGGCAGTTCTGAAAAACTGTTTTTATTTTCAGCTTTAACAGATTTTGGAGAGTTGTTGGGGAGCTTTTTCAGAGAAAATAAGACAAAAAGAAATTGTTTTTAACCTATTTTCTAACCCTATAAATAGAGGAGAAGTCTCTCTTGCATTTTACTTAGAAAATCCTCAAGTTTGCATTGCTTTCAAAAGAGAAAAGAAAAGAGTTTAAAGCTTTCATTCCAATTCTTTTTGAGCTAGTTTTTCAGTTGTGTTTGATTACTAATATCACTCTACAACTGAAGTTTTTCTCACCACACTTCATAGAGCCAAAAATCCTATACTCATTCTATAGCGAAGTTGTAATTCAAGTGAGAGTGTTTGTAAAAGAGTTTGAGAAATAGTGTAGTGATCTTGTTGTGATCACTTGGTTATTGTAATCCTTTCCTTGTGGAGCAACCTCTTCGGTAGAGGTCCTTTGTACTCGGTGGAGCTCGGTGCTCGGTCTTCGGTAGACCAAATTGTAAAGGCATCCTCGGTGGATAGTGGAAACCCTTCACGGAGGTGAAGGCGGGGACTAGAGCAAGTGTGCTCGAACCTCGAAACAAATCATCTTGTTTGCGATTGCCTTTGCGTTATTCTTGCTTACAATTTCTCTTGCTTTATATTGTCTTGAATTATTTGCTTGAGAACTAACCCTTTACTTGTGCAATCTTGTCTTGTTCACTTTACTTGCTATATTGCTTGTGTGTATTTCATCATAGCATTTCATCCTTTACTTGTTCGATCATATCTCATACAACACGGTTGCATTGCGCACCTCTAACCCATATCTAGGGGAATTGGGAGGAAGGAGTTCAGAACCTCGCAAGGGGTATTCGGCTCTTAGTCGTGTTTTGAGAGATCGTTGCATCACTCATTTAATCAAAGTTTAAAAAATCATTAGATTAGCATTCACACCTATTCACCCCCCCTCTAGGTGTTTTTCAAAAAGAATAAGAATAATGATTCTCTATCTCACCATGCCTTACATGCTACCATTAATCAAAATGAGATTAAAGTTTTGAAAAATAAAATAAATTGTTTGAGCTCAACTTTGAGCACATGTGCATTTAACCATAAAAAATTGGAATCCTTGTTTCAAAAGAAACAAGTTCCACATATTCATGCACATCACCCACATGCATATTCACTATTTGCATGCCATGATCACACACATACACATATACATGCTAGAGTGTACAAATGTACACATTGTCGCCGCAAAAGGCCATTTAGCAAAGTTTTGTTTTGATAAGATACATCATGTAAATTTTGCTAACAAAAATGTTTAGGTTCCTTACAATGCTAACCCTCGAGGACCCAAAAGAAAATGGGTACCAAAATTCCCACCTTGTGTATTTGATGTAGGTGCGGGCTCTCACAAAACGTGAGAGGGATAGTGGCTTGGTGGTGGTTGCACATGGACATGATGGACACATACTTTTGATGCACCGCTATCAAGGAGGTTTGGTGGGACAACCACCATATTTTAGAGAATTAGAGCATAGTTCTTTGGTTTGGTAACTATCTCTAAAACTCCTAATTTATTTACATGCATTTATGATTGATGATTTTTAGCATGTTTGTTTTTATGATTGTGCTTCATGTGGTAAATACTAGTTTAAATGTAGTTTTTATCAAAACTTGTGTATATACATGTACAAGTAGTGAGCAACAAATCGATTCATATATGTTTGCACTTCATTGTTCATTTGTACTCACTATATGCACATGTATAGCCTAGTTTTGATGATTTCATCATTTACACTTGTTTTGCCTATTTTTTTATGTTTTACCTCATGTATATGTATTTTGTATTCAAATATAATAAATATACATGTATACCCCATGAGTCATTTGCCTTCATGCAATTTACATTATGGACTCTTTTTATGTTTGGGATATGTATGCATATTGTTAGTTTTGAATAAATCATACATATACCTAGAAGTTATGTTTAAATGAAAAATGATATTCATGTTTTGTTTTGAGCTCTATTGCTTAGTTTCATGAAAATGCTACTCACATGATTATGGTGCACTCACATTTCATTTGTTTACTCATGACATTGTGTTCATGAGATATTTTGAGCTTTACATATTTCGAGTGTCAATTCTTGTGTTTTTAGCATGCTTCATGAATGAATTATTTGGTTTCATGTTTTTGAAGGATGTTTAACTAGTTTTTCAAAAATTATCTTTAACTAGTTATTTATTCTTCATTTGGTAGTGTTTTTCAATAAAAACATTTTCAAACCCTATTTTTGAAAACCCCTACCAACACCGTTATGGGTGGTCAGATGGGCAATTATGCCTTGCGAACCTTATTGAAAATCCTTTACCTTGTGCATATAAGGGTGGTAGGTTATGAGTTATATACTTCATTTCAATTGATATTTTTTTTTGTATATACTCATATTTTGTTTTCTATATTTGTGCTTGGTTAAAATCGATTTACATATTTAAAGCACAAAATATGTTTATGCTAAGCTTGATTCAAATCCTTATTTTCAATTGGTATCTCAATTGATTGTTTTAATAAGCTTATGCATTATTTTTAAAATTGGTATTTTTATTGATATAAAAAATATGCAATAATTTTCAATTGGTATCAATATGATTCTATTTTTGATTAAAATTCAAATGATTATTTACAATTGGTATTTTAAAATTTGATTGTTTACAAGTGATACCTTAAAAATTTTGGTTTATATGATAAAATATCTAAAATTTGTTTTATTGAGAAAAATTTAAAATTTTGTTTTAATATAAAATTTTGAAAATTAAAAATGGTATGTTGTGTATTGTCTATATGCAAGGGGAGCTTAACATCTCCTCTACATATAGATTCATGTTGAGTGTATCTTATATTGAGGAGCTTGATAACTCTTTCTTATACGATACACGTGTGTAGGGGGAGCTTCACATCTCCTCTTATGCATTGCATATTATGCGTTATGTAAATTAGGGCTTGTCATCCCTCTTTCATGTAATGTATATATGCAGGGAAGTTAACTTAGCGTCTTCCTCTTCATGAATGTATATCGCATATATCCTTTTATTGATTTGTTTAATGTCACCCCTTTGTTGATTTTTGCTTTTGACAAAAAGGGGGAGAACATTTTGTTTTTACTTTAACCCCTTTGTTGATGATTGACAAAAAGGGGGAGAAGTATTTGGTATATATATGCATGTCTTTTGAAAAGGATATATGTTTTTGCATATATGTTTTGTTTTGCAAAAAGGAGAAAAAGAATTTGATGTGTTTTATGCTTGATTGGCATGTTTTATCTCCATATTTTTGCATACATGTTTAGGTAGTTTATGTGCTTCATTGCATATTTATTGTTTATTTGAGATGCATGAGTTAAGGGGGAGCTTCATTGAAGCTTTACTTTAATCCATGCATATTCTCCATAAGTTTTGTCATCATCAAAAGGGGGAGATTGTTGGCCCAAAGGCCCATCACTCTAGTTTTGATGATGATCAACTCATGTAGTTATAGTACTAAGGCGAGCGAAGTGAGGGAGGGAGGTCGAACGCGTCATCCCGGGTGATAAAAGCCCATACCCCTATAATAATGCAGTGTCCCTGTCCCTTAATCATCAGGCTACCCTCGGATTCTTCCCTCCAGATATTAATGAGGTGGGCGGGAAGGATAGAGCCCAACTTATTATATACGGATACGGATATTCCTTGTCATTCTAATCTTGATATAGTTCCAATGATCTTGTGTTTAATTAGTCTTAGATTCATGATCAAGATCTTAGTAGGTGTTTAGGTTCAACAAAGGATTTAAAGTCAAGTTCTGAAGCTAGCACAGTTTGATTCAAGAGGTTGTGCATCAAGACCACATCAAATACTCAAGAGGAGTCTAGCTCGTTGGATCGTGTTTGGACCAAGTCAAGAAGATGAGAAGACTTCAAGTGAAGACTTCAAGAAGAAGACTTGAGTCTAGGTTTGTTTTATAAGATTTTGTTTTAGATTAAAATGTAAAGTATAGAATAGTTGGTGGATTGCTCAAGTATACCATATACACACACACTCTTGATTTAGATAAGTTTTTCATAAAAAAATTTTTATTTTGAAAAAATACAAAAGAGTTTTCTTTTAGAAAAATACCGTTTTGGTTTTTGGTCTTCATATATACATATCTTTAACCAAAAACAAATTTAGAGCTTAATGTCAAAAACATAAATATTTCACCATGTATGTGTAGTGGATCATATCCATACACTCTATGCTTTAAAAGTGTTTAAACTATCTTGTTTATGTATTTGGAGAAGTTTTGGAAAAATCAATTTTGGAAAAATACAGTTTTCGTTTTTAGCCAAAATTTCTAAGTTACAAAAATAGTTCAAATTGTTTGTAACATGTCTTGATTTTGTTCAAACATGTTTGTTTATCAAAGTTTAATTCTGAAACTATTTTTGTAGATTTTTTTTGGATTTATGGGATTTTATCAAAGGAAAAATATCAAGTTTTTAATATTTAAAAAGACTGTTTTCTGGCTTCTGCCGGTCGACCGGATCGGTCGATCGAGCATGAAGTCAGTCGACCGGGACGGTCGACCGACGTGCACAGAACGTGCACGCCAGGACTGCCGGAGGGCCGATCGACCGACCCGGTCGACCGCAGAGAGCTTCTGCTCTCTGGAAAGCCCCGGTTGACCGGGCCGGTCGACCGGCAGAGAACTCTGTTCTCTGTTCCAGGCAGCGGTCGACCGGACCGGTCGACCGAAGCCCCAACGGTCAGATTTCTGACCGTTGGCGGTCGACCGGGCCGGTCGACCGCTAGCCGCCTGGGCTGAAAAAATGCCCAACGGCTAGTTTTTTCTAGCCCTATTTAAAGGGGGCTTTTGGGGCTGTTTTCGAAAGATTTTTCAAGTGGTTTTGAGCTAGTTTTTCCAACTCTATTAGATGTTTATCTCCACTTGTTTAAAGAGCCAAATTGCCATATCAAAAGGAGAGATTTTCAAGAGTGTTTTAAAAGTGATTTTCTTAAGTTTTCCTCCATCATTTCAATCCTTGTTTTCTCACACAAACACTTGAGCTATCCATTGATCTATTCATCCTATAGGATTGTTATTGTGAGATTGTTTTTAGGTGATCAAAGTGTTGTGATCACCAAAGACTTCTTTCTTTGCTTTGAGGAGGCGGACGTATGTGTTCGCATTGTTTCGGGTTCTAGTGGGAACTCGGTGTTTGAGATGCGGCCTCGGCGAGCTTGTGGGCTTGCAGTGTGTACGGGACTAGAGAGTCTAAGGAGGTCAAGTGTGAACTCGCCTTGTAGGTGTTGCGACACCGAGTGATCCGGTGAGATCGGTTTATAGTAGAAATCCTTCAAGTGTTGAAGGCGGGGACGTAGAGCAAGTGTGCTCGAACCTCGAAACAATTCTCCCGTGTTTGCGATTGCTCTCTCTCTGTCTCTTACTTGTTTATATCTTGCATGCTTATATTGTCTTTATTTTTATATGCTTGATATACATTTGTGTGCCTAATTGTTATTTGCTTGGGGATTGTTTGTTAACACTTGTATTCAACCAAGAGAGCCAACGCGGCACCTCAACTCTTATCTAGAGGAATCTTGAGGAGTTAGTCTAGAGCCCTTCATGGGGAATCCGGCTACACTCTTGTGTTATACTTGGTGTTTAATGTATGAAGTTTTAGTTTGCATTAAATATTTTTTAATTCCGCATTAAGTGACCATTAGATTAACCATCACCTATTCACCCCCCCTCTAGGTGATTGTCAGATAGAAGTTGGATGTAGGATAGAAGTGAGGTTCTAATGGGATAGAACCTATCTTGCAAAGATGTCGGTTGAGCCATAACCGAATCTGGTCTTGGTTCAAATTTGGATGATGATGTGTTTCTAGTTAACCTAGATGAATTAGGGTCTCTTGACCATACTTGCATACATAAACACAATCACAAACAAGTCCGCCAATAGTCAAGAAGAGAAAACAACCTAGCCTAGTCTAAGGTAACCTTGATCTAGACAACTCCTAACTGGTTGATTGTCCCCAGGAGGTATAATGCAGACTTTGACCATAAGCTAATCAGCCAGGTCAGGGCAAGATTGGTGGGAGGTATCCATGCAAAAGCGACAGGCCTAATTAAGCCAAACCACCAGCTTTTGGGGTTTCGCCCCTCAATCCCTTTCCTAGACACTGATTTGGCAGGAGTCAAAATTCTAACACCTTTCCCCTTAGGATAATCTCCTAGTGAGTTCGAGATGTCCCTAAGGCCAACGTCTATCAAATTTTACTTAGGCTTAGGTTGTGCGTGCTTGGAGATGGTTTGTGGGCTAAAGAAGGGTAATGACTTTCCCACCTTATATTGATTTGGTTTTACCCTTAAAATTGATTGTGCTAAGTGTGCAAGATATAGAAAAGTAACATTCAAAAGCAAATATCACCCAAGAATGTTTCCTAAACTATATGCTATGCATACGCACCTTGTCTCCAGCTATCTTCAACAGTAATTGTAAAATAAACGTAATTAGACAAATGCCTAGAATGCAAGTCTAAACGTTTTTTTAAGTAATTAACAATCACTCAGATTACTGTTGGATTAAAATAGGGATTGTGAATAGCAAATATAGTAAGAATAATAATATACAAAAACTTTATTTTGCAAGCAATATGTCCTGCAAAAAAGAGTTTTATTAGTCCAACAAAAATTTTAACTTTTGCACTTGCAATTTCTTGAAATTCTGTTTCCTACTTTCGAGAGTAGGGGCACAGAATAACAAGTCTTCTCCTGCAAAGCTTGAATGCTAAATCTGAATCTTGACGTCCCTGAAATAAGACACCAAACTTGTTAAAAAAATAGATATACCGTTCCCTCCCCGGCAACGGCGCTAAAAATTTGGTTGTAAAATGAAAGAGTAAGGATTTACCATGTAGCTTTGGGCTAACGGACCGTTTTCACGAGGAGGAATGCGATGAAAGCTTTTCGGTGTTTTGTTTAGAAAGCTAAGAATGGTGCAAGTTTTTTACTTGAAAAGAGAATGGAGAGAAGAGAAATGATTAAAAGAAAAATTGCAAATTTGAAGAAGGCTTTGAAAAAGTTGACTAAAAAAAGGCTTTGAAATGTGATTTGTTGTTTTTAATATAAGAAGAAGATATGGGCTCATTAATTTTCTACTCAACTATGTACTTATCTCAAGAACGTTTGGGTGCATCGGAGCCATTGATGGCTCATATTGATGGATTCTAACATTCTAACATCTAACCCACTAACAAGCTAACTTGTAATGTCTTCTTTATTTCATGCTCATATCTATTTAGTTTTGATGATTTATTAGTAGCTTGCAACTTATAGTGTGGTATGGATGTGTGGTTGGGATGTTGATGAACAATCTTATGTGCCATTCTTTGTATAGTCTCTTGAAGCCACAGACTAGTGATGGTCAAGAATCCATGTGAGGCAATTATCACTGGAGGTTAGCATGGTTAGTGGAGCAATTAGTAGTTAGTAGCCATGAGTTTTCTTTCATAGTATTCTCCTTTCTTTTTACTTTTTTTTAAAACTATTTTCAAAATTTTCGTTTATCTTTTCATCATTGTTTTCAACATCTTCTTATTCCATGCTTGTTTTCATATTCTTTACCATAATTTTCATTTTTTTTATCACAAACTTCATCTTTTTTTCTATTTTGTTTTCCAAATCAACTACTTTTCTTTTGTTTTCACTTCGCCGTTTTATCGCCTTCTTCACTTATCACTTCTGGATTTCTTTTCTTTTCCTTTTTCTCATTCTTTAACAAAGAAGAAATTTAACAACCGATGTGAATAAAAACTGTTAATGTTACTTTCGCCTCCTATTCCTGTGAATTCGACCCGTTGAGCCAATGCTATAACGAAAGTATCGAGGGAACATTAGCGCGCGCGCACACACACAAGCTTTTACATTGATTTCATAAAACACACTTTTCGAGTGCTAGTTACGTCCCGATCAAAATTTTGGTGTTGTTGCCAGGGATGGGAATAGTTTTGATTTCATCTTTTTGTTAACATTTTCTTCTCTGTTTTGGTGTGCATGGCAATTTTTACAGAATTCTTACATTGCAGAAGTCTACTCTTACTTGCCTCTCCCTGCTCTAGAAAGTAGAAAGCTTGCTCCTAAAACTTTGTCACGGAAATCAAAGAAAAGCCGTGCAAACGCGGCAATTTTGTGGTAATTGTACTTTGTCTTTTTCAGGGAATTTACAAGTTACATATATTGATATATTCTGCTGCTAATATTCTGCTTTGATTGCCTACACACTGTAATAAATTAAAAAAAACTAAACTACTATAATTGGACATTTTTAAAATGGTTTAGACATTTGCATTTAAGCATATGTCAACTCAATTCCAATATACTGTATTTTGTTCTGTTATTGTGATATGGACTGAGGTGTACATATGACATTGCATATATCATAGGACAAACACGTGGGTTATTTACTTGCTTTGCGTGTTATTCTTGTCTATATTGCACACTTGCACGAATTGAACTTAAGGGCATAACCCAATACAAGATAAGGTGGGGATTTCATCGCCCTTCCTTAGCCCAAAAATCACCTCCCAATCACACAAACCAAGCCCTAATACAAATTGATAGATGTTGGCCCCCAGGGACATCTCAGACTCATTAAGAGATTGACCGAGGGTGCAACTTGTTTGAATGTTACTCCTGTGAAATCGGTGTCTAAGGTTGGGGATTAAGAGGTTATGCCTCGAAGATACTGTGGTTTGGTGTAATTAAGGCCCGTTACTTACACACAGATACCTCCACCATAATTTGTCCCTACTTGGCCAATTAGCTTGTGGTCAGATTCATACAATAACCTCCCCCGGGTAATCGACCAGTTAGGAGTCAGGTCTAGGTCAACCTTAGTAAAAGCTTGGTTTTAATTTTTTCTTTCTTTTTATTTGATTGTTTTTTTTGTTTGTAATTGTTTGTGAAATGGAATTCAACAACAACAATTTTTTCAATCCTAATATGAATCCATACTTCACATCAACCCATTATTGAATAGCTCTAACCCAGCTTTGAAAAACATGAACCATCCAAATAATCTTGATTGGATGTATTCGACTCAATAAAACCCATACCGCTTATCTGATGACCAAAATTTTTAAAATAATTTTCACTCTTTACAGAGTCAATGGGGATTCACCTCTCCTAAGTCAAATTTTCAACCAATTTGTCCATAAATTTCACAAATATGATAATATTCATTTTCTAATTTTGCTTCCTATACTCCTTTTTCAGAACCATACATAGAAGAAAAATCTGAGTTAGAAAAGAGTATATAAGCTAACATGTAAGAGGTCGAGCGACAATTTCAGAAAATGTTGGCCTCCCCAATTCCACAATATTTTCAAGAGTTTTACTCAGTCTTACCTTTCAAAATGATCAAACATCCATCTTGAAATTGAATGAGGAACTCTTGCGTGAGTTCGAGTGATATCTCAAAACTTGTTAAACTCACAACTTCATAATTTTTCCAAAACCAAGATTCCTACACTCCCTTTCTAGAACAACCATTCGAGCAAAAATCTGAGCTAGAAAAGAGTATAGAAATCTTGCATGAAGCCTCACAACAATTTCTAAAATCTTTTGCCCAGTCTTTCGGTAGGTAAGAAACACAACTGAGTCAATTGGTTAACATTTATAGGAATGAGGAAACTAACTCTTATCAACCTTTGATCAATTTAGATATCTCTAACTCTATCGATCTACATCAGAAATCATGTTGTTTTGAAAACCAAGATTCAATTTCAGCATACCCATTTGAAGTTGACCAACATCAAATTCTTGAGATTCACATTGACATGTTGGCAAGTTATTCCTTTCCTGAAATTGAACTTGAGAATGAATGTGATCATGAATTTTAACTTAATAATTCAATTTCACTTATTGATTCAATGTTAACTCCGGTATCTTTACATCACTTCAACCATTTTCCAAGTCAACATTGGATCCTGTGCCAATCCATCATGAAATTGAATCACCAATCTTTTATGATCAGCAAATTAAACTTACCAATTTCATATTTTTGAATATCTCATTGACAAATTGGCAAGTTCTCATTTTTATGAAATTGAACTCAATCAAGAATGTGATCCAGATTCTCAAATTTGTGATACAGTTCAAATTTCTAAATCAATATTGACTCCTGTTTTGCTACTTGATTTGAGCAATATTTTAGAGTCAGTCTTGATTCCCATACCTGTCATTTTTGAACTTGAATCACAAATCTTAGAAAGTCGCATTCCGTTGTGGGAAAATGAATGTGGACTAGAATTTCAACTTCTTGATTTGGACCCGATTCCTAAACCAATTTTGACTCCTAAATCTTTACTTGACATAAGTCAAATTCTTGAGTCAGTACTAGTTTCTGTACTTCCTGAGTTCAAATCAATTATTCCATCTTTTCACACTCCATTTTGGAACAAGGGTGTTAACAAAATTGACTCTTAAATTATTTTTAAAATTTAAAAATTAGATGGGGTAAAAAATTCTTAATAAAAATCATCCATGTTTACATCATAATAATGGGTTATATTATAGAGGTTTCTGGTGGGTTCCTTTGGATACTGATTAGTATCTAAAATTGCATATTTCATACCACATCTTCACATTTATTTAATATTAAATTATGTTAATAACACTTTTCTTGTATGTTTCTAGGTCCATGACATGATATGAAGAAGAAGCCCTAAAATCCCATTTAATTGGTGATTAAAAGCCTACAAAAATAGCCATTGACCTTAGAGGATGGTTTCGTCAAAACCGGGTGCCCAAATCTAGAATCCAAGAAGTACAGCCGACAGGGGACAAGAGGGGAGCACGCAGCAGGCGGTGTCGCGCGCGCGACCCCAGTAGTGCCGCGAAAACATGGCTTTTGCCATGTTTCCGTGGCAAGAGCTTGGAGCCTGATTGTTATTCATTTTTACATATTTTACCACATCCATACCATGCATATTGCAAATAAAAATGTGATTTTTAATCCTTTTCTCTCTATTTTTGCAGGTCCATATTCTAATTAGAAAAAGCCCAAAATTCCTTTAATTATCAATAATTAAAGGAAAATAAATCAAAGCCCAAAAGAGAGCCCAAAGGTTGAAGCCATGATCTGGAGATATCCACGCGCCAACTCAAACTTCCAGAAGATCCACGTGGCTAACAACCTAACAAGAAAATCGCAACAGAAATCTCAGCCTCAACGGCTAAGATTTTGCCGCGCTTTCCAGGGATTTGCCGCGCATCTGCGGCAATTATAAAGCCGTTAAAGCCCGAGATTCTCTCCAACAACCTGGGTTCTAGATCCTTCTCTCTGAGGCTATAAATACATTACCAGGGCCTTCGCAAAAAGTGGTTGGAGAGAGGAGAGAGAAGAGAATAGGGAAGATATTGTATTTTGATTTTTCTCTAGTTTTATTTCTCTTAGTCTTCTTCCTCCCTAGAAATTCTGCAAAAAGAGAGATTGTGAGAGAGAGAAAGCTTGTGTAAATCAAGGGTGACAACTTGTGAAGCAAGGTTTAATCCAATCTCCTTTCTCTACTTGAGCATTTTTCTAGTACTTTTACTTGCATTCTTTCATTTCAAGCTTTACTTCAATTGCACTTTTATTCATGAATTGCTTTTCTTTTATTGTAATGGCTAGTAGCTAAATCCCTTTACATGACTAGCTAACAACTAATCTTGCTTAACTTCTAACTCTTGGGTGAATGCAATTACTTCATCTTGCAATTGTTGAGTCTATTTGATCCATGATGAAGATGATGGTTTACTTTCATGCTTGGCACTCTCTTGTTGTAATTCTCCATATGATTCATATATGCCTCATTTAGAGCCTTGTCTTAGAACAAGTGCCTTGATGGAACATAGAGATTGATCACCAATCATATGCTATTTGTTGTACAACTTCTTTACTTCTATTAATGAATGTTGTATCTTCTTCCTTAGCATCCCTTGAGTGACTACTCTTTTGATTCCACCATTGAAAGTCTAACTTGAAGGCCTATGACATCTATGAGGCTACAAGACAAGTCTAAGAATGATCAACCATATGCAACTAGACCAACACGCAAGACAAACATATGCCGATGAGTCAATATGAGGCAAGCATCACCCTAACGGAGATTAGTAAGTTAGCAAGTTAGTAATGTTAGCTAGTCATGGCTCTTCTCATCTAAAAGTCTTCTACAAGCTTTTCATTCTTTTAGTATAAATTCCCAAGCGAATCTTGTCTTCTATTCTTTTCATTTTATTTCCATAGTTTTCATTTCATGTACACACCAACCACCAATTCTTTTATCTCTTTTTCCATGTCTTTTACATTCTTGTAAAACAAAGAAGAATCTTCGTTTTCTTTCTTCACAACGAACCGTAAAGCTTCCATCGTGAGCTCTCCTTGTGGATTCGACCCGTATAGCTTATGCTACTACGGAGATTTGGAAAGGATACATTGAACATATTGAATATATTTGTGGAGTGATCAAGCACCTAAGGTTGACTCTAAACCTTCTCTCTTTTATTGAATATTTGTGCAACTTCACACTATACTCCCCTTTTCCTAATCAAATTTTTGGCGCCGTTGCCGGGGAGAGCAACGGTTTTTGATTTCAAGTGAAGAACTAAACGAATCTTCTTCTCTGTTGCAGGTTACAGGTGAAGAGAACAGGAAAATTTGCATTGCAGTAACATTTAAGTGGCTCTGGGCTTCTGCTCTCGAAAGCAGAAACCAGTTGCCCTCTGAATTTCCGCGATTCCACGGCCAGAGCCGCGGATCCGCGGCAAGGAGGAGTGAACTACTGACCAAATTTCTGCAAGGTTGCTTGCTCTGCAAAATACAGCTGCTGCAATACTTAAATTCTTGTATGCTTCACCTTATATCTGCTAATAATCAACAGTAAAAAATTGGTTGAAAAGTTAAAAGTTGATTAGACATTTGCACTTCTAGGCACGTGTCTTTTCAATTCTTTTACTTTACTGTTGAAGAGTGCTGGATGCAAGGTACGTGTGCATTGCATATTGAATATGACTCACTCCTTGTTTGATTTTAATTGCTTTGAGTGAACCTTGTTTGCTTATAATCGTACACTTGCACACAATCTATTTTAAGGGCATACCCAATAAAGAAGATAAGGTGGGGGATTTCATCACCCTTTCCTTGGCCTAAAAATCATTTCCAAGCACTCACAATCCCAAGCTTGTAATAAAATTTGATAGACGTTGGCCCTAGGGACATCCGGACTCACTTAGGAGATTATCCTAAGGGGGAAAAGTGTTGGAAATTGACTTTTGCAAAATCAGTGTCTAGGAAAGGGATTGAGGGCCGAAAGCCCGAAGGTTGTTGGTTACTTAATTAAGGAACGTCTTTGACGGAAAACCTCCCAACAACCTTGCCCTTACCTGGCTGATTAGCTTGTAGTCAAAGTCTACACTCAACCTCCTGTGGACGATCTAATCAGTTAGGAGTCGTCTAGGTCCAAGGAACCCTAGATAGCTTGGATTGATTTTTTCTTTTATTGTTTGTATTTTCATTTTTTTTCTCGCTTGTGTGATCTGTGCACGTTGACTGTGATTGTGTATGCGAGAGTGGTACAGGGATCCAAATTCTGCTAGGCTAGTGAGAATTTCTACACTTGCACATACACCACTCGACACATCCCCAACCATGGAAAACCACAGTTCGTTGCAAGACAAGTTCTACCTGATTCGCACATCACTTCCATCATGCATTCTTCTCCCCATAACAAATGGAAATCAATTTGAGTTGAAGCCACAATTCATAAATACACTTCGTAGATTTCATGGCTTAGAATCTGAGGATGCATATTTCTTCGTTCGAGAGTTTGAAGAAGTATGCGTTATGATGAGGATTTCCCAATTGACCGAGGATGCTGTTCGATTAAGGTTCATACCCTTTGCGTTAAAAGATATTACTAAGAAATGGCTTTACAATCTTCCCCCTAGTTCAATTTCCTCGTGGGATGATTTTGTAAAAGTCTTTCTTAAGAAATTCTATCCCATCCATAAGACGGCCCTCATGAGGAAAAACATAATGCAGTTCAAGCAGGAAACCAATGAGCCGTTCTGGAAGTATTTCGAACGCTTCAAAGACCTTCTGGCCCTTTGTCCCCATCATGGTATAGAGAAATGGCGTCAGTGCCAAATTATCTATGATGGATTGGATTACCAAACTAAAACAATCCTTGAAACCATGTGCCAAGGAGAATTTTTAAAGAAAAATGAAGACCAGGGGTGGGATCTCTTTGAAGCCTTATCCAAAAAAACGATTCAGTGGGAATCATGTCCTGACAAACCCACTCCCACCACTTTCAGAACTGGCATGCATTCCATTGAGTCCTCTATAGCTGCCGAGGCAAAGATAACGCAACTGATGAGGAGGATAGAACTACTTGAGTCTAGGGAATCTTCTGTTGTTAACCAGGTCAACCCATCACCGGTGGCCAGTCCGTCACCTGTGGTCAACCCGGGTTGTACCTATTGCCATGATCTTAATCATCTGTTTGAGGAGTGTCCTGTATATCAAACTCAAATGTTTCAGGAGAGTACGAATGCCGCATACTCCTGACCTACTTACAATCCTTACTCCAAAACATACAATCCGGGATGGCGAAACCATCCAAACTTTTCTTGGAGTCAGTCTGGTCCTGAGCAGACGAGGCAACCATTTCCACAACAATACCCTGCTCAGTCTCATCCACCGACTTACCACCAGAACCCACCAAACGTCCATTCATACCAAAGTCCACCAAGATTCCAGTCATATCAAAATCCAGTACCTTACCCAGCAAACTTTCAGCCCTAGTATCAGCATCATCCACCACCAAATCCTTCAGACAAGAGACTTTCTGATTTGGAGAAAGTGATAGAGACATTATCTAAAACCCAAGCTTCAATGATGAACAATCAACAGCAGGATATGAATAAATTACAAATCCAGATAGGGCAGTTGGCTAACTCTCTGAATGAACGACAAAAAGGAATGCTACCTAGCCAACCAGTGCCCAATCCAAAAACTCACTTTCCCCTGCACGAAGTTGAAGACTTGGGCCCCAGCCAATGCCAAGCTATTCAAATCCTTAGATCTGGAAAGCATGTAGATAACAAGGTTTCAAATCAGCCCACCAAATCTGTGTCAAAGCCACCACCGTCTGCTCCAATCCAACCCATTCAAGACAATCCTTCTTCAAGCACACAACCATCCACCTCCCAGTCCAAAGGAAAAGAAAAGATTGATGAGCAAACATACAAGCCTGTTGTACCATTCCCAAATAGGCTTAAAAATCAAAAGATGAATGCTCACATGGAGAAGATAAGAGAGATATTCAACCAAGTCCAAATCAATGTCCCTCTCCTTGATGCCATACAACAAGTCCCATCCTACGCCAAATTTCTAAAAGAAAAGTGCACCAAAAAGAGAAAAGCAAATGTCCCTAAAAAAGTCTTCCTAGCTTCCAATATTAGTGAACTGCTCAATGGTCCGATCCCTATAAAATACAAAGATTCAGGGAGCCTAACCATTTCCTGCATCATAGGACAGACCACCATAAATAGGGCTTTGCTTGACTTGGGCGCGAGCATCAATCTTCTCCCCTTTTCCGTGTATCAGCAGTTAGGGTTAGGCAACCTTCGTCCGACCCAAATGACGATACAATTGGCTGACCGCTCTGTAAAGATTCCCAAGGGGAGATTACAGATGTTTTAATACGGGTCGGGGAATTCATTTACCCCGTAGACTTCGTCGTTCTTGAGACACAACCCGTACAAAATCACAGAGCACAGACACCTGTCATTCTCGGACGTCCTTTCTTAGCCACAGCAAACGCGATCATCAACTGTAGAAATGGCTCGATGCGTCTAACCTTCGGAGATATGACAAAAGAGGTGAATGTTTTCCATCTGGGAAAGCAACCTAGGGATTTGGACAATGATTCTTTCGAAGTGAACTTGATAGAAGGTTTAACAAGTGAACATGAGGATGAGGTTGAGTATGAGTCTGAAGAGGAATTTGAGTTGGAGTCTGATGACTTAAACCTTGATCAGATTGTTGAGTCAACTGTTGAATGGGCTACTAATTCCACCCCTATTCTTCCCTTGCACCAAGAACAACCAGTAATAGATCCTGTCCCTTCTTCTGAGCTTAAGGTTCTTCCCGACCATCTCAAGTACAAGTACTTGGATGAGAAGAAATCCTTTCCAGTAATCATTGCATCCAATCTCACTAAACAACAAGAAGAGGATCTTCTTTCTGTGTTAAGAGAAAATTGGGAAGCCATTGGTTGGACCATGGCTGACATCAAGGGGATTAGTCCTTCCATAGTTCAACATCGGATTCATTTGACGGAAGATGGCAAGCCAAAACGAGACCCACAGCGTAGACTAAACCCAATCATGCAGGAAGCCGTTAGAAACGAGATCTTGAAACTGTTAGACAATGGGATTATCTATCCCATATCCGATAGTCAGTGGGTAAGTCCAGTTCATGCTGTGCCCAAGAAAGCAGGATTTACTGTGGTAGAAAATAAGAAGAAAGAATTGATACAAACACGTCTTCCAACGAAGATTCGAGTTTGTATCGATTACAGAAAGTTGAATACTGCCACACGTAAAGACCATTTTCCTCTTCCGTTCATTGACCAAATGCTCGAGAGATTAGCGGGACATGAGTACTACTGTTTCCTGGATGGATATTCAGGATATAATCAAATCCCGATCGCTCCCGAGGATCAAGACAAAACCACCTTCACCTGTCCTTTTGGAACATTTGCATACCGAAGGATGCCCTTCGGCCTATGCAATGCTCCCGCAACGTTTCAACGTTGCATGCTGAGCCTTTTTTCGGACATGGTGGAGAAATTTCTAGAAATTTTCATGGATGATTTTTCGATTTACGGTGATTCCTTTGAACAATGCTTGTACCATTTGAAGCTGGTTCTACAACGCTGTATGGAGAAAAATTTGACACTTAACTGGGAAAAGTGTCACTTTATGGTCAAGTAAGGAATCGTTCTTGGGCACAAAGTTTCACAGATAGGAATCGAGGTGGACAAGTCTAAAGTGGAAGTCATACAAAAGCTCACTGAACCAACATGCTTAAAGGACATTAGATCATTTTTAGGGCACGCCGGCTTTTATAGACGATTTATTCAAGGGTTTAGCAACATTGCAAGACCTTTGACAAATCTCTTGGAAAGGATGTACCCTTTATATTTGATGAAGAATGTCGAGAATCATGGAAGGAGCTTAAGAGTAGACTTGTCTCAGCACCTATCATTTCTGCACCTGATTGGACCAAACCTTTTGAGATTATGTGTGATGCCTCGGACTTTGCTATCGGCGCTGTTTTAGGACAACGTATTGATACTAGGCAACACGTAATATATTATGCTAGCAAAACGCTGAATGAAGCCCAACTCAATTATACAACTACTGAAAAGGAATTTTTAGCTGTTGTTTTTGCGTTGGAAAAATTTCGCCAATATCTGCTAGGGTCCAGGACGATTATTTTCACTGATCACTCCGCCCTAAAGTACTTAATGCAAAAGAAAGATGCTAAGGCAAGACTTATTCGATGGATACTTCTTTTGCAAGAGTTTGATCTGGAGATAAAGGATAAAAAGGGCGTTGAGAATGTGGTAGCTGATCACTTGTCGAGAATCTCAAATGCACCAAAGGAGAGAATACTAATTAATGACGATTTCCCTGACGAACACATTTTAGTGATAAGTGGAGAGCCTTGGTATGCTGACATTGTGAATTACCTTGCTACCAGGCAAATACCTTCTCATTGGTCAGGCCAGGAAAAACACCGTTTCATACATCAAATGCGGTTCTTCTTCTGGGATGAACCATATTTATTCAAATATTGTCCTAACCAGATAATACGAAGGTGCCTTCCTGAGGATGAACATCAGAGTGTTTTGATATTTTGTCACAAGCTAGCTTGCGGTGGACATTTTGGTCCACGAAAAACGGCTGAGAAAGTACTTCAGAGTGGATTTTACTGGCCCACTCTCTTTAAGGATGCTTACACTTTTTGCAAGCTATGTGATAAATGTCAAATGACAGGTCGTATTACACGGAGAGACATGATGCCCCTTACACCCATCTTGGAGGTCAAAATTTTTGACCTCTGGGGCATCGACTTTATGGGACCTTTCCTCTGTCCTATGGTAACCAATACATTTTGGTAGCCGTAGATTATGTTTCAAAATGGGCTGAAGCAATTCCAACAAGGACAAATGACAACCAAGTTGTCATCAAGTTTTTACGAGAAAATATCATCTCTCGCTTCGGAGCCCCCCGTGCGATAATAAGCGACAATGGGAGTCATTTCTGCAATCAGGCTTTTGAAGCCCTGATGCGCAAATACTCTATTTCTCACAAATTATCCATGACTTACCATCCTCAAACCAACGGGCAAGTAGAAGTCACAAATAGACAAATAAAACTCATTTTGGAAAAAACTGTTGGACAAAACCGTAAAGACTGGTCCATCAAACTCACTGATGCCTTGTGGGCATATAGGACCGCTTACAAAACTGTCCTCGGTATGTCTCCATATCGAGTTGTATTTGGAAAACCTTGTCACTTGCCTGTGGAGTTAGAACACCGAGCTATGTGGGCCTTAAAGCAACTGAACTTGGATTTAGATAAAGCCGGTGCCTTGAGGAAGTTGCAAATATCCGAGCTAGAAGAGCTAAGAAATGAGGTATATGACAATGCTCGGATCACAAAACACAGAACTAAGCTTTTTCATGATAGATCCATTCACCGAAAATTTTTGTCTCAGGACAAAAAGTTCTGTTGTACAACTCACGACTCCACCTTTTTCCTGGTAAATTGAGAACCAGGTGGTCAGGACCATACATTGTGAACAATGTCTTCTCACACGGTGCGATTGAGATTCTTGATCCTAATAATGGCAATAAATTCACTGTGAACGGTCAACGTTTAAAGCCATTCCTTACCACTGAATTCGTGTCACAAGAAGTTCATGAATTGGGTCTTTGCAACCCAGTTTATATGTGACCATTCTATTTATACAGTCTCCCAGATTTCCCTACATATCTTTTTCGGGACCACTTTTGTAAATAAAATTTTGTTTTTAGAAAAAAAAAATATTGAGGGACTTATGTGCTTAAAGGAGTTTCACAACTTTTCAAATTCAAATTCCTAGGTCTCTACATCTCTTCCCTAGGGTCAAACTCATTTTCAAGATTCCAAATCCCTAGGCTTGTAAATTCACTTTTCACCTAGGGCTAAAGTTGGAAATCTCATTTCACTTCCCTCCTATAAATACTCTCTTCATCTACCCCTTGACCCTCACACGCAAAATCTCCTCAGATCTGAACCCTATCTTCAAACCGCCGCCGCCGACCAAATTTTACTCTTCCACAGAGCCTTTCTGTTTGCCGCGATCCCGCGACCAGTGCCGCAGATCCGTGGCAGTCCTGCAACATCTGGAGCGCCGCCGAATTTTCCACTGCTCGATTTTCTCCTCTGGTAGCAGATCCAGTGCCTCATCTTCCAGATTCTATCACCTGTGCCCTCTGCTAGCCCGAAATTTCCCCCCACGTACTCCGGGGGCGGTTTGCTTTTTCGATCTCTCAATTTACTTGCATTGATCTAGAATTCTAGTATGGCACCCACTCTTTTTGCTGAAAGGGATTTTTCCAAATTATTGTGTGATCATCATGGGTATGGGCATATCTTTATTGATCGAATTAGAGCACGGGATTGGTTTACATTGGCATATGATAATGATAATAATGATGTCTTCTATTGTCCCGACTTGGTGACAATGTTTTACAAGTCTATCGACCATGCCTCTATCGATTTACACACCTTCCAATTCACTGTCCATATGCCCCTAGGAGACTTGTTCATCACAATTCCTCTCCTTGAGGAAATTACTACTGTCCCAAGTCAACCCCATCATAGCGACCCCTTGCCACTGATAGACTACATGCCAATCATGGGGGCTCGCTGCACAGAGCAGGATCGTGGGCTTAAGGCTAGAACCACATTTAGAAATGTTCATTGCGTTGGACGCTGGATCCAACGCAACATCTTAGGGCTAGACCACACCACAACCTTTAACAGACCTGTGTTGCAAATAATTCATGATCTGATGACTCGACAACACACGGTTTGTTTAAATAAAGCCATCTTCCACGCAATCCTTGCCAATTCCTCCCGTACTCGGGGTGCAAAATATTCCCATCCAATCCTGATTACACGTCTGTGTAGGACTTTCCTACCGGACGATATCTTCAATTCTTTTGACCGAGTGTTTGTTACTGCAGAGAGACCCACCAGTTCATATAACAGTTGTTTGCACGCGATTTGGACACCTAGTGTCCACCCCGAAGATATACCGGTGGAGTCCTCTTCGGAGGAAAGCTTAGAGGAAGAAGATGAGCTACAATTTTGGAGGCAGGATCCCCCATCTGATTCACGTGCCTTCATGTCCACCATCTGGCGGGGCATGAAGAAGATTTTTCGGGGACAGGTTCGTCTTAGGAAGAAGGTAGAGGAGCAATCCTCTAGGTTGGATAGCATAGAGGGTGCGCTGAGACGATCACAGTCGGCTGGACCTAGTACCACTGCTGGTCCAAAGCGACGGAGGGAGTAGCTTTATACCTTTACCTATTTCATGCATCATTTCATCTTGCATACATTGGGGACAATGCATGAGATAGGTATGGGGGGTAGACGCTAACCTAGGATTTTTCATTTTCTTTTTAGGCTTTTTATTTATTTATTTATTTATTTTTGGATTTTCACTTTCTTTTTAGATTTTTATTTTCTTTTAGATTTTACCTTTCTTTATAGATTTTCTATTTTCTTGTTAGATTTTATTTTATTTTTTTTAGAAAAAAATTTAAAAAAATATAAAAAAGAAAAAAAAAGGAAATTCTTGATCCATGTTTAAAGAATCAAACTTAACTTTAGGGATTAAGGAAGCTCTAAACTAAGATTTCTAATTATAAGTCGAAAAGAGGAATTTTGTTAGATTTTTAGGTTAAGTAATAAAGGATTAGAAAAATTACTAGATTTTAATTCTTTCTTTAGGATATATACATTAAACATAGTGAAGGATTAATCAAAGACTTTGTGACTTTATTTACATATATATATATAATAAAAAAAATATACAATAAATAAAAAAATGTATATAAATAAATAATAAATACTTAGCCACTGATTAAGCTGGTTAGTCGTGCCTCAAGAAGCATTGCCAATCACGCCTAAAGGTGGTTAAGTCCTTAAATTCCTTCGTGGCCTTTTTTACTCGAGTCATCGAACCCGAGGGATGTTTTCTCATCTGGTGCCCTAAGACCGTCTGGTTTGGGAGTCATCGGTAAGAGACTCATTACAAGGGTAAACTAGAAAGCCTAAGGATGCTAAGGAAAAAAAAATAATATTGTATATATAAATAAAAAAATGTTATATATATTAGTAAATAAATGAACTTAGTCTAAGAAAGATCCTTCATATTTATAGATGTATATATCCTAGGATTGATGCAAAATCCGGTTTTTGATCTTTTCCCTAAAAACTTAACCTTAGATGAAAACAAAACTCCAAATAGACGCTTATAAGAGGAATGACAAGTTTAGGGTAACCTGAAACCTATAACTTAAGTGAGAAACTTTAAAACATGGATAAAAATTTTCACTAACCCTTTTATTTTTCTTTATGGATTTTGTGGGTGCAATCCGCTGAAAACCCTCAGGAGACAACACTCCTCCTCTAGGGTAACCTAGAGGTTTAACGGCTTGTTGCACGTGCTCAGTGCAATCGCGTCACCTGCGAAAGTGGTGTAATAAAATAGTTAGGATTTTCTTTTTCTTTCTTTTTTGCTCGAGGACGAGCAAAAGCTAGGTATGGGGGTGTGATTGTTATTCATTTTTACATATTTTACCACATCCATACCATGCATATTGCAAATAAAAATGTGATTTTTAATTCTTTTCTCTCTATTTTTGCAGGTCCATATTCTAATTAGAAAAAGCCCAAAATTCCTTTAATTATCAATAATTAAAGGAAAATAAATCAAAGCCCAAAAGAGAGCCCAAAGGTTGAAGCCATGATCTGGAGATATCCACGCGCCAACTCAAACTTTCAGAAGATCCACGTGGCTAACAACCTAACAAGAAAATCGCAACAGAAATCTCGGCCTCAACGGCCAAGATTTTGCCACGCTTTCCAGGGATTTGCCGCGCATCTGCGGCAGTTATAAAGCCGTTAAAGCCCGAGATTCTCTCCAACAACCTGGGTTCTAGATCCTTCTCTCTGAGGCTATAAATACATTACCAGGGCCTTCGCAAAAAGTGGTTGGAGAGAGGAGAGAGAAGAGAATAGGGAAGATATTGTATTTTGATTTTTCTCTAATTTTATTTCTCTTAGTCTTCTTCCTCCCTAGAAATTCTGCAAAAAGAGAGATTGTGAGAGAGAGAAAGCTTGTGTAAATCAAGGGTGACAACTTGTGAAGTAAGGTTTAATCCAATCTCCTTTCTCTACTTGAGCATTTTTCTAGTGCTTTTACTTGCATTCTTTCATTTCAAGCTTTACTTCAATTGCACTTTTATTCATGAATTGCTTTTCTTTTATTGTAATGGCTAGTAGCTAAATCCCTTTACATGACTAGCTAACAACTAATCTTGCTTAACTTCTAACTCTTGGGTGAATGCAATTACTTCATCTTGCAATTGTTGAGTCTATTTGATCCATGATGAAGATGATGGTTTACTTTCATGCTTGGCACTCTCTTGTTGTAATTCTCCATATGATTCATATATGCCTCATTTAGAGCCTTGTCTTAGAACAAGTGCCTTGATGGAACATGGAGATTGATCACCAATCATATGCTATTTGTTGTACAACTTCTTTACTTCTATTAATGAATGTTGTATCTTCTTCCTTAGCATCCCTTGAGTGACTACTCTTTTGATTCCACCATTGAAAGTCTAACTTGAAGGCCTATGACATCTATGAGGCTACAAGACAAGTCCAAGAATGATCAACCATATGCAACTAGACCAACACGCAAGACAAACATATACCGATGAGTCAATATGAGGCAAGCATCACCCTAACGGAGATTAGTAAGTTAGCAAGTTAGTAATGTTAGCTAGTCATGGCTCTTCTCATCTAAAAGTCTTCTACAAGTTTTTCATTCTTTTAGTATAAATTCCCAAGCGAATCTTGTCTTCTATTCTTTTCATTTTATTTCCACAGTTTTCATTTCATGTACACACCAACCACCAATTCTTTTATCTCTTTTTCCATGTCTTTTACATTCTTGTAAAACAAAGAAGAATCTTCGTTTTCTTTCTTCACAACGAACCGTAAAGCTTCCATCGTGAGCTCTCCTTGTGGATTCGACCCGTATAGCTTATGCTACTACGGAGATTTGGAAAGGATACATTGAACATATTGAATACATTTGTGGAGTGATCAAGCACCTAAGGTTGACTCTAAACCTTCTCTCTTTTATTGAATATTTGTGCAACTTCACACTATACTCCCCTTTTCCTAATCAGAGCCGCGCATCGTGATTTGATGCGCGGCTTCGTACATGCTCCCTGGTGTCCCCGTTCGCCCATATGTACCCTGGGATTTCTGGAGCTAAAAGGGGAGGAGTTTTGAGGATAGTTTTAAGGATATTCTTCTCCATGTTATAGTTTTTAGGGTAGTTTAGATTAGTTCTTCTTCTTCTTCCTCGTTGTATTTTCCATTTCTTATAGATCTTGTAATAGGAAAGCGAGTAGTACATGGGTGGAAAGCAAGAGTGCTTGTAATAGAAGGTGACAATTTATGAAATGTTCTCTTTTTATCTCTCCTTTGTTTTCTTCTCCCTAACTCCTTTTGCATGCTTAGCTAATTTTCTCTCATGGCAACTAACTAATAACCACTAACTTACTAACTTCTTACTTGATAGTCCACATGAATCTAATAACCTCTACTTGGCCTTGCTCTTACAAGAGTCATTGATGGCTCATGATGATGTATTCTAACACTCTAAGATCTTAACTCTCTAACAAGCTAATATTACTTTATTCCATGCTTTTTCTTATTTAGTTTTGATGGTTTAAGTGTAGCTTGCGCTTGTTTGTTGAGTTTGGATGTGATAAGTTATCTTATGGGTCATGCTTTGAAACACTCTTGAATCAAAAACTAGTAATGGCTAAGGATACATGTGAGGCAACTATCACTAAGAGGTTAGTATGGTTTATAGATCCATTAGTGTTAGTAGCCATGGGTTTTCTTTTCTTTTTACTTTATTTTAACAGTATATCAAAAATCACAAAAACCATCTTTTCTATGTTTTCCACTTCTTTGTGTTTCATCGTGCCCTTCTCTTTCCATTTTTTGTTTTCTTTTCTTTCATTTTCTAAAACATAGAAGAAACTTTAACACACGCGTGAACATTCTGGTAAAGTTTCTATTACTTCTCGTTTCTGTGGATTCGACCCGTTTAGTCTCTATGCTATAACGGAAGTATCGAGGAAGCCAAAGTACGCACTTTTAACTCGTGATTTTAAAACATACACTTTTCAGCACAGTTTTCCCACGATCAAATTTTGGCGCCGTTGCGAGGGATGGGAACGGTTTGATTTTACATTTTGTTAACTTTTCTTCTTTGTTTTTGTTGTGCAGGTCATTTTGTTAGCATTGCGGAAAGTCCACACTCGCTTTTGTGTGATTGAGTAAATTCTTGTATATTATTATATTCTGTTGCTAGTTTCTGTTGCCTGTACACTATAATAATTTAAGAACTAAAATACAAAAATTGGATGCTTTAAATGATTTAAACATTTGCATCTAGGCAGGTGTAAATTTCAATTCCAATATACTGTATTATGTTCTTGTGTTGTTGTGATCTTGACGGAGGTGTATATATTGCATTGCATATAATTAGTACAAACACGTGGGTGATTTATTTTCTTTGTGTGTTCATTTTTATCGATATTGCACACTTGCACGAACTGAACTTAAGGGCAAAACACAATACAACATAAGGTGGGGAAGTCATTACCCTCTTTTAGCCCAAAAATACCTCCCAACTCACAACGCCCAAGCCTTAATAAAAATTGCTATATGTTAGCCTCTAGGGACATCTCAGACTCATATAAGAGATTGACCTAAGGGGAAAGTTGTTAGAAGTTGACTCTTATCAAATCAGTGTCTAAGGTTGGGGATTGAGAGGTGAAACTTCGAAGAACAGTGATTTGGCATAATTAGGCCCGTTGCTCCGGCACGGATACCTTCCACTGATCTTGCCCCTACCTGGCTGATTAACTTGTGGTCAGATTCTGACAATGTACCCCCCGTGGATAGTCTAACCAGTTAGGAGTCGTCTAGGTCTAAGTCAACCCGAGCATAGGCTTATTTTCTTTTTCCTCTTTCTTTATTTGTTGTTTATTTGTTTGTTTGTTTTTCTTTTTGTAAATTGTGAAATAGATTTTAACAACAATATTTTTTAAATCCTAATATGAATTCATATTTTACCCCGATCTCATTTAACTCGGATAACTCTGACCCGGTTATGTACAATATGAACTAACCACATATGCCGAATTGGGATTATCCGACTCAATATGACCCATATCCCTAATCCTATGACAATAATTTTCAAAATAACTTCCACTCTTCATAGAGTTCGTGGGGATTCATCTTCTCCGAATTAAATTTTCAACTACATTGTCCACAATTTTCACAATATTCATTCCTCGATTTTGTTTCACATCCTCCTTTTCCTGAACCACCAATTGAAGAAAAATCATCGTTACAAAGGAATCTGGAAGAAGTGATAGAGGCCCAAAAAAATTTGAAAACATGGTGGCCTCATCAAGTCCACAAAATTTTTAAAATTCATATAGTTCTTTTTCAATGAAAAATCATTGTGAGAAAAATTTATGGAATTCGTGCAAGAGACCGAGTGAATAATGCAAAATATGATTGACTTCCAATGTCCATCAAACATTCATATGACTCAAGTATCATGTCATTTTGGAAATCCAGCTTCAATTTGATCATACCAACCTAAACTTGACCAACATCAAATTCTTGATAGTTTGGCAAGTTATCCATTTCCTGAAATTGAACTTGAAGATGAATGTGAATCTTAGCTTCGATTTAGCGATTTGAGTCCAATCCTTGAATCAATGTCGACTCCTGTAGTGTTACCTAAACTATGTAATGTTCTTGAGCCAGTTTTGATTCCCATAATTTTTGAACTTGAATCGATCGTTTCACCCATTTACATTCCTTCCGTGGATAAAAATCAATATTCAATTTCATTAGATCCATTTGAACTTGCCCAAAATTTTGAGAATTATCTTGACATTTTAGTAAGTTATCCTTTTCTCGAAATTGAACTTGAGCTTAAAAGTGATCCTGAACCTCAAGTTGGTAATTTTATTTCATTTTTTAATTCAATAATGACTCTTGTATCTTTACCAGATTTTTTTCCATTCCGGAGTCAACATTGACTCCTGTACTAGTACACCGTGAAATTGAATCACCAATATCTTATGATCACACTTCATTGATGGAAAAAGTATGGGAATATGAATTCTTTGGTCTGGACCCCATTTTTGAACCAGTTTCGACTCCCCCTTTTGTATCTCGACTTGATCTGAGTCAAATTCTCGAGTTGGTATCGATTTTTTTCCTATTTGATTTGAGTCCAAATCAATCATCTCCCAAAATCACACTTCATTATTGGACAAGGATGTTGAAAAAGATGACTCAGTAATTATTTTTAAGAATTAGAAATTGGGTGGGATAATTTTTTTAATAAGACCATTCACTCAATGGCTTAGTTGTTGTTGTACCGTTCACTCAATCATTCTTTCACTAGGTCGTATTAGAAAGGTCATTGGTGGGTTCCTGTGTATTCCACAATATATGGTTTGGGCCGCATTTCGTGGGCAATCAGACCACCACCATGAGGTAATTTTCCTTCCCGTTTTATTTGTTTCTTGTATATACACATTCACGATGCACTGAGGATAATGCATGAGATAAGTGTGAGGGAGGGTTACTAACATAGATTGTTTTAAATTTTCTTTCTTTTACACTTCTTTTTAGGAAATTTTTAAAATTTTCTTTTGTATAAAACTCTTTTCTTTTCAATTTACAAAACTTTTTGAAATAAGAGAAAAAATTTTGATCTATTTTTAAGAAAATTAAGATTATCTTGGAACTAGGAAGACCTAAAATTATGAATTTTAAACTGAGTCAAAATAATAGATCTTGTTTAAATTTTAGGATAAGGAAGTAAGATTGGAAAGATAATTTAATCTTGAATTTTTGCCTTAGATATATGCACTTCACACTTACACAATTTTTTGGGATTGAAATAAAGACTGAAAATGCCATAAAAAATATTAAAAAAATGATGATAATAAAAATCACTTATTGAAGTTGGGTAATTATGCCTCAGGAAGCTTGATTATTCACGCTTAAAACAGTGGAAAGCAAAATAATCAAAGATAATGTTTGTTAGTTGTGGCCTTGTTTACTCGCGTTCTTAAGTCCGAGGGATGTTTTCTCATCTGGTGCCTTAAAATTATCTGGTTTGGGAGTCACCGGCTAAAGGCTCACTACCCGGGTAAATAAGAAAGCCTAAGAAAACTAAGGAAAGAAAAAATATACACAAATCAATGGCATAAAAATTTGAGTCAATATCCCAAAAATCTTCATAGTTCACAAAGTGCATATTTTTCTAAGAGTTTTATGAAAGATCAAAAAATCGATTCAATTTTAAATTCTTACATTTAATTTATATCAAGATTTTGCATTTAGACTTAATTTAAGAAAGAATAATTTCTGGTTAACTTATGACCTTGGATCACTTAAATTTTCGCAAAAATACTTCGACATTTTTCTCTATTTCAAAATGCGTTTTCAAAATACTAACATTTGATCTCTTTATTTATGAATTTTATAGGTGTAATCGCTGAAAACTCTCAGAAGGCAAAACTCCTCCTCTAGGAGAAACCTAGGGCTTTAATAGCTTGTTGCACACGCTCAGTGTAATCACGTCACGTGCGAAAGTGGTGAATCTTAGTTAGTTTTTTATTTTGCTCGGGACGAGTAAAAAATAAGTATCGGGGTGTGATTAGTCTCTAAAATTGCATATTTCATACCATATCTTCACATTTATTTAATATTAAATCCTATTAATAACACCTGGCTTGTATGTTTCTAGGTCCATGGTATGAAATGAAGAAGAAGCCCACAAATCTCATTTAATTAGTGATTAAAAGCCTACAAAATAGCCATCAACCTTGGAGGGTGGTTTCGTCAAAATCGGGTGCCCAAATTTAGAATTCAAGAAGTACATCTGACAGGGCGACAAGCGGGGAGCATGCAGCAGGCGGCGCCGCGCGCGGCCCTAGAAGTGCCGCGGAAATGCGACGCCGCGCATTGTGATTTGATGCGCGGCTCCGTACACGCTCCCTGGTGCCCCCTTTCGCCTATATATTCCCTGAGATTTCCAGAGCTAAAAGAGAGGGGTTTTGAGGATAGTTTTTAGGGTTCTCTTCTCCATATTGTAGTTTTTAAGATCGTTTAGGTTAGTTCTTCTTCTTCTTACTCTTTGTATTTTTCATTTCTTGTAGATCTTGTAATAGGAAAGAGAGTAGTACATGAGTGAAAAGCAAGAGTGCTTGTAATGGAAGGTGACAATCTATGAAAGGTTCTCTCTTTATCTCTCCCTTTTTTCTTCTCTCTAACTCCTTTTACATGCTTAGCTAATTTTCTCTCATGACAACTAACTACTAAACACTAACTTACTAACTTCTTGATAATCTACATGAATCTAACAGCCTCTACTTGGCCTTGCTCTTGCAAGAGCCATTGATGGCTCATGGTGATGGATTCTAACACTCTAACATTCAACTCTCTAACAAGCTAACATTACTTTATTCATGCTTTCTCTTGTTTAGTTTTGTTGGTTTAAGTGTAGCTTGCACTTGTTTGTTGAGTTTGGATGTGATGCGTTATCTTATGGGTCATACTTTGAAACACTCTTGAACCAAGGACTAGTGATGGCCAAGGATACATGTGAGGCAACTATCACTAAGAGGTTAGCATGGTTAGTGAATCCATAAGTAGTTAGTAGCCATAGGTTTTTTTTTTCTTTTTTACTTTGTTTTAGCAATATATTAAAAATCACAAAACCATCTTTTTATGTTTCTCACTTCTTTGGGTTTCATCGTACCCTTCTCTTTTCATTCTTTATTTTCTTTATTTCATTCTTTAAAACATAGAAGATACTTTAAAACATACATGAAAATTCCGGTAAAGCTTCAATTCGCTTTTTGTCTCTGTGAATTCGACCTGTTTAGCCTCTATGCTATAACGAAGTATCGAGAAAGCCAAAGCACGCACTTTTAACTCGTGATTTCAAAATATACACTTTTCATGCACGATTTTTCCCCGATCAGATGCCACACTCATTTGATTGGGCCGTATTTCGTGGACCAATCAGATCACCGCCAAAACTACCACCTTGAGGTGATTCTTCTTCCCTCTCTATTCGTTTCATGCATACATACATTCACGATGCATTGAGGACAATGCATGAGATAAGTGTGGGGGAGGGTTTACTAACATAGAGTTTGTAGATTTTCTTTATTTTTCATTTTTTAAGATATACTTAGAATATTTTCCTTTTGTATTAGATTTTTCCCTTTCTTTAAAAAAAAAACTTTTTTGAAATAAGAGATAAAGTTTTGATCTATTTTTTAAAAAATTAAGATAATCTTAGAAACTAAGGAAGCCTTAAATTATGACATCTTAAACTTTAGTCGAAATAATTGATCTTGTTTAAAACTATAAGTTAAGTAAGAGAGATAATTTTATCTAGAATTTTTTTCCTTAGAGAGTATGCACTTCACACTTACACATTTTTGGGATGGAAACAAAGACCTAAAATGCCATAAAGTAAAAATAAATAAAAATATATATGTTATATATGAAAAAAATCAGTTATTAAGCTGGATAACTATGCCTCAAGAAGCATGATTATTCACACCTAAAGGTGGTCATAAGAAAAAAATAATCACTCTTAGTTTTGTGACCTTATTTACTCGAGTCCTTAAATCCGAGGGATGTTTTCCATCTAGTGCCCTAAGACCATCTGGTCTGGGAGTCATAGGTTAAAGGCTTCTACCCAGTTAAACTAAAAGCTTAAGTAAACTAAGAGAAGAAAAAAGAGAAATATATATAAAGAAATGGCTTGATGGTTAGAGTTGAAATCCCAAAAAAACTCACTATCACAAAGTGCATATTATCTAGGTTTATAAAGGATAAAATACTCAATCTAATTTTGAATTCGTACCTTAATTGAAGACAAGATCTTTCATATAGATTAAGTTTAAGGAAGAATAATTTTTGATGGGCTTATGACCTTAGATCGCTTAAATTTTTGCAAAAATATTTCGAAAACTTGTCTCTCTTATAAAATGTGATTTCAAAAACTAACTTTTATTTTCTTTCTTTATGGATTTTAGAATGCAATCCGCGTCACCTGCGAAAATGGTATAATAACATTTATAGTATAGTTTTTCTTTTTCTTATTTTGCTCGAGACGAGCAAAAGATTAGTGTGGGGGTGTGATTAGTCTACGATATTGCACTTTTATATTGCATTTTCCTACCGATTTATGAAATATAATTTCTAAACCGTGTTTTAGTCTCTTTTGCAGATAATTTATTAGAAGGGCAAAAGAATAATAAGAGATTAATTAAACCTATTTTTGGGTAATTAAATCTGAATTTCTTGAAGGCCAAGCTAGAGAGTTTCTAGAAGATACATTGAATCTAGACGTTAGCGCGTGTCTGACAAAAATCTGTATGCAAATACCTGAATCCAAAAATATCTGGAAGGTCCCCAAAGCGAGGAGAAATCACTCACCAAAATCAGGAACCTAAGTCCCTGGTATGGCCACGTTTCCACGGCCATATTGGCGAGCCTCACGTCAATTTTCGACGCGTGGCCTTGTCTCGTCTTCTACAAGCTCCTTTTACCTATAAAAAGCCCTACAGAGACCTAAGACGCATGTAGATCAGCGAGTAGGTTAGGTTTTCTCTCTTATAGTATAGTGTAGTGTAGTGTTTTTCTTCTTTCTTTTGTATTTTTATTTCTCTATAGATTCATGTTTTAGGGCAGAGAGATTCAGAGAGATAGAGAGATATTGATGTAATAGATGGTGACAACCTATGTAAAGGTGTCTCCTTTCTTCTCCAATATAATCTTTTCCATCTTCTACATGATGTTTAGCTAATTTTTTTTCTCATAACAATCTAACTACTAACACTAACTATCTAGCCTCTTACTTGATAATCCACATGAATCTAATAGCCTCTACAAGGCCTTACTCTTGTAAGCCATTGATGACTCACAATGTTAAATTCTAACATTCTAACATTCTAACATCTAACCCACTAACAAGCTAACTTGTAATATCTTCTTTATTTCATGCTCACTTCTACTTAGTTTTGTTGATTTAATTGTAGCTTGCAACTGTTGGCTGATTAGTCTCTAAAACTGCATATTTCATACCATGTCTTCATATTTATTTAATATTAAATTCTGCTAATAATACCTCTCATGCATGTTTCTAGGTGCATGGTGTGCAATGAAGAAGAAGACCCTAAATCACCATTTAATAGGTGATTAAAGGCCTATAATCTATCTATTGACTTTGGAGAGCTGATTCGTCAAAACTAGGGGCAAAAAATCAGAAACCGGGAACAACACTGACAGGGGACAGACAGGACAGCACGCGGCTTAAAGCACCGCATACGCGGCCACCGTATGGCCGCAGAAGCCGCGTTTTCGCGGCAGTACGGGCGCGGCTGCGCCCGTACTTTGGACCAGGGTTTGCCCCTGGCCCCCATTTTCCCTGGTGCCTATAAATGCCCCCTGGGGTTTTTCAGTTAGAGATATCCAGAGAGTTGTGTAGTTTCCTTTTCCATATTGTAGTTTAGGTTAGTTTTTCTTCTTCTTCCTCTTTGTATTTTCCATTTATTTTAGATCTTGTATTAGGAGAGAGGGTGATACATGTTTAGAATGCAAGAGTGCTTGTAATAGAAGGTGACAAGCTATGAAAGGTGCTCTCTTTACCCATCTTTGTTTTCTATCTAACTCCTTTTACATGTTTAGCTAATCTTTTCTCTCATGGCAACTAACTACTAATCACTAACTAGTCTAACTTCTTAGTTGATAATCCACATAAATCTAAGGCCTCTACTTGGTCTAGCTCTTACAGGAGCCATTGATGACTCCTGATGATGGATCTAACACTCTAACTTCCTAACTCTCTAACAAGCTAACATTACTTTACTCCATGCTTACTTTTAGTTTTGATGGTTTAAGTGTAGCTTGCACTTGTTTTGTTGAGTTGGGATGTGATGAGTTACATATGGGTCATGCTTTGTAAAGCTCTTGAACCAAGGACTAGTGATGGCCAATGATACATATAAGACAACTATCACTAAGAGGTTAGCATGTTAGTGGAGTCATTAGTAGTTAGTAGCCATGGGTTTTCTTTCTTTTTCACTTTATTTTAGAAATATATCAAAAATCACAAATATATTCTTTTCTATGTTTCCCTCTTCGTTGTGTTTCACCGTACTTCTCTTTTCATTCTTTGTTTCTTTTCTTTTCATTCTTTAAAAACTTTAAAGAATCATTAACATACACGTGAACATACCGTGTAAGCTTCTATCGCCTCCCGTCCTTGTGGATTCGACTCGTTTTAGCCTCTATGCTATAACGGAAGTATCGAGAAAGCCAAAGTACACACACTTTAACTCTTGATTTCAAAATGACATATTTTGTGCACGATTTTCCCTGGATCAAATTTTGGCGCCGTTGCCGGGGATGGGAACGGTTTGATTTCATGTTTTTTGTTAACCTTTCTTCTTTATTTTTGGTGTGCAGGTCAAATTTTTACGTTGCAAAAGTCCACACTTTCTCTGTGTGGTTGGGTAAATTCTTGTACATTCATATACTCTTCTGCTAATTTTTGTTTATATTACATGTACACTGTAAATAATATTAAGAATTAAAATACGGTAATTGGATGTTTTAAAATGGTTTAGACATTTGCATCTAGGCACGTGTCAATTTTAATTCCAATATACTGTATTTTGTTCTTGTGCTGTTGTGATATTGATAGAAGGTGTACATATGGCATTGCATATAGTATACGACAAACACTTCAGTGATTTACTCGCTTTTTTGTATTCATTCTTATCTATTTTGTACACTTGCGCGTATTGAACTTAAGGGCAAAACCCAAAATAACATAAGGTGGGGAAGTCATTACCCTCCCCTAGCCCAAAATCACCTCCCCACTCACACAACCCAAGCCTAAATAAAATTTGCTAGACGTTGGCCTCTAGGGACATCTCAGACTCATTTAAGAGATTGACCTAAGGGGAAAGTTGTTAGAAGTTGACTCTTATCAAATCGGTGTCTAAGGTTGGGGATTGAGAGGCGAAACCTCGAAGAATAGTGGTTTGACATAATTAGGCCTGTTGCTCTGGTATGGATACCTCCCACTGATCTTGCCCCTACTTGGCCGATTAACTTGTGGTTCGCATCCAACAATGTACCCCCTGTGGATAGTCTAACCGGTTAGGAGTCGTCTAGGTCTAAGTCAACCCTAGCATAGGCTTGTTTTCTTTTTTCTTTTTGTTTGTTTGTTTGTTTGTTTATTTTTCTTCTTTTTTTAAAAATGTGATATGGATTTCAAACAACAACAATTCTTTCAATCCTAACATGAATCCATATTTCACCCCGACCTCATTTGACTCGGATAACTCCAACCCAGCTGTGTATAACATGAACCAACCATATATGCTGAATTGTGATTATCCGACTCAATATGACCCATATCCCCAAACCTATGACTATAATTTTCATTATAATTTCAACTCTTCACAGAGTCAATGGGGATTCAACTCCCCCGAGTCTAATTTTCATCCACCTTGTCCATAATTTTCATTCCCTGATTTTGGTTCATATACTCCTTTTCCTGTTCCACCAATCGAAGAAAAATCTGATTGGAAGGAGTATGGAAGAGTCCCTATAACAAATTCAAAATTTGCTCAATTCACAATCCTTCCCACACCAAACTCCACATACTCCTTTTCTAGAGCATCGAATTGAAGAAGAATCTGAGGTAGAAAAGCGTTTGGAAGTCTTTTATGAAAGAATGCAAAACATGTTGGACTCATCATCTCAACCAAATTTTCAAGAGCCCTACTCATCTTTTTCAGTCTCACTGATTCAAAATGAACAACCATCAATACTAGACTTGAGTATGGAACCCTTGCGTGAGTCTGACTAGCAATCACAAATCCGATGGACTCACAATTTTATCACAATTTTCAAAATCAACTTTCATACTCACCTTTTTAAGAAGAACTAATTGCAAAGAGTATGGAAGACATGATTCTAAATCTTAATTCTGTTACACGGCCTATCAGTAGGTTAGACTCACTTATGAGCGAATTCATCAATGAGAGAGAAGAAAGTCTTTCTTGTCAACCTTTGACCGATTCTTATATCCCTAACTCTACTGATTGGACCCATGAATCATGTCATTTTGGGGATCCAGATTCAATTCAGAACACACATTTGAACTTGACCAAACTTCAAGTTATGAAAGTCGCCTGGACATTCTGGCAAGTTATCCCTTTTCTGAAATTGAAATCGAACCTGAATGTGATCCTGAACCTCATGTTAGTAATTACATTTCACTTTTTGATTCAATAATGACTCTGGTTTCTTTACCAGATTTTTTTCTCTATTCTGGAGTCAACATTGAATCCTATACCAATGCACCATGAAATGGAATCACCAATATCTTATGATCACACTTTATTATTGGGGAAAGTGTGTGAACATCAATTCTTTGGTTTGAACCCCATTTTTGAACCAATTTCGACTCTCATTGTTGACTCTCGACTTGATCTGAGTCAAATTCCCGAGTCGGTGTCAGTTTTTACTCCTGTTCCATTTAAGTCCAAATCAATCATATCCCAAAATCACACATCATTGTTGGACAAGACTGTTGACGAAAATGACTCAGTGATTATTTTTGAAAATTGAAAATTAGATGGGGATAATTTTTAAATAAGGACATTCATTCAATCATTCTTTTACTGGGTCGTATTAGAGAGGTCATTGGTGGGTTCCTTCAAGATCTACATTATCCTGATTGAGTAGCAACACTTGGCCCAATCAGACCACCACCAGAGCCACCACCATGAGGTAATTTTTCTTCCCTTCCCATTTGTTTCATGTATATACATATTCGAGCATAATGCATGAGATAAGTGTGGGGGAGGGTTTACTAACATAGTTAGTTTTACATTTTCTTTCTTTCACACTTCTTTTTAATTTTAAAAAATCTTTTATATAAAAAATCTTTTCTTTTCTTTTTACAAAACTTTTTGAAACAAGATAAAGAGTTTTGATTTATTTTTAAGAATATTAATATTATCTTAGGAATGAGGAAAACCTAAAATTATGAAATTTTAAATCGAGTCAAAATAATAGATCTTGTTTAAATTTTAGGATAAGAAAGTAAGATTGAAAATATAATTTGATCTTAAATTTTTGTCTTAGATTTACGCACTCCACACTTACACAATTTTTTGGATTGAAACAAAAGCTGAAAATACCATAAAAATATATATATAACAAATTTTTTTATAATAATAAAAATCACTTATTGAAGTTGGGTAATTATGCCTCAGGAAGCATGATTATTCACACCTAAAACGGTGGACAAAAATAAATAATCCCATTTAGTTTTGTGGCCTTGTTTACTAGAGTCCTTAAGTTCAAGAGATGTTTTCTCATCTGGTGCCCTAAGATCATCTGCTTTGGGAGTAACCGGCTAAAGGCTCAATAGCCGGGTAAATAAGAAAGCCTAAGAAAACTAAGAGAATAAAAAGAAAAATATATCTATATATAATAATATAAACAAATGACATGAAAGTTAGAGTCGATATCCCAAAATCTTCACTGTTCACAAAGTGCATATTTTTTTAAGAGTTTTATGAAAGATCAAAGAGTCAATTTAATTTTAAATTCTTACATTTAATTTATAACAAGATTTTGCATTTCGATTTAGTATAAGGAAGAATAATTTCTGGTTAACTATTGACCTTGGATCACTTATATTTTTCAAAAATACTTCAACACTTTCTCTATTTCAAAATGCGTTTTCAAAAATACTAACATTTTATTTCTTTCTTTATGGATTTTGTGGGTGTAATCCGTTGAAAACCCTCAGGAGACAAAACTCCTCCTCTAGGGGAAACTTAGAGGTTTAACGGCTTGTTGCACATGCTCAGTGCAATCGCGTCGTCTGACAAAAATCTGTATGCAAATACCTGAATCCAAGAATATCTGGAAGGTCCCCAAAGCGAGGCGAAATCACTCGCCAAAACCAGGAACCTAAGTCCCTGGTATGGCCGTAAAAACACAGCTATGCCGCGTTTCTGCGGCCATATTGGCGAGCCACATGTTAATTTTCGACACGTGGCCTTGTCTCGTCTTCTACAAGCTTCTTTTACCTATAAAAAGCCCTGCAGAGACCTGAGACGCAAGCAGATCAGCGAGTAGGTTAGGCTTTCTCTCTTATAGTATAGTGTAGTGTAGGTGTTCTTCTTTCTTTTTTATTTTTATTTCTCTATAGATTCATGTATTAGGGCAGCGAGATTCAGAGAGATAGAGAGATATTGATGTAATAGATGGTGACAACCTATGTAAAGGTGTCTCCTTTCTTCTCCACTATAATCTTCTCCATCTTTTACAAGATGTTTAGCTAATTTTTCTTCTCATGACAATCTAACTACTAACCACTAACTATCTAACTCTTACTTGATAATCCACATGAATCTAATAGCCTGTATAAGGCCTTACTCTTGCAAGAGCCATTGATGGCTCATAATGATGAATTCTAACATTCTAACATCTAACCCACTAACAAGCTAACTTACAATATCTTCTTTATTTCATGCTCACTTCTACTTAGTTTTGTTGATTTAATTATAGCTTGCAACTGTTGGCCCAAAGGTTACACTCTCCATTTTTTGCGTTTTGATGATAACAAATCATATAAAAGCTATATGGTACTAATAGAGGTTTTAAATGATTTCAGGTTGTACAAGTCTTGATGGCTCAAGCGTTCTGAAGCATGTTCAAGGTTGATGGCTCAAGAGGACTTGATGGGGAGATTTCGCTCCTCGTTTTAAATTAACCGCAAGCGCACGGTCGTTTGATGTAGCACTTGAGGGTCGGTCCACAGGGACAGGTGGTTCTTTTGGTTTCAACACTTCTACACGAATTGGTCAAAAGTTTGTGGAAGTTTTGTTCTGAACTTTATGTTAATTTAGCAAAGTCAAGCACTTAGGATTGAATCCCCTAAACTAGAATCAAGTGGTCAATCTTATTTCTCCATACTAGTCTATTGTTGCTCACCAAAATTTCTACTTCTATTAGGTAAAGTAAGTCTGAACACTAGTTCTAAGCACAGGGTATTATCTGCATCACATGGTCCATCAAAGGAAAAGATAATGACTAAATAAATTAAAAGCAGAAAAAGCAGTAAAAACCCTAAGCATGAACCATTGACTACTGATACATACCTTGTCAAATAACTAGTGACTCTAGAAATAATCTCCTAAAAGTTGTAGGTCAATTGGTGTGTGCAACAACCCTAGGTAGGAGATCTACTTATGATCACATGAATTTAGGTTAGGTTTATCTCCTCTAAATACTCGCATAAAAAGTTTACATACTCATGCTAAAATTATTAGCACAAAAGAATCTAAATAAATAATCAAATTAAAAGTTAATCTAACAAATGGCAAGAAATAATAATCAGTCTAATTACACTAATTAATTAAACAAACTAAAATAATTAACAAATAATTAAACTATCCTTACTTAAAAACCCCATGATTGCCGCACTCCTCTGCTCGCGCACACTTCACGAGGACAGGACACAGCGGCCTCATCCTTCTTGCCAAAATGAAGCCTGCAGGCTCTGCTCCTATTGTGCACAGCCGCCATGCACTTGGAACTGCATTAGTAGGCCCCGCATCTCACTTGTGTGCGTGCCCACTCCCAAAGCGAGAGAAAGAGAGCTGCAAATTCCCTGTGACTACGATCTCAGAAACAAAGCATAACCCGTGAAAACACCGACGCACAAAAACAAATAGGAAAAAAATATAATAATCTAAAAATGAAAACTTCAGATTACGGCCACCATAATGATAAAGCAAAAGGTGAAAAAGGGAGAATATTTTAATACTATAATTAACAACATTGAAAACGAGAATCCCTTCTTCCACATCATTTCAAAAGAGGAAAAAAAAAACTAATATAAAAACCCTAATAAAAAAACCTAAGGCGGCTCTCCCCACAGCAGCCCTGTTTTTTTACCTTATATAATAAGGATATTTTACAAAACAGCCCCTCAACAATTACACATTACAAATTAATTCAGTTTTGACTAAGGTTGATTTTATAGATGGCCAATACGGGCATTCAAATAGAGGAAACAGCGAAAACTATCAACATGAAAGTTGTAGATCTTTGAATTCTCTTTCTGTAGACACCTGGATGACCATTTTTGAGATCCTGTAACCAAAGTTATGGCCAAAATACCGCAACATGCTTGAAAAGCATCCTCCAATCTTTTACAAATTGCGGCATTTAATTGCTGAAAGTATCCGGATTCCTCTTCTCTTTTCTTTATCTGTTCTCTGCAAATTTCAATCAAATATACCCGAGTAGCATTATTTATATACAAATAATAGATAATTAGGAGTATAAAAATGGTATAAAATCATGCTGATCAAATACCCCCACACCTATCTTTTGCTAGTCCTCGAGCAAAATTAAAAAAAAGAAAAAGAAAAACTAAACTATCCTAACTCACTTTCGTAGGAATCACGGTTGCACTTAGCATGTGCAACAAGCCGTTAAACCCCTAAGTTACCCCTAGAGGACGAGTTTTGTCTCTGAGGGTTTTCAGTGGATTACACCCACAAAATCCAAGAAAGTTAGAGATTAAGAAATAAATAAAAGTAAAATAAGGATAACTAAAAATTAAGAAAAGAAAAACAAATCAATTTTTTTTAATTAACTAGCTAGCAAGATCATCAATTTTCATGAGTTTCATTTTCAAGTAAAACCTCAATTCAAGATATCATATTGGTTATAAAGTAAAATTTCAAATCCAAAACTTTACACCACCTGTCCTAAGTTTCAGATCCTATGTACCTCGTGATCGTGATGTAGTTCTTAAGCTTGGGAATATTTAATTACAACTTTCATATTTTTTTTTTGTGATAACATTTTTTTTCCTTCTTTTTTTTTTAAACTATCTTTCGCGTAGATACCGAGGCTTCCTGAGGCCAAAGCACCTATCTAATTGACAACCAAAATTATTATATTTTTATAGTGTCTTGTCCTATTAGGCTTTCTCAGCTACCCATGTAACGAGTTTTGGGCCAATGCTCCCAAACCAGATGGTCTTAGGGCAATAAGTGTAAAAAACACTCCTACGGACTTAATTACTCAAGCAACTAAGGCCACAAGACAAGACTTATTAATATTTATTTTGCTATATAATAATTTTTTTTTAGTTGTAATCAATATCTCAAGCCTATGAACTAATAGTGTAAGTGTTATTGGGTACATAATCACTTAGACTAAGTTTAGATGGTATGTCCGTTTTAGATTCTAATCTTTATTTTAAGACTTTATAACTCTTTTATCTTGATTTTACCCTTAAAACCCACTCATGGATATTAAATCTCTCACATACTAGCTAATCATTTGCAGAAAATTTTCAACTTTTTTTTTCTTTTTTTTTTCAAATTTTTTTTTAAGACTCCTAAAAGAAAATAAAGATAAAGAAAGAAAAAAAAACCCTAAAAGCAAAATAAAAAAAATAAAAAAGACTCCTAAAAGGAAAAAAATGTGAATCTCCCCCCCACACCTAAACTGTGTCATGTCCTCATGTACACAAATGAATACAGAGATAAAAATAATGTAGCATGTAATTTACACATCCAAAGCATGCACACAATCATGATGATCATGCAATCCAAGCATACAAAGATATAGAAATATAAACAGTATGCTAGAATTAGAAATACTCACAGTGCACTAGAAAACCAAGTTGTTGAAGCAACAAAAATTCTCCCTGTGTGTGGTGGATGCCTCCTTACTTATCCTGTATCACTTGTAATAAACTCAACACATAGGTTAGAGAAAGAGAAATAAAAGACTCACTGACTCAACTAACTAAAAGAGAAATAAAAAATCTCAACAACTAAAAGAAAAAAATAAAATAAAATAAATATTTACATATGTACAATTTCACAACTCCCCCATACCTAGAGCTTTCTAGGTCTATTCCCTCGAGCTCGCTTCCCATCATTCCAATGGGTTCTCTTTAATGGACAAAGTGAAGAGGTTAATCTTTTTGTCATCTTTAATTTCATCCTCTCCAGCTTGTTCATTACTTTACTCCATCTCCTCTTTCTCTTCTTCCCATACCTCCTCACAAATTCATCATTTTCACACAATATAATTGGAGTGTCCACAATATGATTGCCTACAAATTTAAGCTCATCCTCAAACATCACCTCAAAACTTAAATTAACAATTTTCTTTGGAGGTGTGTAACTAACCAAAGCATCCCTAACCGATTCATTCAAATATATGAGTTCGTCTTCAAATAGGTTTTCAGAGCTTTGATTAATTAGAGATTCTTGAATCAAGTTTTGAAAAGTATGATCATTGGTTGGCTCATCGAAAGTGAAGATACTCAAATCGAGTTTTGTTTTCTCAAAGGGAACTCTAAACTCAAGATCCTCAACACATGTTTTCTCATCATTGTGATCACACTCTTCAACAAAAAGCTCATCAAGAAACAAAGGCTCATTATCCATGTAGGCATGCTCACAATTTTGATCAGTGTACTCCAATTTCTCCATATGAGTGGATGCAATTTTCGCACCCCAACACTTGTCTTTTCACAGAACTTAGAAAATTCATCCTCAAATTTCTTTTGAAGTAAAAATTCATCATTATCACATTCCTCTTCACAATAAGATTCAACTGGATCCACATGAGTTGTATGTGTAGCCAAATAATTTCTAATCACTTCATCCAGACACTGAGGATCATTATCACATTTGTACACCTCATGGACCTTCACAACTTCCTCAACAGGCTTCTCATGTTCAAGCTCTTTAAATTGATTAAGATGAAATAATGGTGACTCGAAGGGCATCTCGATGGAATGATTAGACATGTCACTATGGCTAACGATTTGCTCTTCGGGTCTAAGAGTTTTGGCCTTTGTTCATTTTATGAAAGTTGATGTGGTCTTGAATGGACATGGGTCGAGTCGGTATTTGCTCAGAAACTAGTTGACTAGAAAAAGGATCCTTCTCTTGCTCACTAACCAACTCATTTACTGGCCTGTTTAAGCAGTCTCTAGTGTCATAGAGCACTTGCTTTGAAGTTTGCCTGAAAGTTTCAAAAGCTTCCTCTAGTGTTGGTTCCTTGTCCACTTGATTACCATTTAACTCAATTTGTGAAAGTTGATGGAACTCTTGAACTTGATCTGGACTTGTGGTTGAAATAGGTTGATTGAGATGAGTCATTATCTTATCCATGTGAGCACATGCCTCGATTAACTGCTGGTTGTTTCGACTATAGTCTGCTGCTGCATGGCTTTAAAACTCTTCTCTAATGTGCTTTCTTCATGCTCATTGTTAAATCCCCAAGACGGAGGTGGTGGTTCAATGTAGGACCAATTAGGTTGAGAATTCTGATATGATTGGTCCCATGAAAATTGAGGACAATTCCAACCCTCTGAATTAAAGTTTGATGGATAAGGCTCGCTCGCAGGTCCTTGAAATGTATGGAATTGATTTTGACCTGATCCCAACGAATACCCTATCGAAGGACACTGTTCTGAAGGATGATTTGGATCTTGACAGTGACGACAACTCATCGGATGGTATGAAGAAAATGAGTAGTTCGTGGGATGGATGTATTCATTAAAGTCTGGAAGAGAGGTTGGTGGATGGAAAGGAGGGTCTGGCCTATAAAATGGATCATACCAAATGAATTTGGATAGGCCATAGGGAAAGAATTTTTTTTAATTTTTTTTTAATTTGTTTTTTTTGAATTTTTATTGTTTGAATTTTTGAATTTTGAATTTTTTTTTTTAACAATCCGGTATAGGTGTCAAAACTAAAGATAGAACACCGTGTCCCCGGCAACGGCGCCAAAAACTTGATGGGGAGATTTCGTTCCTCGTTTTAGTTAACCGCAAGCGCACGGTCGTTCGATGTAGCACTTGAGGGTCGGTCCACAGGGACGGGTGGTTCTTTTGGTTTCGACACTTCTACACGAATTGGTCAAAAGTTTGTGGGAGTTTTGTTCTGAACTTTATGTTAATTTAGCAAAGTCAAGCACTTAGGATGGAATCCCCTAAACTAGAATCAAGTGGTCAATCTTATTTCTCCATACTAGTCTATTGTTGCTCATCAAAATTTCTACTTCTATTAGGTAAAGTAAGTCTGAACACTAGTTCTAAGCACAGGGTATTATTTGCATCACATGGTCCATCAAAGGAAAAGATAATGACTAAATAAATTAAAAGCAGAAAAAGCAGTAAAAACCCTAAGTATGAACCATTGACTATTGATACATACATTGTCAAATAACTAGTGACTTTAGAAATAATCTCCTAAAAGTTGTAGGTCAATCGGTGTGTGCAACACCCTAGGTAGGAGATCTACTTATGATCACATGAATTTAGGTTAGGTTTATCTCCCCTAAATACTCGCATAAAAAGTTTACATACTCATGCTAAAATTATTAGCACAAAAGAATCTAAATAAATAATCAATATTAAAAGTTAATCTAACAAATGGCAAGAAATAATAATCAGTCTAATTACACTAATTAATTAAACAAACTAAAATAATTAACAAATAATTAAACTATCCTTACTTAAAAACCCCATGATTGCCGCACTCCTCTGCTCGCGCACACTTCACGAGGACAGGACACAGCGGCCCTCATCCTTCTTGCCAAAATGAAGCCTGCAGGCTCTGCTCCTATTGTGCACAGCCGCCATGCACTGGGAACTGCATTAGTAGGCCTCGCATCTCACTTGTGTGCGTGCCCACTCCCAAAGCGAGAGAAAGAGAGCTGCAAATTCCCTGTGACTACGATCTCAGAAACAAAGCACAACCCGTGAAAACACTGACGCACAAAAACAAATAGGAAAAAATATAATAATCTAAAATTGAAACTTCAGATTACAGCCACCATAATGATAAAGCAAAAGGTGAAAAGGGAGAATATTTTAATACTATAATTAACAACATTGAAAACGAAATCCCTTCTTCCACATCATTTCAAAAGAGGAAAAAAAAACTAATATAAAAACCCTAATAAAAAAAACCTAAGGCGGCTCTCCCCACAGCAGCCCTGTTTTTTTACCTTATATAATAAGTATTTTACAAAACAGCCCCTCAACATTACATATTACAAATTAATTCAGTTTTAACTCAGGCTGATTTTATAGATGGCCAATACGAGCATTCAAATAGAAGAATCAGCAAAAACTATCAACATGAAAGTTGTAGATCTTCGAATTCTCTTTCCGTAGACACCTGGATGACCATTTTTGAGATCCTGTAACCAAAGTTATGGCCAAAATACCGCAACATGCTTGAAAAGCATCCTCCAATCTTTTACAAATTGCGGCATTTAATTGCTGAAAGTATCCGGATTTCTCTTCTCTTTTCTTTATCTGTTCCCTGCAATTTCAATCAAATACCCGAGTAGCATTATTTATATACAAATAATAGATAATTAGGAGTATAAAAATGGTATAAAATCATGCTGATCAGGACTTTCTCATAGGATAGGAGACTCTAGCTCAGCAACGCGGTTCAGAGACGCCTACCTATAGATTTTTATATTGTTAGTTTGTTAAAGAATAGTATATAGTATTGAAGCCCAAATACCCTACACACACAAAATTGCACGTGTTTTCAAAAGATTATTTTTGACTCTTGTTTAAAATACTTTAAAGTACTATTTTAGTATGCATATACTTAGCCTATTGTATTTTACAAAGTCTTTACAAAAATCCCTTTGAAAATAACATATCTTCAAATCATTTCTAACTAATTTTCACTTATGACCTGTTGCGGTTGACCAGGCGGTCGACCGGCTCTATTACAGGTCAGATCGGTTGACCCATGGTCGACCGCAATTCTGACCCACGGGGGTGTGCATGTGTGCACATTCCCCGGTCGACCGCCCGGTCGACCGGACCCCATGACGGTCGACCGACCGACCCAAACTCTTGGTTTGGGACGGTCGACCGAGAGGTTGACCGGAGTTAGCCAACGGTCAGAAACTTTTGAGACCGGTCGACCGGCTGGTCGACCATGATTGGTTTTCTGGTCAAACGGCTAGATTTTTAAACATGTTTTAAAACGTTATTTAATCTTAAAACGTGATTTTAGGCTAGTTTTTGGTCATATTATTCCTGATTACTCAAAATAAACATTTACCTTTTAATCCCTACCTAAATCCTATAAATAGGTGTGGTTGGGTTGAGGAGAATTACAATAACTATTGCAAAGAATTAAAAGTTTGAGTATTCTTGAAAGAAGTTTTTCTCTCAGTTTTTGTGCTCTAAATCTCTGATTTATTTCTGAAGTTTTTGAATCAAACCTTTCTTCTACTTTGTTTTATTTTCACTTACAAACCTTGAGCTTCAATCCTACATATATTCTCTAGGATTTTGTAAAGAAAAGTTTTTCAAAAGAGAGTTTGTGGTCTTTTTAACACCAAGTGATTATTGTACTTGTGACTACACTACCTCTGGATTAGAGGAGTGTGATTGAGGAGTTTGGTACTCGCTAATGATTGTAATCCTTTGTGAAAATTCTAGTGAATCGGAAATCCTTCTTGGTGAAGGCGGGGACGTAGAGCTGGGTGCTCGAACCTCGAAACAAATCTCTGTATTTGCGATTAGTTTACTTGTGTTTCTTACTTTCTATTCATTCATTCTTGTATTGTCGATCTATACTCTCACAATTGAAGGTTCACCTAGAGGGGGGTGAATAGGTGAAGGCTAATCTAATGGTCACTTAATGCCAAACGATGCAAATAATGCGGAAGCTAAAAACAATTATGACCTAAACAAACTATTTAAACTAAACACCACGTATAACCAAAGAGTGTTGCCGAATTCCCCGTGAAGGGCTCTGGACAAACTCCTCTAGATTCCCCTTGAATGGGTTGAGGTACCGCGTTGGCTCTCTTGTTTGAAACAAGTGTTAGCAAACAATCCAAGCAAGTATATCAATTTAAGCACACAAGTATATCATCATATAAAGATAGACAATAATTGAATGCAAGATATAAACAAGTAAGGGGGAGAGAGAGAGAGAAAAGGCAATCGCAAACACAAGGGTATGTTTTCGAGGTTCGAGCACACTTGTTCTACATCCCCGCCTTCGACACACGAAGGATTTCCACTATGCAAGATCCCAATGGATCTCTCCTCGGTGCCGCAACACCAACAAGCCCTCGGACTCCCTAGTCCTGTACACACGCAAGCTCACTAGCTCGCCGTGGCCGCACCTCAAACAACAAGAGTTCGCACCCGAACCCTAAACAACCACGAGCACACTTGCCCGTTTCCTCAAAGAACAAAGAAAAGATCTTTGGTGATCTAAACACTTTGATCACCAATGAAAACTCTCACTACAACACTCCTATAAAATGAACAGCAATGGATAGCTCAAGTGTTTGTGTGAGAAAACAAGGAAAGAATCCTTGGTGAAAAACTCAAGGAAATCTCTTTTGCACTCTTGATAAAACTTTCCTTTAGATAGGAAATATTTGCTCTCTATTTTGTGGAGAAAAACTTCTGAAAAGAGTGGGAAAAACTGGCTCTAAAACTATCTCCAATCTTATAGAAAACAGCCCCCAAATGACCCTTTATATAGAGTCTGGAAAACTAGCCGTTGTGGGCTCTGTCAGGCCTGCCGGTCGACCGGGTCGGTCGACCGCCAACGGTCAGAAATCCGACCGTTGAGCCACGGTCGACCGCCCGGGTCGACCGAGCCACTGGAGTAGAGAGTCGAACTCTCTGTCGGTCGACCCGTACGGTCGGCCGAACTTTCCAGAGAGCAGAGCTCTCTGGAGCGTCGACCCGTACGGTCGGCCGTCCTCCAGTGTACAAAGGCGTGCACGTCTGTGCACGTCGGTCGATCGGGTCCGGTCGGCCGACTTCAGTATTAGTCGACTATAAAGGTAGTAAGTCGACTCATCCGAAGCCTGAAACAGTTTTCTGGGATTAAAAAGTTAGTCTTTTTGGTTCAAATAAAATCCCATAAAATACTTAAAAATCTACAAAAATAGTTTAACCAATATACTTTGATATACAAACATGCTTGCACAAAATCAAGGCATGTTATAAAAGATTGGACTATTTTTGTAACTTGGAAATATTTGTCTCATCATGATAAAAACTGTATTTTCTAGAACATGTTTTCTAAACTTTGTTTTTTCCAAAACATCTTCAAATAAAAACTAGATATTTTGAACTCATTAAAGCATAGTGTGTATGGATATGATCCACTACACAATAAGATGAAATATCTAAGTTTCTGACATTAAGCTCTAAACTTGATTTTGGTCAAAAGATATGTAAACATGAAACCCAAATCCAAACATGTATTTTCTTAAACTTGAAAATCTTTTGTAAAAACAAAACTAAATCAAGAGTGTGTGTGCATGGTATACTTGAGCAATCCACCACTACTCTATCCTTTACATTTTATCTAAAACAAAAACAAAATCTTGTACCTAGACACAAGTCTTCATCTTCTTGAAGTCTTCACTTGAAGGCTTTTCATCTTCTTGACTTGGTCCAAGCTTGATCCAAAAGCTCCTTGGATCACACCGTGCTAGCTCCAAATCCTGACATTTTATCCTTTGTTGAGCTATGCACCTACTAAGATCTTGATAATGAATCTGTCACTAATTAAACACAAGATCATTAGTAAACATAACTCATGATTTAATCATCATCAAAACTAGAGTGATGGGCCTTTGGGCCAACAATCTCCCCCTTTTTGATGATGACAAAACGCATGAAGTTATATATGCATGGATTAAAGTAAAGCTTCAAAGAAGCTCCCCCTTAACACATG
>JAVJIF010001613.1:0-167846 GCA_038442645.1 Agave tequilana
GTCTGTAATATCCAGCTAGTCCAAGAAAACTCTTATCTCCGTCACGTCCTCGGAACTGGCAATCCTTTACTGCCTGGACTTTGCTCGGATCACTGAGATACCTTCGCTGACACCATATGTCCAAGAAATGCTATACTGTCCAGCCAGAATTCACACTTACTTCTCTTGGCATGAAGCTGCTCCTGCTGAAGTGTCTGCAACACAATCCTCAAGTGTTCAGCATGCTCCCTATTGTTCTTTGAATAGATCAAGATGTCGTCGATGAAAACAACAACAAACTGATCCAAGAAGGGCGAGAACACTCGGTTCATCAAGTCCATAAACACTGCAGGGGCATTAGAGACTCCGAAAGCATAACAAGAAACTCATAGTGGCCATATCGGGTCCTGAATGCCGTCTTCGGTATGTCTCCTTCTTCACCCTCAGCTGGTGTTAACCCGACTGTAAATCCAATTGGAGAACACACGGGCTCCATTAAGCTGATCAAATAGATCATCAATCCTGGGAAGGGGATACCTGTTCTTGATGGTGACCTTGTTCAATTCCCTGTAATCAATACAAAGTCTCTTACCACCATCCTTCTTGTTGGCCAATAGAACTGGAGCTCCCCATGGTGAGGGTACTTGCCTAATCACTCCCTTTCTGAATACTCCTGCAGTGCTTCTTCAGAATCTCCAACTCCCGGTCGGCCATCCTGTACGGAGCCTTAGATATAGGTGCTGCTCCTGGAATAGTCTCGATAGAGAACTCAATCATCCTGACAGGTGGCAGTCCTGTGATCTCAGCAAACACCTCCGGGAATTCATCCCACACCGGCACCTTCTGCTTCTGAACCTCCGAAGAAGAAATCTGAGACTTTCCCTTGGTGGTCTCACTTCTCCACTAAACTGGAACTCTGGTTGAAGTGGAATTCTAAACTTGATCTTCTTCTCCCTACAATCAATCACAGCATAGTACTGACTGAGCCAGGTCATGCCTAAGATCACGTCGTACCCTTTGGTGTCTAGTACGAGCATATCTATGGCCATGGTCTTATCGCACAGTTCTACTGGACAATCAGTACACACTCTAGATGATATGACTACCCCATTCCCTGTACTTATCTCCCATTTGTGGTCTAAAACCTTAACAGGTATTGAATGTAAAGCCACAAATTTATCTGAGATGTAACAGTGAGAAGCACCTGAATCGAAGAGAGCGAGAACAGGATGTGAATGTACTCTGATGTTACCTGTAATCACCTCCTCCTCTGAAGCCTCTGCCTCTTCTGCTGTCAGAGTATAAGCTGACCTCTGCCACGCCCTGCTGCAGTCCTGCCTCCTCTCTGGACTGGGCGAATGACATGCTGTGGAGGAAGGGGAAGAGCTCTCCTCATCACCTGTCCCTGGTTCCTCTGCCCAAGTGGTCCTGGTAGCATCCTCTGTCCATTCGGTCCTTGAAGTGCTGGCACTGCTTGACCGGTTATCCCCACTCTCCTGTGTGGACAAGCCTCCATGGAATGGTCTCTGGATCCACACACCAAGCACAGCCCATTTGCCCTCCGGCAATTTGGTCGAGTGTGCCCTGGTTTCTGACAGTAGTTGCAGAAGGCAATAGGTGGGCCGTCTGGTAAGGAGCTGGCCTGAAAGGTTGCCTCATCTGGACCTTTGCTGCTCTGAACGGGCCTCCTCTTTCCCACTGTTACAAATGGCCTCTTCATGGCCTGCTGTCTCATCTGATCCCCTTGCTCCTTCTCAAACCCACGCTCCACTCCCGAGCGATGGTGAGAACCTCTGCATAGGTCTTCAGCTGCTGGGGCATCAGATACATCTGAATCCTCATCTGAAGACCCTGCTGAAACCTGCTCGCTCGCTTTCCTCGTCCGTCACCATATACGGCGCGAAAGCGGCTCAGTCGAAGAAACTCCGCGGCATACTCGTCCACGACTTGTTCCACTGCTGGAGCCTGATGAATTGTTCCTCCATATCTTTCTGTGCCGTAGCAGGGAAGAAGCGGCTGTAAAAACTCTTGGAGAAGGCGTCCCAAGTAACGGGCTTCTCCAGTCTAGCCTCCTCTGCGAGCCACCAAGTTCTCGCAACATCCTTTAACTGAATCTTTGCTACCTCAACTTGGTTCTCCTTCGGGGACACGGGCTGCATTCAGTAGGTCTGTCGTGTCCGTCAACCATTGCTCCGCCTCCAATGGTTTCTCGCTCCCCGCGAATATAGCAGGCTGTAGTCTTCTGAAGTCCGATACATTCCCGGGCTTCTGTTCCTTCGGGGCTGCTAAACTCTTGTCTAAGGAGCTCGTCTGCTGCTGCTGATTTTCCATCTGCTGTTGCTGGTTCCCAGCATGGTCTGAATGACCTTCAGGATATCAGCATTCTCTCTCCTACGGGTCCATGGGCACCTGCCCGATGTGTTACGACCCGATCGTCTCTCCATACCGAATGATAACTGGAATTGGAAACAAAGGAAAGGAGTTTAGGATACGAAAGAATTGATCAACGAAAGAAGCAAGAAGGACTCTATAAACTTTGTACATTGTAGTTGGCATAAGCAAATACTAGAATTTGCCACTTGTTTGTACTTTAGGTTTGAGAGCCTAGGCTCTGATACCAACCTGTAACGCCCCGATTCCACGGATACGGGGACGTCACTGCGACGTATATACGTAGGTCAGAAGAAGCCCCCACGTATATACGCTAAGCATAAAAGTACAATAAGGAAACAGAGTACAACACAAAGCGTGGTGTATACAGTCATATACCAACTATAGAAGTACAAATACAACGTTTTACAAGTTATGATAACTGTTACACTTACAAGTGATATGTATCACAACCAAGTCCAAAAGAATATATACAAGGATATACATAAGGTGCTCACGTAAGAGATGGAGACTCGTGAGCCAAAAAGAGGAGTACGGCACGAGGGAACTAGAGCTGGTCAGCTGCTCACTGAAGTATGCCTGATCTTCCGTGGAAGATCCACTTCGTTCCAGGTCTCGAATCGAATATGCAAATCCAAGGAATCAAGACATATAAACATAGATGGCTGCAGCCAAGTGGCTAAGGGGCGAGTACAAGTAAGATGGGACTATACAAGTATATCAACTAACAGATATGAAAAGCATGAATAGATAAAGTCGTATAATAGATCTACAATTAACATTTTATTATTATTACTTGTTTTACTCGGATATCTAGCTATGTGGTCCAGCGTCCCAGTGCACATAGATCCATATCATAGTAATACAAGGTTGTTGTTGGAAATCAGCGGTTGTATCGACGAACTATGTTACAGTGGATCCCGTACATGCCGGATAACGGTCCAGGATTGTTCCGTTGCTTGGTGACGGAAGCCAGCCGCTAGGCATTCAGGAGGGACTTATGTATGCCCTTATCATGATGGTACCAGTAATAGAGGGAGCAAGCACTCCCCTCGGTCCCCTGGAGGCCCACAGGTTAGACCGGAACATGGGTTGCACAACACTCCTAAAAGCCACTGTAACACGAACACATCGATATCCGCATGTCTTCCCCGGACCCAATGTAAGTTGGTCTATTTTATACAAAAGTCGAGTCTATCATGCTTGGTTTTAGGAGATGGCATGATAAGGGGAGATATTCACTATTTAACAATTTATGAAGTAAGAATTACAATAACAAGTCATGGAGTATCAAGAAGTAATGTCCATCAGGTAGCATGTCATGTAATATCAATAATGAAGCATAAAACATGAATAATGTATCACATGTATATAGAGGTTAAGATCCAAAATCAGAAAAGGAAACAACTAAGTTAAATAGTCGAATTAGTCGACTAGGGGGAGATTAGTCGACTAATAAGGGTCTTCAGTCGACTAATAGTCCGCAGGAGTCGACTAAAGTGGTTTTCCAGAGAGTTTGGTAGTCGACTTGGGTTGGAGGGGTAGTCGACTTGGTGAACTATAAGTCGACTAACGGGCACGCAAGTCGACTAAATCTGTGATATAAAAAGTTGGATTAATTTTCGGGACATGTTAGTCGACTAGGGTACTAAGTATAGTCGACTAGAGGTCTCTGGTCGACTAATAATTTGGGATAAGTCGACTAGAGCCAAGAGTTGGTAATTTTTTTGTTCAAGGAAAAAGTCGACTAGGGGTCAAAATGTAGTCGACTAGGGGGGTCTAGTCGACTGGTAAAAATGGGTTAGTCGACTAAAACTGTGAAAATCAGAAAAAGCTACGTTTCAACTAAAGTGGTTAGTCGACTAGGTTCTAGGTCAAGTCGACTAATCCTGGAAAAACAGAAAACAGAACAGAATTTCAGATGGTTGTTTGTTGGTCTAAAAATGGGATTTTTATGACACAAGTGTATATGAATGATCTTCACATGTAAACAAAGAAGGATCTAGATCTTGGTGAGAAAAATACTCGATCACGTCGTTTAAAACTGAGTACTCGAGTCGTTTAGTATACGAGTCCGAAGAATTCGAGGCCGACGAAAAGCGCCGAAGTGCCTCGACGATCTTGCGGACGATCCCAATCCCAAGTTGCAGTCGTTTGAGAGAAATGAAGACCTAGGGTTTGCTTTGGAGAAGGAGAGGGATTGGTGTGAAGGTTGGTTCTTGGTGAAGTGAAAAAAGAATTAAAGTGTAAAGGATTTTGTTTAAATAGGGTTGGATTGTAAAGGGGATGGAATTAAAGAATTGGAGAGGTGTTTTGTGCAAATAGGGGAGGATGGGGTTGTCTCCCTTGGCCAATGGTGGCCGGCCAAGAAGAGAGAGAAAAGAGGAGGAATGAAGGGCATTTTATGAGGAAGGTGTGGAATTTGGATATTTTGGAGGAGAAGATATTTGGGAAGTTGGTGGAAGGAAGGAAGGAAAGAAAAGGGAAAAAGAAAAAGGAAAGAATTTGTAAAAGAAAAGATATTTTCTTAATTTTGAAAAATGAAAAATATTGAAAACACTGATTCCCGGGTTTAAATCGAGAATGCGGAAAACATTTCGGAAAATACCGAAATCGTCCGAAATTCAAGTATCTCGGAACGACTCGTAATTTTTACCAAAAATCAAGAATAATATAAGAAGACGTATAGTGAAATCCGTTTTGAAGAAATACTTTATAGTTTTGGAACTAAAATCCCGGAATCAGTTACCTACCGACTCCGAAAGAATTTTCATAAAATTTATAAAATTCTCAGAAAAAGTATTTAGATAAGAAATGTCATTCTAAGAATAATGTCAAAAGATTCTCTTGAAATTCCTAACTGTTTGGAATTAAATTCCAGAATCGATCAGCGATACTGGTCGACACCGGTTTTGAAGAAATTCATTTTAATTCTAGAAAATTCCAGAAAATCACCAAAAATCTAATATATTAGAAAATGATATTTGAAATTGAAATTGGTCAAATACGGGAAGTAAATCGAAAATACGATCGAAAATCAGAATAACGCAACTTAGTACGTATTACGGAAACGGGGTATTACAGACATGCCTGGACTTGATCCTCAAGTGGCTATGCATCGCCTCAACATCAATCCGGACATGAAGCCTGTTAAACAACAGCAGCGACGGTCCGTCCAGAGATAATGGAGGCAATTCAATCAGAAGTCAGAAAGCTCATCGATTCTGACTTCATCCGGGAAAGAACAACATCCCGACTGGGTAGCCAACATCGTCCCCGTCGCCAAGAAGAATGGGAAGATCCGGATCTGCATCGACTTCCGTGATCTAAACGAGGCCTGCCCCAAAGACGAATTCCCATTGCCAATCACAGATGTCATGATTGACAATACTTGTGGATTCGAGCGAATGTCCTTATGGACGGGTTCTCAGGATACAATCAAATTAAGATGTATCCCGATGACGAAAAGCATACCTCCTTCAGGACTCCTCTAGGGGTATATTGTTACACCGTCATGCCCTTCGGACTGAAAAAATGGGGGCAACATACCAAAGGGCCATGAACGCCATTTTCCATCAGCAAATGCGAAAAACGGTGGAATGCTATGTCGATGACATCGCGGTGAAGAGTCGCACTAAAGGTGATCACATAGCAGACCTGAAGGTGGTCTTCGACATCATGCGGGCTCATCAATTGAAGATGAACCCCACCAAATCCTTCCTGGGGGTAGCCAGTGGCAAATTCCTAGGATTTATTGTGACTTCCACAGGAATCTATTTGGATCCAGAGAAAGTCCGCGCTATCCAAGAGATGCAACCCCCCAGAAGCCTCAAGGAGCTCAGGGGATTACAAGGACGATTGGCGTACATCCGCAGGTTCATATCAAACCTTTCCGGGAGATGCCAACCCTTCGCCAAGCTGATGAAAAAGGGTGTTTCATTCATTTGGGACGACGCTTGTCAAAAAGCATTTGAGGAGATCAAACACTACCTCACCCAACCACCAGTCCTTGCAGCTCCGGTGTCCGGAAAGCCTTTCCTGGTGTACGTCCGAGCAATGGATCATTCCCTGGGAGCTCTACTAGCTCAGAATGATGAACAAGGACGAGAACAGGCAATCTACTATCTGAGTAGAACAATGATCGGAGCCGAACATCGGTACAACCCGATCGAGAAGGAATGTTTGGCACTAGTGTTCGCCATTCAGAAAATGCGACACTATCTGGTAGGCCAGACTATAAATGTCATATCAAAAGTCAACCCTCTGAGGTTACTTATGACAAAGCCTTCTTCACTAAATGGCCGGCTGGCAAAATGGGCCATATTGCTATCACAATATGAGATGCATTTTCTGCCACAAAAGGCTATTAAGGGGCAAGCGGTGGCGGACTTCCTAGCTGAACACCCAGATCCGAGGGCAGCCAAACTCTATGAGGATCTCCCAGACGAGGCCGCCGAAGTCTGCCTGACTCAGACGTTGTTCGAAAGTCAAGTATGGCAACTTTTCTTCGACGGTGCATCAAGGACAAGCCCAAAGGGACACGTAGTGGCGGGGGTAGGAGTAGTACTTGTCTCCCCACAAAATTATGTGATCCCCCGAGCTGTCTCGCTAACGGAGCCTTGTTCCAACAATGTGGCAGAATACAACGCTCTTTTGATTGGGATGCAATTCGCCGATGAGATTGGCGTTAAAAATCTCGAGGCTTACGGTGACTCTAAACTCATCGTCAGCCAAGTTCGCGGAGAGTACGAGGCAGACATGAAGATCTAGTACCCTACTACAACGCGACAATTCACATGGCCGAAAGGTTTTCAAACTTCTACATCGACCATGTACCGCGCAGGCAAAATGCACATGCGGATGCACTCGCATCCCTCGCTGCTTCCTTAGCTCTTCCAGCTGGAGCAATGGAGAAAGTATTCGTCTATAGCCACGACCTATACTGTCCAAAAATTCCCCTCGGAGACTACCCGGGGTCAGCGGAAGATCGTCGCGGTAAAGAAACACTTGAAGTGTCGACCGCTTCAGGGCTTAAAGACTGGCGATTCTCCTACACTGATTTTGTCTTATACGGCATTCTGCCGAAGACACCAAGGAGGCGGCCGCCATTCGGAGGAAAGCCCCCAAATTCTACTATAATGCGATTTCGCGAACATTGTATCGTCGATCGCATGACGGGATCCTGCTCCGATGCCTCTCATCAAAAGAAGCCCAAGGAGTATTGAAAGAAGCCCATGATGGTACTTGTGGAGCTCATCAACCTGGCCGAAATTGGCACATCGACTCCAAAGGATGGGTTACTATTGGCCCAAGATGATCGCCGATGCTGTCACTTATGCTAAGAGATGTTACGCCTGTCAAATACACGGCGATTTCATCCATCAAGCACCAGGGTACCTCCACTCTACGACCTCTACTTGGCCGTTTGAAATGTGGGGGATGGACGTGGTTGGCCCTATCAGCCCACCATCATCGAAAGGACATCGGTTCATTCTAGCGATAACCGATTACTTCTCTAAGTGGGCCGAAGCTATCCCTTTGAAAGAGGTGAAATCTTCTAACGTGATCAAGTTCGTGAAACATCACGTTATTTACCGCTTCGGTGTGCCTCGGCGTATCATCCATGACAATGGACCCCAGTTCATCAGCCAGGCTTTCCAGAGATTCTGCGTGAAGTTCAGAATCCAGAGTGTGTCCTCAACGGCATACTATCCTGCTGCTAACGGTCTTGCAGAAGCCTTCAACAAGACTATTGGCAAGCTTCTCAAAAAGTTCGTCTCAAAAAGTCAACGAGACTGGGACGACAAGCTGGGTGAATGCTTATGGGCCTACCGCACAACGGTGCGAACCCCAACTAAAGCCACGCCATTTTCCTTGGTATACGGATGCGAAGCCGTCCTTCCATTGGAAATACAAATTCCCTCTCTACGCGTCGCCTTGACAGCGGAAATGACAACTGAGGAGAAGCATCAGCAGCGACTCCAGGAGTTGGAAGCCTTAGACGACAAGCGTTTGCAGGCCCAACAACAAATCGAGCTTTACCAAGCTCGTATCACCAGAGCCTTCAACAAGAAAGTCAAAGCGTGAACTTTCAAGAAAGGCGACCTTGTCTTAGCTGTCCGAAGACCCATGGTCATGACGCACAAGACAAAAGGAAAATTTCAGCCAAATGGGAGGGACCATTTGTAGTAGAGTCAGTCTACTCAAATGGATCATATCGCCTCATAACTTCAAATGGCGATACACTCATGATGCCGATCAATGGCAAATTCTTGAAGAAGTACTATCCTTAATAGTACCCTTCTTCCGATCAAGTTAAAAGTACACCTCTGATCAAACATCCGACGCCCTCGACGGCTAAGGATAGAGGGAAATGTTGGCCTTTAAGCCCAACATAAGTCCTCGACAACTCACCATGCTGAGGGGAATAGCATGGCTAGCCCAACTCAAACGGTGGTTGGTAAAGGCATGTCAAACCGTTGACCGCTGAGGATTTGCTAAAAATCCTAAGGGACACGTTCCCATTTGATCCGACGCCCTCGACGGCTAAGGATAGAGGAAAATGTTGGCCTTTAAGCCCAACATAAGTCTTCGACAACTCATCATGCTGAGGGAAATAGCATGGCTAGCCCAACTCAAACGGTAGTTGGTAAAGACATGTCAAATCCGTTGATAGCTGAGGGTTGCTAAAATCTAAGTGGACTCGAGTCCACTCTTTCCTCCAAAATCCCTTACCAATTCTCGTCCATAGAATGGTAGGACCACAAAATGCAATCATTACTACGTTAACACTATACCTCTGGTAATGAATACTCTTTGTCGAGTATAAACTTTGCTTGTTAACTCTGCATAGAGTAACAAACTCTCAAATTTGCCAAGTTAACACTATACCTCTGGCATTTCAAATTCTACTTGTCAATTCTCATCAATAGAATGACAGGTCCTCAAATTGCTCTTATCACGAGCCAATTCTTGTCAAATTAACATTACACCTCTGACAAACTACTGTTTAAGTTAACATTACACCTCTAAACAGTACATCGAGTGCCTGTCAAGTTAATATCACACCTCTGATAGTCACCTTTCTTCAGACTTCCGTATCGAAGCTGAAATGGACGATGCCAAGTTAACACTACACTTCTAGCATCCGAGTCATCGCTAAGTTCAACAATACACCTATGGCCATGACCGTTCCTCGACTTCCTCGTCTAAGTCGAGATGACCAATGCTAAGTTCAACATCACACCTCTAGCATTACCTCACTGTTAAGTTAAACATTACACCTATGACAGTGACATTCTGAGTTAAGTTAATATCACACCTCTGACTCACATCCTTGTCGAGTTAACACCACACTTCTGACAAGACTATCTCCAACCCGTTAAGTTAATATCACACCTCTAACGGTAAAAGCTTTACTAGATTCCTCGCGGGTCTAGTTTCACTTGTTATTCTCTTCAACAGAATAACAGGTCCACCTAAAGACATTGTTAGGTTAACATTACACCGCTGACAATGTTTTATCGAATTCCCCAGCTGACCTTGAATCAAGTCAATCCTAGACACTTGACAAAAGTTCACCTTCTCTGGGAGTACGCATTCCCCCTGTCACTTTCTTTTATAAAGTGGCGGGTCCACCAAAATCATTCTTTTGCTTCTAAAACAAAACATTCAAGACAACAGAAAGAGGCAAAAAGAAAAGTGTCACTTTTATTCATATCCAAACACATGAAAGTGATACAAAACGCTCTCTTATACAATAAGATTGAGTGTTACAATTAAGGAGTACAAAGAAGTCCCTCTCTCTCTCTGAGGCCGTACTCACTCCTTGAAGCCGCATCTGATCCTGAGTGCATGATGTCTGAGAAGAATGCCGAATTGTGGCGACTGTTGGAACCGATTGCACTTTGATGCACGACGCCAACTTCGAAAGCGCCCTAGCTGACTAAGCCAGGAGCAATGGTGTTCTTGAGGTCCGGTGGCAACAGAAGAGCCTGCAACCCTTCGTTCAAGAGTTGATCTTTCCCCAGCAGGCCATCCAAAGGACATGGACTGTCCTTGATGTTACTTCTGGGATGGGAGAGGAAGAGGATCCTCTCCGCCACCGCAACCGCCGGAACCTCCTCGCCGTCATACTTGACCTGACCATCTCTTGCCATCAGGCAAGAGTGGTGCAGGAGATCTGAAGAGACCTTGGCGAGATTTGGGTCCTCGTCAGAGATATAATTTACTCTCTTACAAACGACGAGGACCATAATTTACTCTCTTACAAACGAACATTGAGCAAGCTCGCCGGTTGAAGCACTCTTCCAGGAGACCAGCGAACCTGCAAAGAACAAATAAGAGAATCAGAAAATCTGAAACTTAGTATACTCTAACAAAAGAAAACTAAGTAACAGACGCGGCAGTCATTGAAGACTTCAGACGCGGAAATGATCTGCACAGTCAAACCACCGCGTCAGCAGAAACAGACGCGAGTCAAAACTGTGCCACGCCCAGGATTCAAACGCGGTCTCAGTTTGCACCCGCGTCTAATGTACTAGACGCGAAAAACTTCAAACACGAAAATTGCCATCTCTCTGTTGGGTGAACAGGAGTTGCAAGATTCAGGTCTGAAACGCGCCAAGGCAACAGCCATGAGCAAAGCCAGCGTCAAGAGCCCGCGTTCAGAAAAGTTCAAGTCACCAGCACAAATTCCAGAATAGGAATGCACCAGAATTTCATTCAGATGCCTATGCCAAAATACAGGCTATGGACATCATCGGGGTGACATACTAGCAGAAACCTCTGTCCAGAGTTGACCTCTCTGCATCCAAACGCGGGTGCGCAAGATGACATGAGAGAGGATTCCTTCTGAAGAGACCAAACAGAGGCATGAGAGCTCTGGGTCATCTTCATCCACGGGTCACCTTCACCATGAAGACGGTTCTCTGAAAGAAATTCAAGGCGAGACTTCTCTCGGAGCAAAACAAATGAAAACAGTCTAAGTTGGATTGTTGAAGAGGGAGAGGGTGCACTCTATTTATAGGCAGTCCCTAATAACTGTCATTAATGGGCATCAATCGGAACCGTCGCGCACAACTGTCAAAAGCCAATCAAAAACGGACGCGTGGAGCGCTGCTTTGGAAACCGTCGAAGTGCGCCGGTTTTTCAACCGCCAGCGTCGGTTCCGCATGCAAGAGCATTAACGCCTGAACCCAATAAGAGGCCGACGCGTGGATAACTGTCTTGGGAAACAACGGATGACCCGGAACCCCAATCGACGGTGAAGACTTGACGTTCAAAGATCTCCTAAAAATCTTTTAAAGTCATGCTGCATTGAACGCAGATGGGAAAGTCGCTCGAGGCTGCGTATCCCGTGTCTGATCGATCCGCGTCTTTCTTAGCAACCGCGTTTCACTCTGTGATTGACGCTGCGTCTCACTCCATGGACTGACGATCGCGTCTCACTCTATGGATCAATGCTGCGTCTCATCAAGAAGACCGCGTTTCACCCTGTGATTGACGCTGCGTCTCACTCCATGGACTGACGACCGCGTCTCACTTTATGGATCAATGCTGCGTCTCATCAAAAGGGCTTAGTAAATCTAAGTTCCTGTGGACTGACGACCGCGTCTCACTTTATGGATCAATGTCGCGTCTCGTTAAGAAGACTCAGAGTCAAGGCCGCGTTTCATTAACAGAACTTAGTCTTACCTAAGAGCCAGTTACCAAGGAGTTGGATTCGCCTTCAGCGCTGAGCAAAGAAGATGGAGCAAAATTTTTCAAACTTTTATTATAAACAGTAAAAGTGGATACAAACACTCTAAACAGAGTGTCCTCTTCTTTACAAAAAAAAAGAAAAGAAAGAAGGCTAAATGTCCTGGTTCGCCAAGGTACGGATTTGTTCCCTAAGGCGGTGAATCTCGTGTTGGCGCGTCCTTTCAGCTTCCATAATAGCCCGGTCCCGCAGCTCCTCTTCGGATAAGAAATTTCTTGCGGCCAGCTGCGTTCGCAGAGATTCCACCCTGGAAGAATGTAGAGACAGACTCTCTTCAGCTCGCGCCCTAGCAGCTTGTTGCTCCTCTAGCTGCTTTTTGATGATAGCAAGCTTTTCCTCATTGAGCGCAAGCACACTTCTGCCTTGGCAATGGTGTCCCGAGCCCTGATGATGACTTGCTCTGTGCTCTGCATGACAAGCTCGGATTCCCTTGAATCGCCAGCTAGTTTCTGACATTCAGCCTGGGAATATTCGAGATTGCGGATCTCTGCAGCGATTTGTGCCTCCGCTTCCTGTCGCTCTCGTTCTTGAGCAGCTAGGAGCCTAGTCAGGGTGGCCTGGGCCTCACTAAAAGAGCCAGCATCTTCCAAAGACTCCAGCTCCTGCAGGTAGTCTCCCAGTTGCTCTACCACCCGTAGACACGCCTTGGCAAGTGAAGGGCCTCCAGTTAATTCGACGTTCACGGCCAGATTTTTAAGAAGCGTCTGGGCAAATTGGAACGAGCTGTTTCCACGTAAGATGAGATCAATACATGATCCCATCGAAGCGAAGAATTGCTGCACCATCTGACGTGCCAGTTCCCCCATGTCTTCACCACCTTGGAAGCTTCCCGACCCCTTTTCTGTCACAGGATAGGGGATATAAGGCGGATCTTCTCGCACAAGAGTCGTGCTGGCCGTCGAGACAGCAAGAGCTGGACCGGCCGCTGACGCTTCCGGAGGTACTACCTCTGCAGGAGCCTCCACGACCAATGAGGGAGTAGTAAGCACGACCTCCTCAGAAACCTCCACCGAGACCTGAGCTGTATGGCCTTCTGGAAGGGTGCCAACCATCGGACTCCCCACCTGAGCCCCCTCGGTCCTCTCTGCAAGTTATCGCGATGTTAGCCACAATGATAGAAGAGCTAAACATTTAAAGCATCAGAGCTGCCTTACCAGGTTGGAGGTCCGGAGACGTCAAATCCTGCGGAGCGGAAGTCTCCTCGGCTTCAGCAGTAACCTCCTCGCCTGGCAGAGTGAGAGCCTCCTCAGCCTCAGTGGTTACTTCCTCTTCTGGCAGAGTGGAAGGCTCCCCAGTTTCAACAGCTGCCCCCTTTGAGGGTATCTCAGCAGCCGAGACCTCAATCCCCTCGGGCCGGGTCAACTCTTTCACCATCTCCTCGATACGCGAGGAGGTTGTAGCCTCAGCATCTTCGGTTGGCCCTGCAGCATAAAAGAAGAATGTTAGAACATCCTCTTCAATATGCAAAGAGAAAATTAGACAGAAGATGGAAAGAATACCTTCAGTAGGGATAATCGCCAGCGATGGTGCAGTCGATGGCTCACCCTCATGTATTTCCTCCTCCGAGATGTGGAAGAATTTGCTCTGATCAGGAAGAGCGGGTTCATCGCCATAGTCGGTCTCGTCTTCGAAGTCGCTTTCCCCCGATAACGAAGAAGACGACAGCGCAACGCGAGGAAGCTCCGCAACAGGAACCTTACCTCCAATTACCCCAGTGGTAGGACTAGGGTCGACTGCCCTAAGACTGGAAATGAAGATGCTAGGAGACCCCGGCTGCTGTGCCTCGTCTCTCCCATCATGAGCAGAAGAAGGCTCGGGTTGAGCTGAGAGGCCTGCAATCTCAACATCCCCTCCAGTCATTATGTCAACCTCCAGTGACTCGTCATCTTCGGCGGCGGTGGACTCTTCAACAAGCTCCCCTTCCTCCACGGTCTTGCTGCGCGACCTAGGAGCACGGACGGGTGGGGAAATCTTCATCTTCCGACGGTTCCTCAACCCTAACAGGGACGTCTTCAGGAGGAGCCTCAACTCCGGCAGAGATGTCTCCGGATTGAGAGACTTCAGCCGTTAAGTCCCTCCGAGCCTTCTTTGGGGCAGGCTCAGCGATAGAAGCAGAGCGTCGATGACGCTTGCTCGCCAACTGCTTAGACCTCCTGGCCCGCGGCTCCTCCCTCGTGGCTGGTGGCTCCGCCCTAGTCGCTGGTGGCTCTGCCCTTGCCGGTCGCGGCTCCGCCCTCACTGCTGGGGGCTCCCTCCTCGATCTTCGCCCGACCTCCTTTTGGGCCTTCAGGTACTGTTCTACGAGTTTCGTCGGTTTACTAGAATCAGTCCTGGCCTCGAGACTTGCATTGATGCTCTCAATGCATGAAGACGCCGGGAAAAAGTCTGGCGTTTGGATGGCTTGAGAGTACCAAGTACAGAAGCTGAAACTCGTACGGCACTTGGGCCCCTCGAGAGGTAGACGGAAAGATACTCCCGTCCCTCCAGCCACACTATAGTACCAGGCCCGAGCACCCTCGAACAGGTTCCCTTCGAAGGCGAGTCTAGCATTGGGGTTCCCGACATAGAGCTGATCATAGCCGAACTGTCGAGCGAAGCGACTCGGCATGTACGGCTCAATGGTACATGACGTCCCTTGCCGGAAAAGCACATATCCGGGCCGGATATTTAGCAACCACCAAAGGCCCCGCGGATAACCTCGTGAAGTCATCTGGGCCAACAGAATCAACAAGTAGATCCCCGAAAGATGCATCAGGGATCTGGAGGAGGCAGCGATTGAGCTGGTAGTTTGCAGGGTCTGAAAGGCACTTCCGGACGTAATATATATAAGGATCACGCCATTTTGAACCCTCCAACCGCTGTACGAAAGGGACAGAATTCTCCCTCCAACGCGCTGCCGTCATCAAAGAAGGGCAATGCATCACGTACCAAGCAATAAGGTACGTGTAAGGCAGCTCGACACGAGGGTTGGGACGCTTCACCGTCGGACTCCCTCTGAGTCAACATACGGCTTTCCCTCGGAGTCTGCAGTTTTTGGTGGCTCGCAGAAACTCTTAGTGAGCGCCCGCAGCCCGCTCTGAATACCAGCCGCCACGGCCGGGAGAAGGGCTATGGGGTTCCCATGAGCCAGGAGCACCGCCGGGTACACCACGTCAGCAACAATGACTCATTGCGGCAGTGTGGGCACCACACAGCGCTTCAGCCACAGCATCAGAAAGCCCGCCAACAGCGCCCGATCGGAGATAGGAGTCCGGGCTTGATGGTGAAAGCTTTCAAAAACCAAGTCAGGGTCGAAACCGTCCTCGTTCGACTCCGTGGTGTAGAAGCTGTTCAGAGCCTGGTCGATCCTGTCTTCAATCTCCCTGTCAGAGCTGGGATCCAATCGGGTTATCCGATGGTCTTTGGTGTTGACATTATTGAAAAGTAACTGGCCCAAGACAGTTGCTTGACTCCCTGCGACCGCCATTTGGTTATCTGGCCGCAAATGTGGAAGTGACATAGCACTTCCCAGTAGGTCTCATATATGAGGGGAAACTCCTCCTTCACATAGCGAAGCTCCACAGCGGTCGGGACATATTCCTCATAGGGAATATCCCCTGTCGACAGCCCCGAGACCTCGTGCAGCTCGTGCAGAGCAAGGCCCATCTCTCCGACCGGAGTGAAGAACGTCCCCGTCGAAGGATTATAACGCTCTAGAATCCCGAAGAAGTTCTGAGAGCTTTGAGGGATCCCCCACTGCAATGCCCTGACTGCCGAGTACAGTCCCACGCGCTTTAGCAGGCCCCGAGCTCGGTAAGGACAAAGCCGACCATCCTGCCCCACCAATAGTTCTCCGTGGAACGGACCCACCCCGGCGCACGGAACCAAACCGGGTAGTCACCCTCCGCCTCCATGAAGGCGTTGAGGAAGGTAGTGCCAAGTTGTGGTATCTCCCCAGCTGGAACCTCAGTCCTGCGCGACCCAGGGAAAAGGCCGATAACTGACCTGTCATGGCTATCATGACGGTATACTTTGTGGGAGCCCAAATCACCGAGAGTGACCTCGGGAACATATCGAGCAAGGTCCCATTCCATCTTCCGAGGGATGGACATATGCTGGAAGTAGGACACGGGAACATCCTCTCCATGTCTGGAAGAAAGAATCTTCCACCCTTTATTTGACGGAGCCATTTGTAAGTTCCGTCATACACGCTATGGCCGCCCTCGTGGATACGATCTCCGAAGAAGAAGGCAGGCTTCTCCAGCTTGATGCCAGCATCTGTTGCGAATGCTGCATCAGTCATAAACACCCGAAGAGTTCTCATGTCAACATTTGAGAGCCTCTCTCTGCGATCCGGTGATTTGTCAGCAGTCACAGGAACAGTCCTTTGCAATACAAAAGTCAAATCCCGGTCAGCACCACCTACATGACCAAAGTGGCACTTCTTGGCGAGTGAAGTAGCAGGGCGTGGCGCTGCAAAAAGAAAAGGACACTTAGTTAGATACTCTATCAAAAGCATAGATAGAAAAAAATGCTAAGTGTTCACAATCCGAACGCAGAAGAGACACTGGACGCAGGAATTATCAAATCCGCGTCCAGACCTGCGCATCCACGCAGAAGAGACACTGGACGCAGGAGTTATAATATCCGCGTCCAGACCTGCGCATCCACGCAGAAGAGGCACTGGACGCAGGAATTATCAAATCCGCGTCTAGACCTATGGGATCGGCGTCTCCACAACATTCTCCTTGATGTCACTTCTGGAGTGCGAAAAGAAGGGAGTTATCCACCTTAACCTTTCCACTACCATAATCGCCAGAAGTTAAGGAGGGTAACCCCCTTCCTTTCACATCCCCAGATGTCGAAGTACTCGGACTCGGGTGCCAGATTCATCAAAATCAGCAGCTGATGAAACAGAACGCAAGGATCAAATCCGCGTTCTGTAAACTAAGTCCGCGTCTGAACCCTTCACAAATAGAAAATATTCTAAGTGAAGAATCTGAAGCGCAGGACTCAAGCGCGCGAGGGTCCAAACCCGCGCCTCGGTTATCATCCCAAAGACTGCGTCTGGAATCAAACACGATTTGAAAATCACGTGTTAAGGGTTCTTAAAAGTTCTTTAAACTTTCTTTAAATGGCGAAACTTCCGCCTAAGAGGCCTTTACCTTGGAGACCTGGGAGAACGACGTCCTGTGCAGAGGAGGAGCCGCCCCTCTGGGCCTCGGCGACGGTCGCCTTTGAGGACGATGCAGTTGGCTTAGTCTTGGGTCCCATTGATGTTCAGAAATCCGAGCAAGGAGATGAACAAGTTCGAAGATAAACAGAGAAGGAAATTCTTTTTCTCAGCGAGTTCGTTCAGAGAAGAAGATGCATCTCTCCAACTGTTGCCTTTTATAGGCACAGGGATTCGCGAAGATACGCGGCGCTGTGGCCCGGTAGACGCTGCAGCGAGTCACCGCTTGACGCGTGTAACCAAATCATTTCTGAACGGAGAAGATCATGCGTCGCACCCCGCCACGAGTCAGCAGTCGACACGTGGAGCAGTTCATTTAATGAACCAGGAAATCCGCGCGCCAAAAGGCGAAATTGCGCCGGTTCCCTAGGCCAGCTGGCGGCGTAATCATGACATGGCACAGAATTCGCGCCCAAAGAACGCACCTCCTTGATGGACATGCCACGTCAGCCTCTCCATGAATGCATTTGAAAGGTCGCGTCTCTCTAAGAAATTCGCGTCCTTCCAGTCTGGCCAAATATCGCGTCTGCCTTCTAAAGATCAGTCGCGTCTCCATTGCCAAAGGACGCAAATCGCGCCTTTACAGCAGTACCATCTCTGCTTTTTGAAAAAGAACCTGCGTTGGCCTCCTGCTTCTGCAAAATCAGTTCAACAGTACACTGACGCACGCAGACGACCAACCACTCCTGGCTTAAAGCGCGCCAGTGACAGACTAAAAGCAATCGGGGAGGTTAGACTGTGCATCTAAACACTCAACATGATCAACTCTGGGGGCTTCAAAGAGTTCAACAGTACACTCACGAAGACCAACTCCAGATAAGATTAAACCCGGAGCATCAACAGTCTAGTCATGAAGGCGAACTCAGCTAGAATCCAAAGTATTTCGAAATCCGTCCCAGTTAACTGCGGAATGTCGAAAACTTTGGAGGGGGTTCTGTAGGCTGTCTAAAAATCACCAAGACAAGCCACCAAAAACACAGAGATCCAAGATCCAGGCGCAAGGCTAAATGTGACAATCAAGACGCGAGAGATAGCCCGCGTCTCAGCATCAAGGCGCGTCGGCCCGAAGCCCGCGTCTCAGCATCAAGGCGCGTCGGCCCGAAGCCCGCGTCTCAGCATCAAGGCGCGTCGGCCCGAAGCCCGCGTCTCAGCATCAAGGCGCGTCGGCTCGACACCCACGTCTCGGTTGCAACTACCCCGATTATGGCGCCATCCGCAGCCCATGTAGCGGGGAAGTTGGCCCTCATCGTGGAGCACTTTTAGGGGGCACGATCACCCCTAAAAACCCTATAAATAGTCCCGTCACTATTGAAGGAGGGTCGACAATTATCGGAGGAAAGGCAGACAACAACAAGAGAGATCATCGACAGAGAGAGAGAGAAACCTTCAGCGAGCTTACTGAGTACTAGCCGCTCTTCGCCTACCTCCTCTTCTAGAGTTTTGGTAGACGGAGCTGAGTTACTCCCTCTACCGACCGAAGAGAAGATCCCCGACGGTCCGAACAGTCATCCGGTCAACGGAGAAACAAGATTCACTCTCCACCGCCACACGAAGAACCCAGCACTAAACAAAGGGGAATTCAAGATTCAATATTCCCCCTCCCTTGTAAACGGAAGATTAAGCCGCTGTAATTTTTTCCATCTGATTCCAGGAAACGTTACACCAGCCAACCCCTCTCCGTGTCAAACAGACGCTAAGTCCAGAAACCCCAGCACACTGGAAGCTCATTTGTAATCACCATCGTTATAGTGGAATTCTCCTATCTCTCTCTCTCCGTGGTTTTTTCCCCTTTCGGGTTTCAACGTAAGTTCTGTGCGTTTGCGCTTTCTTTCTGTGATTTGATTTAACTATTCCTCTCTATTATTTTGGCGTGTGAATTGATTCTTTAGGAATTTACTCACTGCAACTGCGATCATGATCGCGGTGTTTAGAAATAAAGTATTTTTATGAGGACTGTTATCATAGTCGCAGTGCTCAGAAATAGTTTTTTTTTTTTTTTTTGTGAGGATTACTATCATGATCGCAATCCTCTATATATCAGCAGTCCGCATTTCGAAGCGGTCGGGGATTTTCAAAGCGCTTATTGTGGGGCGTTTGTGTTTTTCGCCACTGAGAAGAGCTTCTACGCTTGATACGTGGGCACACGTTGTTGGTTTTAAAAAGGTGGTTGCTAAAGTGAATAAAATTAAGAAGCTAAGTTTTTTTTCTTAATTATGATTTGATATAAGGGGCTGCAGCAAAATCTCTCTTATTTTAAACTGTATTGAAAATCAAATGATGCTATATAATTGGAAATTAAAGGCACAATCTACAAGTTTTTTTTTTCCTTTAATTAATTGTCAAGTTGTGCGTAATCTCATGTGGCTACCAGGTGACTGAGGAATCGATGAATCTTTTAGGTTTCAGATGCTGGTTTTTTGTATTTTATGAAAGTGAAGTTGTTGTATCCTGTATGCTCTTTTGTAATTTACCTTGTCTTGTTCATATTTTAAATAGATTGCTCTTTTTTTTTTTCCTGCCTTTTTTGTCTTTTTGCTTCTCCTTCTTGGGCTTAACATTTTTAGTACTGATCTATTATATTGGAGGCTTTTAGGGCTGCTATGTTTGGGCTATTTGAGTGACCTTACCATTTTATTAAGATTAGGGATTTATACGAGCTGAACTTGAGTTCGACTCGAAATTCATTTTGAGCTAGTTTGAGTTGGACTCGATTTAAATTTCGAATGTTCGAGTTTGGTAAATAAAGAATAAAAATATAAAAGAATCAAATTTTTATTAATTGTTTTATTACTGTGAATTTATATTATTTGATATTAATTAGTAAAAAGTTTATCTTCATTCTCACTAAAAAGAAAGCATAAACTTAAAGAATAGGAATAATGTTCTCTAGAATAAATTGTAGAATAATTACATATTTTCAAGTTGCATAATCTTATTCATAAGCAATATATGTTTATGATCATCTTTATTTTTGATACATACGATGCACACATGTTCATAATTTATGTTTGTGGTTGATATACGTATACTTTGATAAATAAAATATTTTAAATCTCATAGTTTTATTCATAATATAAATATTTGATGCATGTGTATACAAATATCGAGCTTATATAAAACGAACTTGAGGGAGCAAGCTTAGTTTGAGTTTAGCTGATTTATAAATTTGAGCTCGAGTTCGGCTCATTTATTAGTCAAGCGAGTTAGAATGAACTTGTATCAGTGCCAGTTCCTCGAGTCACGTAATAATATCTGATTTTCTTTTAAATTTCTTCAGCATCTCCTCTGTAATTACTCCAGTGTCTTATATTATAATTATATAATTTAAACTGACTTACTTATCACATCATCGAGATCACAGGCTCTGCTATTAACAATCATAGTATATATAAGCTCGAGAGTACCCCTTTCGACATTCTCAATCCTAATACATTAACTATTTCTAACACGAACAACCGCATATATATCTCTATACATATACAAACATTAAACTATTTAACTCACAAGTCTAACACATATTACATAACATACATATAAAGTTTAGTGTTTATATATACAAGAATGAACTATTCAGAGGTGACAAAACATAATTAATTTTAACATTATTGATTCTCCATATAGTTCCGAAAGAAATGCCTACTAAACTTTAAGATGGGCATTTACCTTTATCATGACCTGAAAAAATTATTAATATAAAATAGTGAGCTCGATATCTCAGTGAGTAAAGTCATGCAAGAAATCTAATGAGTGGTATACAAATAACAATACAAAGCACAATTTGTGTATTAGGTTAAACATGAACATGGATTGGACAACATAAATAGGAGTTTGATGATACAATAAAATAAAACAAAGCAAGCATTTTATCAGTACATTTATGCATAACATATGTAGCACATGTGGGGGTGATCTTGGATATATAAGGATTGACTTGGAACACCATCCAAAAAGCTAACCTTGTAGGTGGAGTAGTCCAAATCATTATATACCCAAAATCATCCCCTTATCTAGTATATTTGTTTGCACAAATCTTAACACTTCGATAATTAGAGCGGCTAGGTGTACTGATGAGGTTCGTAAATGATGAGCTTGAGCGGATGATGCTCATGGGGACCTTCTGGATGCATGGGCCTTTTAGCTCCAGTGACAGCGATGGAGATAAATCCCAACAAGCTCCTTCATTCACAATTTGACCCTCTGAATTTTCGTTTTTTGCACACATCCATGATAGTTGCATCAAATGTTGACAATGAAAACATCATAATTACAAGAATAATGCTTTCCAAACTTAAATTACCTTCCTCGCATCTAATTCAAGAGCATGACTCATGCGGTCCATTTTTCGTTATGATTTAAACCTCGAGTCAAAAATAGTGTTACTCTTTAACTATAAACTACCAACGGCCACACAAATATATAAAAACACTTTACTTTTCCGCTGTTTGGTTAGGGGTGGAAGTGAGGAAGTGAGGAAGTAATAATATTTTCCTTTGAAACTTGAGAATTAGTTAGTGAGTTTTTCAGTATTTAGATGTTATTGGGAAGTATGATTTGAAAAATGTTATGTCTTTTCTGATGTTTAGATGGTAATGTAAAAGTGAAAGTGGAAAAGTTGACCACAGAGTTGACCGCAAAATAATACTAAAATAAAAATTAATTAAGAAAAATAAAAATTAGATTGTAATTATAATGCAAGTGAGATTTACATAATCAAAAAATTAACTGTTTTGAGTTGCAACTTATTACAAATGAGATTTACATGACTACAAAATTAATTGTAGCAACCTGGAGAGGAAGTGATTGTGTAAAAAGGAAAAGAGAAAAAAAAGTTTTTCTCATTTTCTTTCTTCAGTGCTTGGATAGAGAGAAAAGTGAGCAATTATACTTCCCCATTTTTTTACTTCCGCCCACTTCCTTGCAACCAAGCGCCAAATGGGGAGCAAGGGGATTTGGAGTCAATAGATTCTGAATTTTATTCCACAACTGAAAGCAAGTTCGACTTTATTTTAGTGAACAACTGGAGATTCTAAATCTCCGAATTCTTGATAAATCAACCGAAAGTCAGTCTAAAAGCGCATCAATGCGAACCCCCACCCTGTGAAGAGAAACCAGTAGCTTTCACCGACAGCCAAAACAAAGCAGCGTCACCAAAGTGAAAGATAAAGGTCATTTTGGAAGCAAAAGCAGACCAGAGTTTCTCCCATGCCTAGTAAATAAGTCATTCGTCCACGTGGCTCACCGGTAAGCTTCCAGACCTGCTTCTCAAAGGACATCAATCCAAATCTCATAAGCGGCGGCGACATTTTTTTCACAGAAAAAACTCTCTGAGATACCATTACCCTCGATCACTTCAATATAGGGGGTGTTTGGTTGCAAGGAAGTGAGTGGAAGTAAGGAAATGAGGAAGTATAATTGCTCACTTTCCTATCTATCTAAACACCGGAAAAGAAAAATAAGAAAGCCCCATTTCCTTTTCTCTTTTCTCTTTTACACAACAATTTCCTCACTTTCAGAGTGCTACAGTTAATTTTGTGATCATGTAAATCTCATTTTAATAAGTTGTAGCACAAAACAGTTAATTTTGTGATCATGTAAATCTCACTTGCATTCTAATTACAATCCATTTTTTATTTTTCTTAATTTATTTTTATTTTATATATTTTGCGGTCAACTTTGTGGTCAACTTTTCTACTTCCATTTTCACATTATCATCCAAACACTGGAAAAGACAAAACATTTTTCAAATCACACTTCCCAACAACATCCAAACACCGGAAAACTTACCAACCAATTCTCAAGTTCCAAAGGGAACTATTATCACTTCCTCACTTCTTCACTTTCTTACTTTCACCCTTAACCAAACAGGCCCATAGATTACAAATAATTATAACTTTAATTTTCATTAAATAACACATCACTCGAGTATCAAGAGGACCACAACTCTAGGGCATTTGAAGGCCTAGGCCCTCTTTGAGCTTTAAAAGCCTCACCACCAGCTACAAAAATTGATTGATATCTTGATAACTAACTCCACATATACTCGGTTGCCTCTCTAGGTGCCCAAATATGCTACGCCTCGTAATCGCAATGCAATTGATGATCCTTTGTAGCTAAACTAATCCCTTAACCTAATCCACGTACTCGAACACACAAAAGTTCCAAAAGTTATGACTAAACCCTCAGCTTAAAGTAAACCCGACCACATTAATATTTCGTGGTATTTCCTAGAATACTCCCAGTGGTACGGAAACAAGGGCGTTCTGGGAATTTCGTCTGGTCAGAGATAACCATCAAGTGACCATCAACCGTACCAAACTCCCACGCCCGATAATTAAATATATTACTGCTAAATATTTTTCCCAAAAAATTATAATTTTTTTACCAAATTTATGGAGTGGATGAAAATAGAAAATAATGGTGGTAGCTTTTTTGCAAAATTCACTTTCTTAGTGCTAAGGAGTGACCGCAGGCTCCAGCAACATACAAGATTCATTCCCTGGCAAGCCGAGGAAAACCACCGGTGAAAAGACTTAAATTTACAGAACGAGGACAGCGTCGTACAAATATCCCGCTTAAAAAGAAATTAAAAAAAAGCTTGTCCCTTTTCTCAAAATAACAAAAAGAAAAGAACTGGAAAATAAAATATGGAAATGAACTCAAACACCCGGACTCCAAAGGCTCCACAAACGCGAATTAAACATCCCCACCACGTCCGCCCACCCCCTCTTCTCTCCGCTCACCGCCGGTAACTCCACCATCACCTCCGCCTCGTCCTCAGCCTCATATCTCCCCAACTCATGTTCTTTCTCTTCGGCGCAGCACCCATCGCTTACGCTCACCGACTCCTCCTCAAAACACTTACTCTCCGCCGCCGCCGCCGCCGCCGCCGCCATCGCCACGACCTCGACGTTTTTCTCTTTTTCTGTCTCCTTCTCTTTCTTCTCGTCTTTACTCTTCTTCCTCTTCCGTTTCGCCTCTTTCCTTTTCTTCTCCTTCTCCTTGCTCGCGAGATGCTCCTCAAACGCCTCGATCACCATGTGGATGACCTCGCGGTCCCTCGAGCAGTCCCAGCGCGACCAGAAGCTCGTGTAGCAGTCGAAGCACCCGCAGTCGAACAGCGGACGGTGGATCCCGGCGATCCTCCGGCAGCGCCGCCGCTCCCCCGCATCCGTGGCGGGCTCCGACCCGTTGATCGAGCGGATAATCAGGTACGCCACCACTTCCTTGTCCTCGAACGACAGCGCCACCGTCAGGACGAAGATCGCCGCCGGGAGAAGCTTGAGGACGGAGTGCGCATCGCCGCTGGCGGCGGCCGCGGAGGGGGCAGCCGGGGACGGATGGATCTTCCCCTTGGATTTAGGGTAGAGATTCTTCATGCTCCGCCAATTTTTTTTTTTTTTTTTTGGGAAATTATTTTGGTAAAAAGGATGGGATTTTTAGGGTTTTTATTGCTTGCGAGGCAAGAAAGTGAGGTAAGCTGTTACGGGAGGAAGAGCAATGAGCTGCTGCTGCTCATTTTCTTGGGTTTTTCGCTTCGATACCCGCGCGGGGTGACTGGCTGCAGTCTGGGGTTCCGTACGATTCTGAGATAGCGTTAACTGGGTGATTTAATTTAAATTTTAAATGCAAACTGACGATTTTATCCCTATTTTTAAGTTGGAATCTAACATTCGGACCAAACGGGTATTTAACGAATATACCCCTTACAAGTTGAAAATTACATGTGATTCACAAAACATGAACCTTGACTCTGCAATCAGCAGTCAGCAACTATGAGCTGACCGAAGTTAAAATATGAAAACAATATATTATATTTTATTCCATATCAGCTGAAGCGATTTGATATGATGACCTTCTTGATTTAATAATTTGAATATTCGTTTTTATCTCAAAGTTTGAATAAACACAATAATATTTCAACTCTTATTCTTATGGTCTGCTTGTTTGGTTTCTGTAATTTGTCATAATTCGTAAGTTATAATTGGTACACTCTTTTATGTTTGTAAATGAGGTACCTGCATGTTAATTTTACGGTGTTTCGTTGATAATGTAAAGCTGTAAGTGAGAATGTGTATTTTGTTTTATGATGTTTGGTTTTCATAATGTATATGTCGTAAGTGGAAAAATTGATCACAAAATTAACTATTTGGTGATTTAAAAAATTTAATATTATGAATAAATATTAAAATATTAATATTAAAAAATTTAGTATTAATATAAAAAATAATACAAATTTGTACGTAACTGTAAGTGAGTTGTAAGTGAGTGGTAATTGAGTTATAAGTGAGCGGTAATTGAGTTGTGTAAGTTTTTTATGAATTATAATTCAAGCAAACATATTAGCTGTAATTGGGTTATAAGCCATTATGAATTATGACTTTTTATAACTTTTTACACAAAACAAATAACCCTTGAAGGTAAACTTGTTCTTTAAATGAAAATAAAACATCAGCTATCTGCTTGAACTTGAACGCAGCCTTACGCAATATATTGTAACTTAAATTCCTTTTGAAATCTCTTTTTGGTTCAACACACTTCCTCACTTCTTCACTTCCTCACTTCCACCCAATCTCTTTTTGAGTTGGCTCTATTTAATTATTCAACTGCTAAAATGAAATTGTAACAAAAACATAATATGTGAAAATCATTTGCAAAACAGTAGCATGTTATTCTCTTGAAGCAGAATTAATATCAAGATGAACATTCAAATTCATTTGTTGATTATGCGAAGAGAACCTAAGAAGATTTCAGTAGTACTTTTATGTTGTAAAAAGATATCGCAAAACGTCATACTAACATTTTAAACAATATTTCCACCCACATATATTCATATTATTACATTTACAAAAATAAGTATTGGTTTGCTAAGGGTGTATGGCGGTGTGAATCAAGCCATATTGCCTACGCATGAGGTGCGTGTTAATGCATTTTCTACTGGGTGAGGGCTGTGGATGCAAATTAGAACAGAGAAGGACCCCTTGTGCAATACAACAAATGTACGAGGGTCTAGCAGACAAAACTACCATTAAACTGCTTTTGACGGGGCAGTTTAGGTATTTTTCATGCAAAATTTGTGTTCGTATTAAAAGGATGGCAGGATCGGGTGACGTGTCCTTCAAAAGCCGTGACAGAAGGAAGGGGTGGCAGAAGCGGGTGTCTGGGGATGGCAGAAGCGGGTGCCGGGATGTTAAGTTGTGACCGTACATTGTCTGCAGGGTGTCGCAAGCTACAGCACACATATCGTAAAGAGGGACGGTTATTAAGTTGCTCCGTGATTCTGATGCGGTGGAGATTCGCGACGAATTATTGGATGGTCGATTTATATCACAAGCGAGAGAATCAACAGAGTGAGATTTGCGAGTATGGGTGTGTTTGATTGCAAGGAAGTGAGCGGAAGTAAGGAAATGAGAATGTATAATTGCTCACTTCTCTATCTATCCAAACACCGAAAAAGAAAATAAGAAAACGCTTTTTCTTTTTCTCTTTTCTCTTTTACACAATCATTTTCTCACTTTCAGAGTGTTACAGTTAATTTTGTGATCATGTAAATCTCATTTGTAATAAGTTGTAGCACAAAACAGTTAATTTTTGATCATGTAAATCTCACTTGCATTCTAATTACAGTCCATTTTTTATTTTTCTTAATTAATTTTTATTTTAATATTATTTTGCGGTCAACTTTATGGTCAACTTTTTCACTTCCACTTCCACATTACCATCCAAACACCGGAAAAGACATAACATTTTCCAAACCACACTTTCTGAAAATATCTAAGCACCGAAAAACTTACTAATCAATTCCCAAGTTCTAAAGGAAACTATTACCACTTCCTTACTTCTTCACTTCCCCACTTCCACCCTTAACCAAACAGGCCCTATGAGAAAATAATGCGCAACGCAGATCAAAGACATATAATTTGCATGAAAATTCAAATCGAGAAAAATCATGAGAGAAAGAGAGAAAATCTATTATAATATATGAAATACGACTCTTTGTGCCATGCTTAGCGCTGGGCTTCTTTGGTCAAAGTAGAAGATCATGCTCCCTTTCTCATTAGAGGAGAAGTAATATTTAAGTTCCGTTTGATCTGCGTGCATAGGGGCAGATGATACGACCGTGACTTTCGTAACCGCACGAACTGCACGTGTTGATTGATTGTAACGGTCATGATTATTAGTGTTTGAATGTTGAGATTGCTTGTAAAGAAATCCGTCTCAGTTCATAATTACCCAGACTAGAGAGTGTTGACACGTTATGTACGTGAGGGAGGATTAAACTGTGTAATTGTAAGCGTAGGAGTGATTTGTTGCCGTTATCATCAACGGGGGCGGAGATCAGGGCGATCTGTTGCTGTTGTCGTCAACAGAGGCGGAGCTCAGGGGTGATTTGTTGTCATTGTCGCCTAATGGCGAAGACCAGAGATGATCTGTTGCTGTCGGTCTTTTGCAGAGCTGATATCTCCGAATGAGGAAGCTCCGGGATGACTGAGAGCATCGGAGCTACTGGGATGAAAGTGCCCTCGGGGCCAATAACAGCTTCTAGAGTAGCAGAGGCTTTAGATGCTTGGACGTGTAGCATCATCCTGCGAGGGTTAGATTTTGACTACTACATATGCCTCTCTCTCTTCCGCTTGTTGGAGCCTGCTGAAGAAAAGCGAGAGAGTGGAGTCGATCAAAACTTCTTCGATGCCTTTGACTTTTCTTGACACTTGTGAGCAGAGGAAGATATGAATCATTAATGTGGATTTTCATGATTCATGGGGTGATTGTGTTGCTGAATGACAGCTGACATCTCTTCAGATCTCAGCGCCATTATGACTGAGATCGTGGGGAAGTTCGATGCCTTTGACTTGACTTAACACTCGTGAGCAGAGGAAGATCTGGATCATTAATGTGAATTTTCATGATTCATGTGGTGATTGTGCTGCTGAATGACAGTTGGCATCTCTTAAGATCTCAGCGCCATGATGACTGAGATCGTGGGAAAGTAATGGTGGATATCGTGCCTCTCTGGTTAATCAAATTTCTTGGGATGCGAACCGTCTTTTTAAGGAATCAATAATTTGAATGGGGATGGTTTGACTCCTCCTCTATCTATAAATAGTTGGATTTTTTGTGTAGAAGTGGCTTCTATCATTTCCTCCGAAAAACATGTTCTAAGCCCACCTCATGTTGTCTTGTGGAGTCGCCATGTGCCCTTCTCTCCTCTTTGTTAGATGGAGAAAGGAAAGGTGAAGAAGAGGTGTCCAAGCTCCCGCTATTTGGGAGTCTTTTTGCGTGATATGTCAGTTGTCTTGATGAGGCAACCATGATACATCAGCCATCATTACGGTGCTCCACCCCAGAGGGCGATTGCTTGGTGACTCGCTTCAATTGGGGACGATGATCTAGCTTTAAGTCGCCTTATTTTTAAGGGTGATGATCGTTCTAAAGAATCTGTCCCTCCCTCCATATATGACGTATGAGGAAGGAAGAGGTGGACCACGTTGATCGGGTGTACAGGGGAGTCACCTTTCACCCCGGAGCCTGATCTTCTTCCTCAGGACACCGCAGTGGAGAGAGATATTTTCTTCTTCTGGTGTGTTTGTGGGAATCTGTCTCGTCGAATGTTGTTGCCTCACTTTTGGAGGGCTTCTTAGAGATCACCGCAGCAGGTGGTGTTCATCTGGCTACCTTGGAGGAATAGGAAGCCGCCGACGAGATATGATTATCTGCTTCAGGAACCGTTGCAAGGATGAAGACTGCCCACAAAAGATCTCCGCTGATGAACAAATTTTTGTTGCTCTTGTATCGGGGTCTGTAAATGGTGGCAGGACAGGCTCCTGGATCTCTTGTATTTCTTTTCAAAAGGTAAACACATGAATGTAAAAGATTTCATGTATTCCACTTATCAGATGTAACGATTTAATGAAATATAATTGCATGTTATTTCGTAATGAAAATGAACAAATAGTTTAGATCATGCCTAATTTGTATTATAGAAAGATCATACCCCTTCAGAGGTCTGGCTTTTGGATGACAAGAATGTGATGTGTCTGTGTTACCATCTCCGAATGGTATCTCCATCTCCGAGTGAGCAGACAATGATCTTCAAGTGAAGTGAGAACCTCAGTCGTGAAGATGAACTGTGTCGTTAGGCGCTAGTCTCCGACTGAAGTGAGGACTTCAGTCGCGGAGCTGAACTGGGCCATGAGTCTTTGATCTCCGAGAGAAGTGAGAACTTTGGTCGCGGAGCTGAACTGGATCGTAAGGCGCTGGTCTCCGAGTGAAGTGTGGGCTTCAGTCACGGAGCTGAAGTAGGCCGTGAGTAGGGGTGCCATCGGATCGGATACGGATCGGATATTACCTCTACCATATCCATATCCGCACCCAACCTTCGGATACGGATACGGATACGGATATTGGCGGATGTGAAAAAATGATATCCGTATCTGCCAAAATCGGATATCAGATATAAATCGGATATTAGCGGATCGGATGCGGATACTAATCGGATATGTTAAAAATGGACATGGTTAAAGATAAATTAAACAGAAATACTTATATTACTTTTTATCTCATCTACTATAATATTAAATGTGATTTATACTATGATATTATTGTGTACATAACAATATATTCATCGTATTCATTGTCATTTGACTTCTATAACAATAGATTACACGACCTCCGGTGCTAAATGCAGATTCGGATGCCATGGTTGATGTCGAATTACTCAAAATATCTTATGGTGCTCTTGTAAGAATCAAATACTTTCCACTATTACTTTTTCACCAACTCAAAATATTAAAATTTAATGCCTTATTCCATTGAAGAATAGTCTTCTGCATACCGATATCATTATGAAGCACGCAACATTCGGATATCGGATCGGATACGAATAAGATATTACTTTTACCATATCCGTATCCGCACCTACCTTTCGGATACGGATACGGATACGAATATTGATGGATGTGAAAAAATGATATCCGTATCCGGATTGGAGGCGGATTCGGATGCGGATATCCGCGGATAATCCGTATCCGGTGGCACCCCTAGCCGTGAGGCGCTGGTCTCCGAGTGAAATATGGACTTCAGTCACGGAGATGAACTCGACTGTGAGGCGCCGATCTCTGAGTGAAGTGTGAACTTCAGTCGTGGAGCAGATCTGGGTCATTGTAGGGGGGATGTTGAAAGTGTATTGCAAATTTTTCTTGAATCAATGAAAAATTACAATCACTCAAATCCCAACTACAAGAGAGAGAAGACACTCAAGCTCAGATCTTCTCTTTATTTAAGGATGAGTTCTTTGCATAGCGGTGAAAAGTGATTCTTGTTTTTCGTTGACCGGGTGAACGTCAAGCTCTTCTGGAAATCTTCTCCTTAGATCACAGATGGAGTATCATAACTCCTATCCAATGAAATCTCAAACAGACTTAGGCAAAAACTTGAACTCAGCAAGTTGTTAGAAGAGTTTAACTCTTTATCAGTATTCCTTAGCTGAAAATTCTGACCTATCTTCAATAGCAAACTGAGCTATTATAGGGGTTTTAGGGGTAAAATTGTCTCCTAAAAACCTTTTATGATAGGGGTTAACTCCCCTCATTACGTGGGCAGTACTTGACCCAGTAATTGGGATAGTTATAACTGAGACGCAAGGCTCCTCTGCAGTTGGAACGCGGGCTTGAGCTCTGCGTTAGCCATTGAGGTAACGCTGGGCGCGGGTCTTGAGCTCCGCGTTTGGGTGCCGCGGTGGTGTTGAAACGCAAGCTTCAAACTCTGTGTCGAGCTTCTCGTCTGAGATGAAGGTCTTGAGTTTCGCGTTTGAGCGCCGCGGTGGTGTTGAAACGCGAGCTTCGAACTCTGTAACGAGCTTCGCGTGTGAGATGCAGGCTTCAAGCTCTGTGTCTGAGTACTGAAGTGGTGCTGAGACGCGGGTTTTATTTCTATGTCTTGGCATTGTAGTGGTGTTGAGACGCGGGTGTCTTAACTCTGCACAAGTAACTTCATTAGCCTCACGTCTAAAGCATGGACCCTGTTATCTGATGACTTGTCTTCAATGATTTTTAGACAGTCTACAGAATCTCATTCAAAGTTTTCGAAACTTCGCGGTTGACTGGGAAGGGTTTTGAAACACTTTGGACCTTTCTGTTGGCAGCAAGCTCTCAAGACTGGACTGACAATCTTCTGAGATACCTTGAGCTCAATGTTGTCTGGATTTTGGTCTATGTGAGTGTACTATTAAACTATTTGAAGTCACCAGAAATGATCATCATGTGTGTCCAGATACGCAGTCCAGACCTCATCGGTACTCTGAGTTGGTTGTCGGTGTACTATTAAACCGGGGGAATAGTCATCTACTTTCGCCAGTGTACTGTTAAACTGATTGCAGAAGTAAAGACTGCACACAGATTTTGTAGATGCAAAGGTCATGTTGCCTTGGAGACGCGGACCTTGTCTGAAGTAGAAACGCGACTCTCATTCATTGGAGAGACGCGAACATCAAAGTGGAGACGCAGCTCTCACTTTATTGAAGTGATGCAAACTTCGAGGAGGAGACGCGGACTTCTCTTCGTTGAAGAAACACGACTCTGCTATTTTACCAAGCTCTGAGTTTCCTTCAAAGTGAAGACGCACCTTTCACTTGATGTAGAAACGCGGCTCTGAGCGTTACAAACGCGAACTTGTATCTCTCGCTGGGAACAGAGGCGCAGCTCTCTTATTTTGTCAAGACGCGAGCCAGAGAATATTGAAGAGACGCAGTCTTCGAAGTGGAGACGCGGCTCTCACTTTATTAAAGTGACACAGACTTCAAGGTGGAGACGCGAAATTCTCTTTGCTGACGAGACGTGGTTCTGTTAAGTGCGAGACTCGCGTTCTGGGTGTATTGTCACGTGTCTGGCAGAGGTTAAAGAGACGTTGTTCTCTTAAAATGCGAAGTCTGCGTTCTGGGCGCATTGCCACGCGTCTGGCGACGATCGGTCTCGAGATACGGGGCGCGTATCTTGGTTGATTACTGTGTCTATAAAAAGACAGAAGTTTTTCAAGAGGTATCATTAGACTCTTTTCTTCTCCGTTGAACTCTGCGTCCAGAGTTTTTAGAAAAGCTTCGTGATTTTTCCTCGTTGTCTCCATCTTTTCTAAAGAATTCACCGTTAAAAATGGCTCCAAAGACCAAGCCTGTGGCTTTTTCCTCGAGCGTTGTTGCTCCAAAGGTTCAAATGGGAGGTTCCTCTACGCAGGAGGCCTCCATTTCAGGTAATACGCCCATCTGAATTTGTCTTCTCCATTAAAAACTTGAAGAGTTATCTTAACTCTTAAGCTTCTTCTGAGTTGAACCGCCAACTCGAAGCTCACGCCCGTGTTAGATTTTCAGATGCGACTCTTACACTGGTAGGAAAGACGTGGGTTTGACGACCTCCGCGTCTTCGCTTCATCAGCTTGGGTCTGTGTCTGTTTGTTGAACGCGGGCTTTATTGAGCCTTGCGCTCGATCCCAACACTTAGAGAATTTTTCTATGTGTGGGTGTTCAAACACGGACTTCATGTGAACCTCGCGTCTTTTAGGTTTGACGCGGGTTTCACTGAGTCGCGTCTGATTCCAACACGTAGAGAAATTTCTAAGTTGTGGAGTTTCAAACGCATTCTTCATGTGAGCCTAGGGTCTTTGAGTTTAGACGTGGGTTTCACTAAACTCTGTGTCTCAGTCATTAGATACGGTTCTGAGGTGAACCTTGCATCTGAGCTTCAACATTTAGACAATTTTCAAGTTGCTGACTTTTGTGTTGTCCTTTTTGCAGTGCGATACTCCTCGAACCCTTTGTCCAAGCAGTGTCATTTTGGACATGTAGATGGTGCTGCCCAAACATGATCTGCTCCTGTGACCATTGGTAAATCAAAGGAACGATGGAGATGGATCAGCAATGCTAGTATGCTGACTCTCCAGGAAATCATTTCTGATGGTCGGTTCGAATCGGATTCCCGTGCTCTGCTGAGGAAGCCTGACTTCTTTTTTGGTAACTCGTTCGAGGAGGATGAGGCTCTTTTTTATGATAAAGATTACAAATAGCTTTGCCAGATTGGCAACAGGAGTTTCTTCCTCCCGAATTTGGAGCGGATGTATCCCCTAGCCTACCTGCAGCATATGTCCGTATGTTGAACAATGGACTGGGAGTTGGTCAGGCCAATCTCCGGAGTTACCCTGAGCAAGATAGGTGCCCATGAAACCTTCACCGTCAGTCATGGGAGGGATGTGCTAGGATTGGGTCCACTCTACTGACAAAACATGGTGGGGAGAACAGAATGGTAGGGTTTACTCTGACAGAATTTGAAAAGCTTTTGCTGTAGATCGGACTGTACGGGCCGTGAGGGCTGTCCAGTACTAGATCCTCTACTTAGAGAAGATTTCTTTAGAGTTCATCAAAGCTATTACGATATCTAGCCCGCTTCCCTGTCTGCATCATTTTACGACGGGAATTTTTCTTTAGGGGTAGAAGTAATTTTCCAAAAGAAAAAGAACGACGATAAACATAGCAAAAGTAACAACTAAAGGCCGAAAAAGAAAACATTTTTTTCCCATCCTTTCCACAAGTAAACTGTTGAAGTAACTAACATCGATTCAAGTCTTAAAGCTAGAACTAGCGGAGCGGAGAAGCTCCCATATGGGATCATAAACTCATACCAGCTCTTCGTTTTGAGAAAAACGAACCAGTATCCATTATCGATGTACATCCAACACTACCATATATAACTGATCCATTGCTGTAGGAGTCGATCGTCGGTCAGTCGACTTTCTTGTTCTCGTCGGACTTGGCCTCCTGTGGCGCCTCGTCCACCCGCTTGTCCTCGGAGCGCTTGAAGTGGACCTCGCCTCGCTCCTGGAAGTACTTCTCGAAGGCCTTTGGAAGGAACCTAGGAATCAAGAATCCGAAGAGGTTGATAGAGAAGTAGGCCAAGTTGGCCAAGGCCAGCACTTTGCCAAACCACAACCATGCCACATCCTGCAGCCAAAATCGATTTAATCCAACTTTTCATCATTCTCAGTTTCATTTTAAATAAATAAAAAGAAAGTATTAAAAAACATAGCAGCACCAAAGTCTAAATACCTTGAGCAGCGCATTTGCAGGTAGGGTTTTGTTGATCCATACATCGTAAACCCAGTCCAGAATCACAAAGATTCTCCGCACCGTATAAATCAGCGGCACCATCGCCCTCACCGGCGCCGAGAACAGAGACAACCCGCTGATCAGGTTCTCGGTCAGTATCTGGAACGACAGCAAGAAAAGATGCGGCGTCGCCGACCTCACCGCGTGGTCGTCCCCCCTCGCGAACCCGCCGAGGACGTATGCCAGCGGGAGGAACAGGCCGATGCTGGTCCCCACCACCACGTAGGCCCGGAACAGCCTGCTGCCCTGGAAGATCTCTCGTGACGAGGCGTCGCCGGAGGTGGAGGAGGAGTGGGAAGGGAAGGCGAGGCGGGAGAGGGCGGCGACGTAGAGGGAGGTGAAGATGGGGAAGGCCATGTCGAGGACGGGGACGAGGCCGCTGGCGGAGAAGACCATGATGAAGGCCACCAGCTGGAGCTCGATCACGCGGAGGGACCCCATCACGCCGCCCACCATCGACTGCTGCTTCGAGGCCAGCTGCTGGGATGTGGGGTCCGCCGATGTGGCGGAGGCGTCGGGCTCTGGGGTGGGGTCGGAGCGGGGAGCGACGGCGAGGGAGATGCCTGACATTGTTTGATTCTTCTCGGAGATGACTGAAAATGGTGTGTGTGTGTGAGAGAGAGAGAGAGAGAGAGAGAGAGAGAGAGGACAAGTGAGGGGAAAGGGGGGATTTTGTAGATGACGGAATTTTGTAGATGACGCGTGGAGGGAAGGGGGGCAGGTGGGGGGACACGTGGCGGGAGAAGAGGGAGGGGAGGAGGGTGAAGTGGCGAGATGTTCGGTGAGTTTGTGGAGAGCGACCGGTTCCAGTGTGAGTGAAGGACAGACACGAGGGGAAACAGAGTGCGTCCCTGCGTGCGTGTGAAGGATAGATTGTTTTACGTGCGACGCACGTGTTGAGGGAAATAATCTGATGGGAAATTTTTAATGAAATTAATATATTAAATACATATATTCTTAAAACAAAATTATAATATTCATAAGTAATATTTAATTAAATAACTTTTAATTTGGATATATCATTGAAATAATTGATGATTACACTTAATCATAACATTCAATAAAAGAATAACATAAATATGAGTTCAGAAAGTAACTTTTAAATTTTTTATTTAACGAAATATGTAGAGAGCGAACAGTGAAGTAACTATTAGATTTCAAGAGTTTACATTAAACAGTAGAGATTAGGTTATTAGCATGTGCAATGCACATGTTGAGAAAAATAATGGTTAATCTTCTCAGCAATACCATAAACTATTATGGTTTTACCAAAAAACTTCTTAAACTATCAAATTCTCAAAATACTACTACAAATTATTCTTCGAATTTTAAAAAAATACCTTCTGTCAGTCTGGCATTCTAACTGTCACGAGCCTACTTTATAATCAAATTGCCTCAAATCTAACATGTGTAAAACATGCGTTTATCACTTTTCTATTTATAGTCAGATTGTAAGAGTAAGGGTAGGATATTTAGGCCTTCTCGTTTAGCATTATTAAGCCATTTAGGACCAAAATAGGGAAAGTATAATTTGTGGTAGTTCTTTTGAGAATTTAATAGTTTAGAAGAACTTTTAAGAATATCATGATAGTTTATGATTGTAATGAGAAATTTAGCCAAAAATAATCATCTTGATGGAAAGAATTTAGATGGAAAAACTATTTATATAAAATTAAAATAATAAGTACTTATAATTTTTAAAAATTTTAAAATTATAAAATTCATAATTGAGTAGTCTAACATAATTAAATAATTTTTAATTTGAATGATATAATGAATGCATGAAAACAAATGAAAGCTATTAGAGTGTTTGACCCTTATAATGGCAAGATTCAACGAGAGAGTAACATGGAATTTGATAGTAGTTATAAAATAATTTTAACATTTTATTTGATATATATATATATATATATATATATATATATATATATATATATAGAGAGAGAGAGAGAGAGAGAGAGAGAGAGAGAGAGAGAGAGAGAGAGAGAGAGAGAGAGAGAGAGAGAGTGGACTATGAGGCAATTGTTAAGGCTCAAGGTTTGCATTAAAGATGTTGTTGTTATTGTTTTTTAAAACACTTTTCATTGTGCTACAAAATACCATACCACATCGCACTATTTCTGTGGAGAGTAGTATCACAGCCTCATAGTGTGGTGCAAGCAAAAATAGTGCTCTTTATAAATTTATTTGAAAAATTAGTTCCATACGAGAAAATTCATGTCTACAATCTTTCATACGAGAAAAAAAATGTTTTACTGCTTGAATTATATGCATACACAGTTGACACTATTTCTTACATATTATTAGTGTTAGGATACAATTCTGTATCATAATAGGATTCCTCTCTAATTTGTACATATATTCTCGCCCTTCTAAAGCTAATTTGTACATTATTTGTGATCGCTAAATCAGTTGGTGGTCAGCCAATCCGGGTTCAAGTTCAGTTGTAGACCCGGATTCGGATTTAGTTGTAAACCCACATCTTGATAGTAAACTTGATTTGATCATAAATTACTCAATTCAAGGCCATTATTCACAATCCAGGTACCAATCCCTAGGTTTTTTTGGGCGTTCTGCATGCACTAAAAGTTTCTATTTTCATAAAATTTATTTGAATTTGCTAATTAAGAGGTATTATGGCTTCTTTCAGTGAAAAATTTTCTCAGTTAGATGTCAAACTAACTAGATCAAATTATTGCAAGTAGTCTATCTCTGTTCAGTTACTTTTGATGCATTTGATTTCACCGTTCACATTGAGTACTTCACCACCTTCATCTGATGATAAGAAGGCAATCAAGTAGGCTCTTATAGATCGTAGAGCACATGAGATCATCTCTTCCTCCGTTGAGATTGATGTTCTCATGCAACTTTTCAATCTCAGCGCTACTCGAGATTTATGGTTACATCTTCAAGGTCTCTATTAGTAGTTGAGTCATACTCTAATTTTGCTATCTACCAGGAGTTATCTATTACTCATCAACATGAGCGCTCTATTCAAAAATTTTAAAATTGTATGAAGAATTTGTGGTTGGTTATTATGGAGGAGCCTTTGTGTTAAGCATGTCCCACTTGTGATTGTGCAATTAAACAACAATGTTAGCGAGATCAACAAACTTTATTTTTATTTTTGATGCAACTTCGTCCAGAGTGCAAGGCATTTCGGGGATAGATTATTCATAGATCATCATCACCTATTCTGGACGTTGCTTAGCTGAGTTACTGACTGAGAAGACTCGCCAAAAGATGATAAATACTGATATAGCACCTATGATGTCTTCTATGACTGCACTTAATACTGGGACAAAGAACCCGATGTATGGACTTCTTGTACTTTTTCACTAAAATAATCTTCATTTTATTCATCGACTTCTTCAAAACTCACTGCCAGAAAGAAGAACCTAAAAGATGTACAGTGTAACTATTGTAGATAATATAGACATGTCATCAGAGATTGCCAGAAGAGACATCAATACATATCTTCTTACAAAACAACATCCACTTCTAAGATTGAACTCAATTCAGCAAGCCACCTGATAATCAGATTTCTGTATAAATCAGTTCTTCTACAGTTACTTTGTTTGTGAGATGCTCTAGGGTTGATCTGTCTCTGCCTTGACTTCAGAAATAACTACAGCTGCCACTACACATCCATCTCATATTCTTGGTCATACTCTTTTTGCTATTCCTACTTTCATAGGTATTCCTAAAGATGATTGGATATTAAATTCTGCTGCATCTTTTCATATGACACCTCAGCCTTTTGGACTTTCTTCTATCACATATTTACCTAATCATCTGGATATCTTTACTGCTAATGGCTTAACTATTCTTACAACTTATTAAAGATTTGTTATTGGGTTAGTTCTTTAACTATTTCCCTAGTCAATCTCAATCTAGTTTTCCTTTTGAGTTGGTTCACTTTGATGCTTGCTGACCTGCACCTATTTCTTCTTTAATAGAAATTGATACTATATTATTTTTATCAATGATTTTTCTCAATATGTTTAGGTTTATTTTATGCCTCACCACTCTACATTTTCTTAAATTTATTAAATTTTTATTTCCATGATTTATACTTAGTTTAGAGCTATCATCAGATTTTTTCTATTCATTCTAGAGGAGAATATATATCTCATGAATTTCACCAAATTCTAGCAAATCTAGGTACTCTTCCACAATTGTCTTGTCCTTACGCACACCAACAAAATGGTGTTACGGAGCGTAAACATCGCATGAAAACGGCTCGCTCTCTTCTTCTTTCTAGTTATATGCCACAAAAATTCTGGGCTAATGCTGTTTTTATAGCTCTGTAATATTATGCCATCTTTAGTTCTAGGTAATCACTCTTCTATGAGTGTATTTATTCTAGTCCTCCATCTTCTCATCTTCGAGTTTTTAGTTGTACTTGTTTCGTCTTGTTTCTTTTGCATGAACGAGATAAGTTACCTCGATCTGCTATTAATGTTTTTAATGATATAATCTTGAACATAAGGGTTATCATTGATATACTCCTGTCAAACAACGTGTTTGCATATCAAGAGATATGATTTTCCCGCAGTATATTCCTTATTATTCCGGTGAATATTATGATTCAGGATCACTGTTATCATCTCTTATTGATCTTTCTTTTTTAGATTTTTCCACATATGTTGCGACCTCTGATTCCTTAATACCTCTGCTAAAATGTATTGAACCAGCAAACTCTGAGTCTACTAAATCAAATGAACATGTTGGACCAACTAATTTTAACTCATTACTTGATGAAGCCCCGATCGCCGATCCACCTGCTCCTATTCCAGTTGAGATAGTACACTTGATGTTCATCATTATCCTTTTCATGATAGAGAGACAAAAAGTTCTTTGGTTGTTTCTCTTCTTTTAGTCCAGATTATCATGTCTTTCTTGTAGCAGTTTATTCCTACCATGAGTCTAATTCATATTGTCAGGCAGTTTCTGTTTCAGAATGGCCGGTAGCTACGACAAATGAATTAGCAGCACTTCAGAAAACTGGTACTCGGGAACTCATCAAATTACCTTTAGGAAAAGTTCCTATCAAATGTAAGTAGATTTATAAAATTAAGACATGATTTGATAGGTTCATAGAACGTTACAAAGCTCGCTTAGTTGTAAGAGGTTTTACTAAGAAGTGTGACATTAAATACGATGAGACTTTTGCTCCTATGACTAAAATGACATCAGTTCGAGCTTTCATGGTTGTTGCTTCCTCTAAGCAGTGGCCTCTATTTCAACTTGATGTAAAAAATGCTTTCTGCTCGGGGTTCTTTATGAAAAAGTTTACATGCAACCTCCTCCAAGTTTTCATCATTCACCTAATCAAGTTGTCACTTTTGTTGTTCATTATATGGTCTCAAACAAGCACCCCGTACCTTGTTTGGGAAGTTTCGTTCAATCATTCTTCAACTTGGTTATATCAGAGTTCTGGTAATGATACCATATTCTTTCATACTTCTCCTCGTAATCGCACTATACGTCTTCTCTATATCATTGATATGATTATTATAGAAGATGATATTGATTTTCTGGAGCTTGTGAAAACTCTTCTACATCATCAATTTCATATGAAAGATCGAGGACCCCATTGTTACTTCCTTGATATTGAAGTTGCCTACAGACCCGTGGCTATCCTTTCTAAACACAAGTATATAACAAATCTATAGAGACGCGCAACACCTATTGATAGTGTCATTGTTGATACTCCTCTTCAACTTCACCAAAACTGTCATCGGATATGGGGTGAGGCATTAGAGAATCTCACTCGATATCACAAGCTTGAAAATGTTTTAGTTTATCTTACCATCACACGGCCGGATATAGCTCATGCAGTGCATGTGGTAAATTAATTTGTTCACACGCCTAACTCAGTTCACTATGCTTTTCTACTCGGAATTCTTGGCTATCGTCGTGGCACTATATCTCAAACTCTTTTCTCTTTCTCCACTTCTTCCTTAGAGCTTCGTGCTTTCTATGACGTTGATTAGGGTGGAGATATTACAGTTCGTAGGTCCATAAGGATTTCTTGGTGATTCTCTTATTTCGTAAGGCTTTAAGAAGTAAGATGTAGTATCAAAGTCTGATACTGAAACAGAATATCGAGTTATAACTGACACTATTGTAGAGAGTATCTAGTTACGGAAACTCTTAGTTGTTCTTCGTCTACTCCTTTATACTGTATAATTAAAATGCCATCAAGATTGCTACCAATTCAGTTCATGAACCTACTAAACACATTAAGATTGATTTCTATTTACACAACACCACTATTCAAAAATCAAAATTATTACATTACCATATATTCCTTCAGAGTTGCAGATTATCGATTTTCTTTACAAATACTCATGCTTCAAAGCGTTATCAGTTTTTATTTTCCAAACTTTTTATAGTTGACCCACCTTGAGTTTGAGGGGGTGTTGGGCTCCAACTCTATATCATGATAGGATTCCTTATATTATAATAGGATTCATCCCTAATTTGTGTATTTATTCTTGCCCTCTTGAGCTAATGACAATTCAATTCAATTCTCTCCAAATTTAATGTGAAGGCCCATTCCATAGTGTTGATGGACACACTGATAAATCTGCATAATATAGTGAAATATTAAATATTACAATTAGCATTACTATTATCATCATTTTGGACCTCTGAGCAGTGAGTCATTGCTGAAAAGGAACACTCGGAGGTAGTCATGGTGAATGGATATTATAGGCCCAGATGAAAACAAATTTCTGAATGAACAATTGAGGTCGGGGCTGTTTGGATTCAAGGAATTGGGTGGAAGTGAAGAAGTGGGAAGTGTCTTTTCTCATTTCCGTTGTTCATCCAAACACCGGAAAGAAAAATAGAAAAAGTTTTTTTCCTTTTCTTTTTTCTCTTTTACACAATCATTTCCTCACTTTCAGAATGTTACAGTTAATTTTGTGGTCATGTAAATCTCATTTGTAATAAGTTGTAACACAAAACAGTTATTTGTTTGCTTATGTAAATCTCAATTGCATCCTAATTACAGTCTAATTTTTATTTTTTAATTAATTTTTATTTTAATAGTATTTTTTGGTCAACTTTGTGGTCAACTTTTTCACTTCTACTTCAACATTACCATCTAAATACCGAAAAAGACATAACATTTTTCAAACTATACTTCTCAACAACATCCAAACACCGAAAAAATTACTAACTAATTCTCAAGTTTCAAAGGGAACTATTAGCACTTCCTCACTTCCTCACTTCCACCCTTAGCCAAACAGGCCCTAGTGTAGCAAAACAATAAATGTTGTACTTAAGCCTTTGATAAATAAAATTTTCTATTAAAATAGGAAAACTATTTTTACAAAATATAAAAGTTATCAAGGACCATAACAAAGGCTCAGGTCCTCTGGGCTTATTTGACGTTCAAGAGGCAGCCCAGTTAACAGCGGCCCGAAAATCCAGCTAAGCTTACATGGCACTCCCAAAAGGCCAGGCTTTGTTAATCTGATAGTGGATCTTAATATAGTTAGTGGACTGGGCTTACTGTTTAGTCTGGCCCATTAAATATTTATTCTTTTATTTTTCTTTTTCCCCTTTGCCAAGTAAACAAATATTTGGTATTTTATTGCAAAGGAAACAGATTCTCCCATTGAAATTTAGACTGAAAAAATGCCAATCCCATTTAAAATAACCTTGTTATTTGTTTTACATTTACTCTCTTAGACTATTTCTTTTAGGGTTTTTTAACCAAAGAATCATGTTATATGATTTTTGATAAGAAATGAAACATTTCAGTATTATAAACCAAATATCTGAAAAAAAGAAAATAATTATTTATGACAGACAAAAACAGAATAAATGAGAACAGTTAAAAGACATGTGGACTGGAGAAAAACTACGTGAATAGAATTAATTAGAGACCCAACACATATTGCAAGAAACTAATTTAGTTTTACACTAATTTTGATTAGAACAAGTTAAATTTCTCAATATTAGCATGCACTATTATATATTTCTTAAAAAAAAAAAAACTTAAACCATCAATTTCCTAAAATACCACCATAAATTATTCCTCAGATTCCCCAAAAAAATACCTTCCATTAAGTCTGAAGTTCCAGCAACTGTCACGTGAGAATCACGTGTCTATTTTATAACCAAGTTGCTCTTAATCTAATACGCATAAAATAAATGTTTATAATTTTTCTAATCACAATAAGATTATAAGGGTAAGAGTATTTAGGTCTTTTCGCTATCACTTTTAGCGCCGTTTAGAATCAAAGTGAGAAAAGTATAATTTATAATAGTATTTTAAAATTTTAATATTTGAACCTAAATTAATTATTCTTTTTTCGTCAAGGGAACAAAAAAAAAATTCTTTAGACTTCTGAGGAATCAAAGTTTCAGACTTTCTTTTGGTTTTATACCCTAAGTTCAGCTTAAGACTTTGGTTCGTTCAGTTCTTTTTAATTCTATCTCTATCTTTTTCTAAACTTTCTTAATCAAGTGATTAGTTAATTATATAGAAGACTTTCTATCTTTGAGACAATTTTGGGGTTTGCTCTCCTCGGTTTCAATTTCAACAAGTAACTTACATAATAGACTATTAGTCTTAGTGTCCACAAGAGATTAAAACTAATCAGACTATGTACTATTTGTTTATGCATATCGTTCTCAAATAGACAAAAAACCACCAAAAGTCTTCTAAAACATTAGTAGAATAATCTTATAATATCAGTCGATATTGGTGAAGACAGGGCATTGAGCTGTCCGTATCTGCATCATGATAATAACTATTTTTTAGGCGTTTGAGCCGGTGAATTGTGAAAAGTTTTAAGTTTAAGTAGTGCCTTCCCTGCTAGTGTCACCAACTGATTAAATTTAATCGGCTAGTCGGTCCGATCAGCCCACATGTCGACTTGTCGGGGCCTCTGTGGTTGCAATCTTTGCCAACTTCTGCTGCCTATCCGACCGTCGACGATCGGCCGGAGAAACCGTGGGCTGATTCTGTATATTCTTAGCTTGGAAAGCATCTGAGCTCAGAGATTCAGTACTAGAAAAAGTGTACAGCTTGGCCAGTGGAATGAACCAACCAATGTGCTTGACAATTGTTAGTAGTGGATTAGAAATTAAGAACAAGTTGCTTGGAAGTTGTTTGAGTGCCCCCAATTATTTAAACACTTTGGGCCAACTCAACTATAGTACCACTGCACCATCATTTGTCAAAAATGATGGGTTTCGAAAATGACTATTCACTCCTCCACATTGACACGTGTCATTGTGTGGTGTATAATTCATTTTCACATTCTTAATTACAATTGTCTGTGGGTGGTCGGATCTGATAGACCAAATCAAATAAAATCATGTCTCTATTAGATCCGACGGCTCACGTAAAAGTTCTCACAGGAATCTATGAGAACTGTTCTTTGGAGATCAACTCACTATATATATATATATATATATATATATATATATATATATATATATATATATATATATATTGTTCCTCGTTTATTTAGGGGTTGTTTGTTTCACCATAAAAGGCGTAAAAATCTGTAATTCGTAAATGACTTACAATTCAATTACAGCTACGACGTTTGTTTTGGACCGTAATTCGTAAAAGACTTACGCAACTCAACTATCACTCACTTGCAACCCAATTACCGCTCACTTACAGCCCAGTTACAGTTAATTTTGTGGTCATGCAAATTTGTATTAATTTTTTATGTTAATGTTAAATTTTTTAATATTTAGCATTTTTAATATTTATTTACAATATTAAAACTTTTTAAATCACCAAATAGTCAATTTTGTGGTCAATTTTTTCACTTACAACTTACACATTACGACAACCAAACACCATAAAATACAACACACTTTCTCACTTAGAACTTTATATTACCAACCAAACACCGTAAAACTTACATGTATGTAACTCATTTACAACTGTAAAAGACTTTACTAATTATGACTTACGAATTACGATCAATTACGACAACCAAACAAACCGTTAGAATAAAAACTTTGTTAGTCCTTGAGGTCTAACTCATATGGTGGTGAAGGCGGGGTCAACGCCGGCTAACCCCCGGTCCCGCTCAAAAAATAAAATCAGCTCTAATTTGTGCTCAATATATAAAATTATTTTCTTAATAATTATCACACAATAAGCATTATAGCAAAATTGGTATTTGTTATTGTTCTCTTGTCTAAACATCATGATTCAAATTTTATTATTTGAGGTGTTTATATATTAATTTTTTATTACTTTTTCCTTCCCTTTTTTCTTATTCCTCTAACAAATTTTTTATTAATTATTAAGTACAACTTTTCTATTTTTCCCTTTACCTTTTTTACTATTTCTCTATCAAAACCTTTTTTTAGTTCTCAAAGAACACTTTGTATCAATTCAAAAAGAAAAAATAAGTAGAAATATTTTTGTTAATTCTCAAACGCACTTTTTATTTCTTTTATCTTACCTTTTTTTCCTTATTTCTCCAACAATTTATTATTAACTCTCAAACGAACAAATTTTTATTAATTCAAACATAAATAAGTAAAAATGATATACTATTAAGGAATAAAATATTTAGCAAAATGATGGATAATTTAGAATAATACAAATAGTATAATATTACAAATATATGTGACATTCTACCTACAAAGTAGTGGAGATTAATTCTAAAGGTATTTGAAATGTATTCAAATAACGTTAAATTTTAACATATTATTAAGTTGATATACATTATTTTCGGTAACTAAAAATTAAAAATACTGTATTTTGAATACTTTTTATCCATCCATCAAGTGGGCGCAAAATGAACTGCCGAAAATAACACATTTCTTAAATCTACATCTTTAGACATACAAATTCTCGATTCGACCAATTTATCATGATATAAATACTTAAAAATTCTCACACACTAATTTTGTCAGAATTCAAATTTTACACCGTTAAACTAACCAACTCACTATTTCGACAGTTCATTTTATGCCAACTTGATGGCTGAGAAAAAAGTATTCAAAATACATGATTTTTATTTTTCAGATACTTGAAATAATGTAGATCAACTTCAACAAAGTGAATCTTACATTCGGATATCATAGGGTTGTATTTGAGTGGAAAGGATTTGGTTTCTCTCTATACACATACAAACATATATAAGAGTAAATACGAGTGTGGATTATGGAAACTGAATCGATAAACTGAAAAAATATGAATTTGATGAATTGTTGATATTACTGTGATAAATTATGTGTTGTTACAATATACATGTGTGTATTGCATAGCATAGAGGAGGTTGGCGAATGGAGCAGACGTGAAAGTTATATATAAATATGTGTACGTAAATTCATATATGTATTATATATGTGTACTTGAATAAGTGTGTATATTTACGGAGGAAGGGTTATGATTGGGAGGAGGGAGTATGCGTATGTGAATATATAAGATGCGTATGTACAAAATGTTGTATGTGTGTTACGGAGGGTGGCACCGGATAGGAGAAGACGGGGTATCTATTATATATATAGGGAGAGAGAGAGAGACTTGGGTACACGCGGAATGATTCGAGCCGGAATTCTTCCGACTCAAACTCAACCTCACGACATTCAAATACAAGATCTATTCATTGGAGTTGATTTACATTATTTAAAGTAATTAAAAAATCAAAAATCAAGTGTTTTCAATAGTTTTTGCCCATCCATCAAGTAGGCACAAAAAGAACGGTCAAAATAGTTAGTCGGTTAGTTTAACAATGTATAATATTTGAAACATAACAAAAATTGGTATGTGAGGTCTTTTAAATGTTTAGATCATGATCAAATAGTCGGATCGAGAATTTGTATGCCTAAAGTCATAATCTAACTAAAATGTTATTTTTGACCGTCCATTTTGCGCTACTTAATGGATGTGTAAAAGTATTCCAAAACACTTGATTTTTTATTTTTAGTTACTTTAAATAATGTAGATCAACTTCAATGGAGTGGATTTTGTATTTGAATATCGTGAAATTGAGTTTGAATGGGAAGAATTAGGGCTCGAATCCTTCTACATGTACCCAAGTCTATCCCCCCCTCTCTATATATGGTGAGAGGAGAGTAAGAAGTAATTGAAAGTACACCTAGAGGGGGGGTGAATAGGTGAAAGTGCTAATCTAGTGAAATTAATGCAAACTAAGTGTGCTAAATGCGGAAGCTAAAACAATCTTACAAGAACACTTAGTACAATCCAACAAGTGTTGCCGAATTCCCCTTGCGAGGCTCTGGACAAGCACCTCTTGATTCCCCTTGAATGGGTTGAGGTTGCTATATGAAGCTCTTGTTGGATGAGTATAAGTGTTGCACACACACAAGCAATCCAAGCATATACAATATATAACAATATGAATAATATGCAAGGTGCAAATGCAAGCAAGTATGAATATGCTCAATCCCACGCAAATATATATGATGCAATGAATGAATGATGCTTGCACAAATATAAGAGAGTAGAGTTGAGAGTAATTGGATCAATCGCAAACACACAAATTTGTTTCGAGGTTCGAGCCCCTAGCTCTACTTCCCCGCCTACACCACCGTGTAGGATTTCTAATCCACTATAGGAGCCCCTAACTCCTCTCTCAACTTACAATGCCACCGAGGCAATACAACACACAATCCACCTCTACCGAAGAGGGATACGGCCCGTAGCCAACCACAACAAATGCCTCTCCTTAAGAGGCTCACAAACCAATCACCCGATCACCTCTACCGAAGAGGGATTCACAAATAAAAGGGTGTTTACAACAAGTGGTTCCAAAACCACAAACTCTCTTTTCTTTCTCTTTTCTTTCTTTTCCACAAAAACAAAGATCCTAATAGTTTAGGATAGAAGATAGCTCAAGTGTGGAAACTAGGTGTTTTGGAAAACAAGCAACAAAGAAAAACACTTGGGAAATTTCTTGTAAAAGATAGAGAATGAATGCCAATACAAAAATCCCAAATTCCAATTTCTTTGATTTTTCCAAAACCCAAATCAATAAAGATGAGAAGTTAAAAGCACTAAAACTCTTTTTAAAACTCTTTTAAACTCTGCTGAAAACCAGAAATTTTTCTCTTAAAAACCTTAGCCAAAATCCCAAATGAATAGGGTATATATAGGCCAAACCAGAAAACTAGCCGTTAGGCTGATGTGGCAATTCTGACAGCTACCGGTCGACCGGCCCGGTCGACCGGCAACGGTCGAAAATATGACCGTTGGGGCTTCGGTCGACTGCCAGTCGACCGACCAACAAGGAGGAAACACAGTTTCCTTCTATCGGTCGACCGACCCAGTCGACCGAAAAGATACAGAGAGCAGACTCTCTATATCGGTCGACTGGGTCCGTGACCCGGTCGACCGACGGACATGCACAGCCTGTGCATATCCGGACACAGCAGCCGGTCGACTGTCCCGGTCGACCGGTCTGCCTGAAATACAGTTTTTCTGGGCAGATTTTTGAGATAGAAAATTTGTAAAAAATCTTTTAACACTTCTAAAAAATCCACAAAAATATGTTTTATCATTTTACTTGAAAACTAAACTTGTGATAAAAATTTCAAGACATATATCAATCATATCAATTCATTTTTGTGTCTTGCCAATTTTATCATAAATAAAACTTGTATTTTTATCAAACTAGATTTTTTTCAAAACATGAATAGGAATGTCAAAATAAGTTTGTCTATAAGTTAAGCATGTATGTATAACTAGAAAACATCTACTATACATATAAATCATGAAAACTTGTTTTGATCCAACTATTCATAAAATCACACATTAAAACATAAAACGTGTGTGTTTGTGCACTTGAGCATATCAACTAAACTAAGCTTTACAAATGGATCTAAAACACACTAAACTAAACTAGGATACCTAAGTCTTCTCTTGATGATCTCCATCTTCAAGTAGACTTGCTCCCAAACGCGATCCACCGAGTGCAAAGGTATGATCTTTAAGCTTTGGCACCGGAATCACCATGATAAGCTTCCAAACACCTTGTTGAAGCTAATCACCAACACTAATATCCTGCTAATGATCTGAAACTTAGAAACACAAGAATATTAGTAAATATAACTACATGAGTTGATCATCATCAAAACTAGAGTGGAAGGCCATTGGGCCAACAATCTCCCCCTTTTTGATGATGACAAAACTCATGGAGTTATATATGCATGGATTAAAGTTAAGCTTCAAAGAAGCTCCCCCTTAACTCATGCATAAATAAAATAAAAAATATTAAACAATATAAACATGTTATAGCTCTAGATACCAATGAAGTAAGACAAACTCTAAGCTCTAGATACCAATAACATAAACAACACATTCTTAATAAAACTTATTAAAACAAATACATGCATATAAAAGCCAAAGGCCAAATTCTTCTCCCCCTTTTTGTCAATCATCAATAAAGGGGTAAAATTATAAAAACAAATTATTCTCCCCCTTTTTGTTCTAAATCAAGAACCAATAAAGGGTTAAACATCAAAACATTGATATCAATTAAAAATATGTCAATGAAGTGCATCTAGATACCAATAGAAATTCAACATGGATCAATAAATCGTATGTGAGATAGACATTCATGAAGAGGAAGACGTTAAGTTAGCTTCCCTACATATATGAATTACATGAAGAAAGGAAGACACGCCCTAATTCACATAACACAAAATACGTAATGCATAAAAAGAGATGTGAAGCTCTCCTTACACACGTGTATCTCATAAAGAAGAGTTGTCAAGCTCCTCAATATAGGATACACTCAACATGAATCTATACACATATAGGCAATGTAAGTCAAACTATTGAAACTTTCATAAAAACAAAATTTTGAAATACCAATTAAAAATACTCAACATAAACATCTTGACATCATTAAGAGAAATATGTTCTTTTAAACACATGATACCAATTTGAAAACTTTTGAGATCAATAATGTTAAAATATAGTTTCAATTTTAACATAAAGCAAGGGAGTGAGAGTCAAATCCCAATTGAAAAGACAACATCAAATTTTCTCCCCCTTTATGAAATACCAACTAAAATAATGCATAGTCTTGATACCAATTTAAGTAATCAATTTAAACACAATTGAAACTCAAGCACTAGCATAAACAAAAATATATGTATGAAAATTAGATACCAATTGACATTGATATTCTTGAAAGAGTAAGCATACATATACAAAACTTATATGAGTATACAAGAAGATCAAAATTGACACCAATTGAAAGAGTTCAATGATACCAATTGAAATAACAAGCATGGTATATCTCATATTACAAAGAAGAATTCGAACTAGTTAAAAATGGAAAGTTTTGTAAACTAGTACGAAATCCTTCAAGTAAGGAATAAAACAAGATTATTTTTCATAGAAATGAAAATCACATAATAATTATTACTCTAATCAATTAAGCACAACTCATGAGAAACAAAACATGAGTAATAGATATGAGTGTACAAATAAAATGTGAAGATCATAATCATGAAAAATATTTCATTAAACTCAATTATTCCTTTAAACATCAAAATTAGAAAATCATAAAACTAACTAGTTTAATCTTCAATGGCATATGTATGTCTGATGCAAACTAAAATATACATACATATCCAAAACTCAACGAGTCCACTAAAGTATATGCATGAAGGCACGTGGCTCAAAAAGAATGTATATGTATAAGATTAGTTTGAACTAGAAAGACATATACATGAGGTTAAACTTATAATACATGAAACATGAAAAACTAAATTTTCATCCAAAATCAATTTCATTTCAAGGTATATGTATGAATTGTCACTACACTAAGTATACATACATATCCCTAAACACAATTGAGTCCATAAATAGATTTTGCATTGAAGGCAAATGACTCAAGAGGTATACATGTATATCTTAATGTTTTGGCAAAATAAACATATACATGAAATAAAAACTCTTATAAATCCAAAAATATGAATACAAGTCTAAAATGTATGGATCATCAAAACTAGACTATACTAGCACATCTAATGGGTACAAATATGCATTCAAGCTCAAACATATATAAAGATTAATTTGTTTCCCATTATATGTACAAGTATACAACTAGTCTTAATGAAAACTAACATCTAAACATGTAATCAAGTCATGAAGCATTAAAACAAACATGAATACCATATTTTTAAATAAAACACATATAAGATTCATCAAAAATTATTTTATTTGAATTCTAAAATACATAAACATGCAAATGGACATAACAAGTGCAAATGAACGAATCATCAAAACTTAGCTCATACGTGTGCATATAGTGAATACAAGTGAGCATGAAGAACAAGCATATAAGAAACAATTGTAGTTCACTATTTGTACAAGTATAATGCAAGTTTTGATAAAATCTACATTTAAACATGTTATCACCACATGAAACATTAAAACAATCATAAAAGAACATCATGATAAAACTAAAACATGATTACTATGTAAATTCACATGTATTAGATTCATGATGTACATTATAGCTAAACAAACGGTGAGAACACTAAATATGAATTCAAGTGAGCATATGTGTCTCAAATACTATACATGTATGTCATGGATCTAATAATCATGGAATTTACACACTAATCCAAAGACATCAAAAATATGCTTAAACAAATGAGACATGCTATAAATAATGAATCATAAAAGCATGTAAACAAATAATATGAGAGTTAGAGATTTATACCAAAACCGATGAGGGCACTTCTCTAATTCTCCAAAATAAGGTGGTCCTCCCACCAACTCTTCCCTTGAAAGTGATGCATCCATATGATTTCCTTTACGTCCGGAACGCATCCACTCCAAGGTGTCAACACTCTCACGTCATGTGAGACCCCACACCTACATCAAAAATTGGAGGGGTGGTCTTTGGTACCCATTGTCTTTTGGGTCCATGGGGGTTAGTCCCTTCTCTAACCCAAACATATTTCTTTGCTAAATTTGGAGTATTTAATCTATCATAGCAAAATTTAGCAAGATGGCCTTTTCGACCACAATGTGTACAAGTGTACACATGAGCATACATAGTGTTAGGATGGTGTCCGTGAGGAGCATGTGTATGCCGTGGAGGGTGTGCATGCATGAAGGATGGAACTTGTTTCTTTCGAAGCAAAGTTTCCAACCGTGTATGATTCATAGCACATTGGCTCATAGTGGAGCCCAAACAATCTACCTTCTTCTTAAGCATGGATATATCATTGTTAATCCTAGAAGAAGAGGTACATGCATTAGGTAGTCTAGATGATGAGGCTACACTAGCATGGCAAACATGTGCATCCATCTTATGTTGCAAAACAATATTTTTCTCTAAGCAAATATTTAAATCATTTGAAATGGAAATGATTTTATTTTTCAAAGCAACATTCTCTTTTAAAATAAAATCTACTTTTGAAGTCAAATTTTCATTTTTCTTCAAAAGAACATGGCAATCATTTTTATTTTTCAAAAGTTCATTTTCTTTAAGTGCAAGGTCAAGTTGAGATTTTAATGAATCCTTCTCATTAGCAATCTCCTCTTTCTCTTGCAAAACAATATCAAGTCTAGCAATCAAATTTTTGTTTTCATTATTAATGCCTAGACTTTTCTTTTTCAAAATGTTATACTTCTCAATTAATTTTTCACAAACTAATGAAAGTTCTTCATTCAAAGCATGGGGATCAATATAATCATTAGAAGAACTAGCACTATCATCACAATCTAATAGAGTTTCCGATTGTACCTCAAGGGAGTCATTCCCTTGGACCATGAAGCATTGGGAATCGGATTCTCCACTAGATTCCTCTTCCTTTTGGATTTGTTCTTGAAGCCCGGAGGTAGCGGTTGTGGTTGTCAATAAATTCCACACTACAAAAGCGGAATCAATATTAGAAACATGTAAAAGATAATCTTTAGGCAATGTGTTTCTAATAGCCTCTAGGGCTTGTGCATTGGCCCTTATATGAATGAGGTTACCAAGATAGCATTTCTTGGTAGCCGCAAGATAAACATGTAAACCTAGGGTTTGTAGGTAAATGGACATCCTAGTCTTCCAAACAAGAGTGTTGGAAGCATCATACATAGGTGGGGTCATGAAGTCCATGGTAAACTATATGTGTGCAAATGAACAAATGCAAATGTAGATTAGCAAGCAAATGGATCACTCCTAGGATGTTAAGCCTAATATCAGGAGCACTAGCTCTGATACCAATTGAAAGTACACCTAGAGGGGGGGTGAATAGGTGAAAGTGCTAATCTAGTGAAATTAATGCAAACTAAGTGTGCTAAATGCGGAAGCTAAAACAATCTTACAAGAACACTTAGTACAATCCAACAAGTGTTGCCGAATTCCCCTTGCGAGGCTCTGGACAAGCACCTCTTGATTCCCCTTGAATGGGTTGAGGTTGCTATATGAAGCTCTTGTTGGATGAGTATAAGTGTTGCACACACACAAGCAATCCAAGCATATACAATATATAACAATATGAATAATATGCAAGGTGCAAATGCAAGCAAGTATGAATATGCTCAATCCCACGCAAATATATATGATGCAATGAATGAATGATGCTTGCACAAATATAAGAGAGTAGAGTTGAGAGTAATTGGATCAATCGCAAACACACAAATTTGTTTCGAGGTTCGAGCCCCTAGCTCTACTTCCCCGCCTACACCACCGTGTAGGATTTCTAATCCACTATAGGAGCCCCTAACTCCTCTCTCAACTTACAATGCCACCGAGGCAATACAACACACAATCCACCTCTACCGAAGAGGGATACGGCCCGTAGCCAACCACAACAAATGCCTCTCCTTAAGAGGCTCACAAACCAATCACCCGATCACCTCTACCGAAGAGGGATTCACAAATAAAAGGGTGTTTACAACAAGTGGTTCCAAAACCACAAACTCTCTTTTCTTTCTCTTTTCTTTCTTTTCCACAAAAACAAAGATCCTAATAGTTTAGGATAGAAGATAGCTCAAGTGTGGAAACTAGGTGTTTTGGAAAACAAGCAACAAAGAAAAACACTTGGGAAATTTCTTGTAAAAGATAGAGAATGAATGCCAATACAAAAATCCCAAATTCCAATTTCTTTGATTTTTCCAAAACCCAAATCAATAAAGATGAGAAGTTAAAAGCACTAAAACTCTTTTTAAAACTCTTTTAAACTCTGCTGAAAACCAGAAATTTTTCTCTTAAAAACCTTAGCCAAAATCCCAAATGAATAGGGTATATATAGGCCAAACCAGAAAACTAGCCGTTAGGCTGATGTGGCAATTCTGACAGCTACCGGTCGACCGGCCCGGTCGACCGGCAACGGTCGAAAATATGACCGTTGGGGCTTCGGTCGACTGCCAGTCGACCGACCAACAAGGAGGAAACACAGTTTCCTTCTATCGGTCGACCGACCCAGTCGACCGAAAAGATACAGAGAGCAGACTCTCTATATCGGTCGACTGGGTCCGTGACCCGGTCGACCGACGGACATGCACAGCCTGTGCATATCCGGACACAGCAGCCGGTCGACTGTCCCGGTCGACCGGTCTGCCTGAAATACAGTTTTTCTGGGCAGATTTTTGAGATAGAAAATTTGTAAAAAATCTTTTAACACTTCTAAAAAATCCACAAAATATGTTTTATCATTTTACTTGAAAACTAAACTTGTGATAAAAATTTCAAGACATATATCAATCATATCAATTCATTTTTGTGTCTTGCCAATTTTATCATAAATAAAACTTGTATTTTTATCAAACTAGATTTTTTTCAAAACATGAATAGGAATGTCAAAATAAGTTTGTCTATAAGTTAAGCATGTATGTATAACTAGAAAACATCTACTATACATATAAATCATGAAAACTTGTTTTGATCCAACTATTCATAAAATCACACATTAAAACATAAAACGTGTGTGTTTGTGCACTTGAGCATATCAACTAAACTAAGCTTTACAAATGGATCTAAAACACACTAAACTAAACTAGGATACCTAAGTCTTCTCTTGATGATCTCCATCTTCAAGTAGACTTGCTCCCAAACGCGATCCACCGAGTGCAAAGGTATGATCTTTAAGCTTTGGCACCGGAATCACCATGATAAGCTTCCAAACACCTTGTTGAAGCTAATCACCAACACTAATATCCTGCTAATGATCTGAAACTTAGAAACACAAGAATATTAGTAAATATAACTACATGAGTTGATCATCATCAAAACTAGAGTGGAAGGCCATTGGGCCAACAGTAATTGTGTATACATGCATTGCATGTTACATGTGTTGTATTTGTGTGATATATGTATATGAATGTTCTAATATGAATAGTACTTTATTATGAATTCAGTAAGATAAAAAATATTAGAATCACTATTTAATATGTCCTGAGCTTTTATGTGCTAAGTGTTGAGATTAATCTGGATAATACATAAATTTAGTGAAATATGAGATATTATTAGAAGAGAATAATTATATAAATAGTTGAGTGAATCAAACTTTTCTGATTTATTAATAGAATTACTGGAATACACTTTCCAGTTGCTTTGTTTTTATTGTATCATTAAGTTCCTATTTAGCTTATTCAATCCATGTTCATGTTAATTGCTTGATACACAAATTATGCTTCATATTGTTATTTGTATACCACTCCTTATATTTTTTGCATGACTTTACTCGTTGAATTGTCCAGCTCACCATTTTATATTAATAACATTTTCATATCGTAATAAGGGTAAAAGCCCCGCTTAAAACTTATTGATCATTTCTTTTGGAATCATATGCAGATATATGAGTGATTGTGATATTCTTTTGAGTTGATGCTGGAAATAGTTTTGTGTTGGGATAGAAAACGCCGAGAGAGGTACTCTCGAGTGTGTGTGTGTATATATATATATATATATATATATATATATATATATATATATATATATATATATATATATATATGAGGAATCTGTACCTCAGCCTGCGGGCTGAGAGAGTTTCTCAGCCTGCGGGACGTGGCTGAATATAGGCCACACATCGGTCGCAGAGTGTGGGCGCCACAAAAAATCAAAAAATCCCGCCTAAACAATCGTGAATCAAAAGGACAAAAATACCCCTTTTAAATGACGACTGCGACTTCTAGCATTCAAAAGTAAAAAAACATTCAATGGTCGCAGACTTAATACAGAATAAAGAATACAAGACAAAAAAATGCTATCGCATAGCAATGCGACCTCCTTCGGTACTGCGACCAAATTCGCAATCTTCTTTCTCATGCCTTCTGTAAAAGAAGTAATTAATATTATATCTACCGTGATACAACACCAGTCTAGAAAAAAAGATATGCACTAATGTTAATCTCGAGAAAGGAAAGATGTGCACCATACGTAATCTAAAGATATAGCCAAACAATTCTATAAAAAGTTAATTTGTACTTCGGATTCTCCAGCAATAAGTCTTCAATTAAATATTTAATTTTTTTTACCACTTCCTACCATACTCAACCCTCACCTGTAACAATTATTATTACTATTCATGTTCTTCCACAATATTCACCTTTATATAAAGCTTGTAACTAATATATTACCTCATACCTAAAAAACTATAATTTTGCTCTTCCTTTTCAATTTGATTTCAAAAACTTCCAAAAAAAAATTCATTCTTGAATCATGTCTTCCCCATCTTCTTCCTCTGAACACTCAGAATTCAACTTCAATCAATCCCCCACCGGTCCTTTGTCTTTAGGATATTCTAGTGAATCTGATACCAGTCTGGACTTCACTCCTTTTGACTATCTCACTACATCAAATAATGTATTAACTGATCCTCCTATTCATAATGATAATGAATTTTTCATGTGGGTTAGTGAAGAAGACATTATTCCTCTGCCACTTGACGGAGACATGCTTGATGAAAGCATGTCCTCTGATGCTGTAGGCTCGCTTCCTACAAACGGGTCAGACGAAGAGCTTGATAGAGACGATCCATTCTGGGAGTTCATCGGTGAAACAAAAAAACCTCAAAACCAGCAAGATGATGAGGAAATAAGTGATGAAGAGGAAGAGCAGAAGAATGAAGACGATGAATCTGCTTATGATGGTGATAATGACGAGGATTAGGATTTCCTGATCTTCTGATATTCAATTATATTTTGTCTTCTTTTAAAAGCTTTTAATTCTATTTTTTTTGTAAGGTCTCTTTCTCAATATATTAACTTATAAGCTCTTTTAATTACATATCCAAACTGCGACTGCTGCTCTTAAACACTGCGACCATAGTCGCAATCCTACTACGGATGCAATTTATGGTCGCAGTTAATCATTTATCAGTTCCCAATGCGACTTTGGTCGCAATAATGTATTGTTTTGGAGTTCAAAGTAATTTAAAGTTATAGTGTATTAACTTTTAAACTGTTTTGGATAACTGAACAGTCACCTAGGAAGTATACAATTTTTGGGAAAAGATAGAAAATATATTTGAGAGATATTCACGTGGTCCGAGAGCTTAAACCTTTTGGAATTCCGGGATTAAAAATATATAAAGGGTCATGAGCAAAGGAATAAAAACATACCATCCTCTTCACCGGAAAGAAGCCAATACATTCAAACAATGTCTTCACCATCACCACCGTCTTCACCGGAAAGAAGCCAATCATCAAATGATGATTTTATGTTTAGTTCTGAAACAATGTCTCGCTATGGGTCAGAATCTGAGCTTGATACAGACGAACCTTTCTGAGAGTTCATTGATGAACCAAAACACAAACATGAAGAGGAAGAAAGCGACGATGAGACTGTACCTGAAGAGGAGGAAGAGACAGAAGACGAAAGCGATACAGAAGACGAAAGCATGACTCTTGACGACGAATCTGATTACTATGGTGATGACGACGATTAGAAGTTAAAAAATTGTATTTTGTTTTTCTTTTTAAATATATATAAATCAAATTGAGTTATTTATGGGAGTTTTTCTTTTTAAATATATATAAATCTGTTTTCTAAAGTTATTTGTGTGAATTACATTTTTTACTACTATGTATCGGTTGAAATATTGCGACCATGGAGGCAGACTTAATAAATACAATGCGACCAAGGTCGCAGTTGCTGGTCTTTAATCTTAATCAACAACAACACTGCTACCTTGGTCGCAGTTTCTGACCGCATCAGACAACAGACAACTTTTCATTTTTCATTTAGATTCAAAAAATGACTTAATCCAAAACATCACTTAATAAAACAAGAACACGGCGACCTTGGTCGCTATGCATGTTAATCTAAAGGAAAACACTTACTTAACGTACTGCGACCAATGTCGCAGTCCATGTAAAGCGACCTAAGACTGCAGTTGTTGGCCATCTTTATCAACAACAACACTGCGACCTTGGTCACATTTAACCATGTACACTGCGACCATCTTTATCCTTAACAACACTGCGACCTTGGTCGCAGTTAATAATTATATTACTTCAACCTTAAAAATTTTTAAAATGAAAGGTTGCGACATTGGTCGCAGTTGCTGGACGCAGACTTAATAAATACACTGCGACCCTAGTCGCAGTTGCTGGACTTTAGTCTTACTCAACAACAACACTGCTACCTTGGTCGCAGTTTCTGACCTTAATATTAATAAAATAAACTGCGACCTTGATCGCAGTTGTTGGTGTTTAGTCTTAATAAAATACAAAGCGACCTTGGTCGCAGTTGCTGGTCTTTACGAATCAACAACATCACTGCGACCTTGGTCGCAGTTGGTGGTCTTTATAAATAATCAACAACAACACTGCGACTTTGGTCGCAGTTGATGGCCGCAGTCTTAAAAAAATAATCTCCAATCTTGGTCGCTATTGCTGGTTTTCAGTCTTAATCAACAACAACACTGCGACGATGTGACACGTCACCGCAACAGTTGCTTAGTCGCAGTCTTTGGTCGCAGTGTCGACCCTGGTCACAGTAGTTACTGTTTGCAATGTATCTTATGCGACCTTGGTCGCAGTGTCATCTATGATCATAGTTGTTTTCTTTGCAATGCATGGCTGCGAAAAAGTTCGTAGTTTATTAAAAAAAACAAATATGCTTTTTATTTATGTCCAGGCATTTATCTCCAGGAATGTGCAAATGATACAAAACGATCTCTTATACAATAAGATTGAAGTGTTACAAATACAGCAGTACAAAAGAAGACTAAAACATCAAAAAAATCCCTTGTTGACTAAGAGCAATCTTCTTCTTGAGCTCTGGTGGCAGCAGAATCAATAAGATTGAGTGTTACAAAGAAGACTAAACATCACAGTAGCCAAGAAGATTAAACATCAAAAAATCCCTTGTTGACTAAGAGAAATCTTCTTCTTCAGGTCTGGTGGCAGCAGAATCAATAAGATTGAGTGTTACAAAGAAGACTAAACATCAAAGTAGCCAAGAAGACAAAACATCAGAAGAGCCAAGAAGAGCCCTTGTTGACTACTAAGAGCAATCTTCTCCTGCAGGTCTGGTGGCAGCAGAATCTTTCGTTTATGAACATCTCTTCACCAGAAGATTATCCAGTGAGCATGGAGTTTCCTCGATGTCACTTCTGGGGTAAGAGAGGAGGTTTTGAGACCTCACAAGGAATGCTACCCACCACATCCCCCGCCGCCATACCCACTCTGACCATCCGTTACCAGCAAGCTTGACTGGTGCATCAAGTGAGAGCAGATCTCGGTGAGGATTAAGTCCTCGTCAGGGATCATGACTTCTTCCCTTGTGAACGACGAGGACCATGACTTCTTCCCTTGTGGACGATGAGGTCTATGACTTCTTCCCTTATGGACGAACATCGATCAAGTTCGTCAATAGGGTCATCTTCATCCATGGAGGCAGGCACCTGTTAGAGACTCTGAAGAAGACGAAAATTCTCAGAGCAATTGCTCTCGAAAGAAAACAGTCTAATTAAGGACTGTTAAAGGGAGAGGGTGAGCCCTATTTATAGGCAGCCCATAATAACCATAATTAATGGTTCATTAATCAGAATCGTCGGCATTAATCGTCTCCAACCGCCAGCGCCGGTTTGGCATTAAAAGACATTAACGCCTAAACCCAATGAAGAACCGACGCGTAGACAACCGCTTCGGGAAACAACGAATGGTGCGGGGTTCGTCAACATAGACTTGACGTTAAAAGATCTCATAAAATCTTTATGACAGGTCGCGTCTCACGGACTGACTCCAAGTCGCATCAGACAACAGACAACTTTTCATTTTTCATTTAGATTCAAAAAATGACTTAATCCAAAAAACAACACTTAATAAAACAACACTTACTTAACGTACTGCGACCAAAGTCGCAGTCCATGTAATGCAACCCTAGATTGCAGTTGCTGGCTATCTTTATCAATAACAACACTGCGACCTTGGTCGCATTTAACCATGTACACTGCGACAAAAAGACTTTGGCTAAGGTCGCAGTTTAAATGTACATTGCGACCAAAGACTCTGAATACATTATATTCAAAAAAAATAATTACTTAACGTACTGCGACCAAAGTCGCAGTCCATGTAATGCAACCCTAGATTGCAGTTGCTGGCTATCTTTATCAATAAAAACACTGCGACCTTGGTCGCATTTTACCATGTACACTGCGACCAAAGACTTTGACTAAGGTCGCAGTTTAAATGTACAATGCGACCAAGACTCTGACTACATTATATACAAAAAAAATTAAACTATAAAGTAGAATTTTATCGCAGGCTGAAAACATGGATCTGAAAAGATTTTATATTTTCAAAAAAAAATTTATCCCAGGCTGAAAAGGAGAAACTACATCTTTCAAAAAAAGAGGTAAAGAAATAAGGCGAAAATTAATTTATATCCTATAAAGAGCGGCAAAATAAAAGGGGGAAAAAATAATAATAAACAATAAGGAAAAGTTATCATAAGGGGTATTTGGTAATTTAACTTCTACCTAAAAGCGGGCCGCAAGTCAGTGAGGTGACAACTCGAGCCACGTCATCGCAGGCTGAGAGAGTACTCTCAGCCCGCGGGCTGATATACATTTTTCTCTATATATATATATATATATATATATATATATATATATATATATATATATATATATATATATATATATATTGAAATCCGTCCAGGTATTCAGGGCCCACAACGCGGACAACGAGTGTAGCCCCCGACTAATTTTGAGGGTCCAACGCACCCTACACCCAGGGAAAGTTTTCCCTACGCGGAACAGGGTAGGGTAGGACCATTTTGGCTCTCAGGCGCACTACAGGCTTCGAACCCAAGTCACTTGAGGAGCAAAACCCAATGACTTGCCACTAGGATACCGGTGGGTACTCTCAAGAATGTGTGTGTGTGTGTGCGTGTGTATTTATACACATATATTATGATTATTAACGGCCGAGAGTATGATCTCGAGCATCTGATAAGTAGGCTAGTTATTGTCGAAATTATATAATTGAAATACATGATATTGTAGTAATTACAGAGGAGATGATGTCAAAATTTAAAAGAATTTCGAATATTATTATGTGACTCGAAGATATCAGTGACTTAAGGCACCATCCTAAAACACTAGCATTCTAAGCGGAGTTACTCAAATTCTTATATACCCAAGATCATCTGCATGTCTAGCCGATGTGGGACTATTTATTCGACCCAAATCTCAATAATTAGTAACTGTGACCGTTACTTATCTCTGGCTAAATCATAATATATTCATTACTTAGGTGTAGAAAGTGATCGACTAAATTTTCTACAATAATTAAGGAGCAAAGGGGTTTCAAGTGTTCAATTTTCCTGTCTCTCTCAGCTCAACAGGCGCAGAGAAGAGAGAGATCAGTTCTTTGTAATTATTTTTTTCAATTGTTTTTTGGCTCACAAATAATTCATTTATCTGTAGAAAATAATACAAAGTAATTATGTAATTAAGGTGACAATGGTAAGGTGTTAATTAACTAATAGACAGCCCACCCACAAGGATCATTATAGCCCCACTTCTTCACACATGAAGGTGACAAAAGATGCACCAAATCTACCCATTAATGCTCACCAAGATAATCCTAAAGTTTAACATGTGCATCTAATAAAGGTTAAAGTCATTAGATATTTGCAATCCATTTCCAAATCAAAAGGGAAAAAAAAAAAAGAAAAATTGAAATGAAATTTCCCACTATTAAATTCACCCTAAAAGTCTGTTTATCCTTTTATCTTCTCTTCATCAGTCTCTCCATAAAAAAAAGGGTTATTTAGATATCTGTCATCAAATTTTCAGTATTTAAAAATTTACCTCTCAAATCATTAATATTAAAAATTTACTCTCTAAATCTTCTAGGTTAACAAATTTACTCTCTTTTTAGAATAAAAAAAAATATTTTGATTTGATTCTGTTAACTTGCTTAATATTTTAAAAAAATAACTAAATTATCCTTGTTTAAATGATTAAACCACTCCCCAGCTTAAACCTTATAGATTCATCTCCTTTCTACCTATTTCTAGGAGAATCTCCATCTCTTTCTCAGATCAAACACATTTATATTTCATTGATTTAATCAAAAACTCGCGCCAAATCATTCTATTTTTTGTTCAATTCCTTTAATGCTGCATGCTTCATGAAATATTGGTAACAGGGGTGGACCCAGTAGTGGGCCGGGTTGTGGGCCGGGTTACAGCCCAGCCCATTTTTTTATATATTGTCTTAAATTCATTTCTATTTTTATTCTTTTTCATATATTGTGTTAGACTCCCTTCTATCTTGATTTTCTTTTAGCAAATTTATTTTCGTAATTTAGTGAAGAATACTATTTTATTTCTTTGACAAATTCATATAATTCATAAGTATATGTTATAAAAGATTGCAGTCCACATCAAAATTTATTCTTGATTTCGCCCCCGATTGGTAATTTATTCTTATCAATTAATCCTGAGCAATCCCATATCTTTTGCTTTTGATCAAATCTAAATTGAAGTAATGACAATCTTGGGCATATTAATTTGCACCGTTCAAAAAACATCATCCTCTGAAATCATCATAATTTATCAAATTATTATCATAACACGTAGCTATAATTAAAGCATTGTAGATAAATATTTTTCTAGCGAATGGAAATAGGCTACATAATTGAGGGCTATAATGCAAACTCGAATTTGAAAATTTTCGTACAATCTCACGCTTTACCATAAAGCTATATTTCGATGGCCTTATATGTGGTTGAGTGGACTATCACATTAACAGAAGAAGAAAACATAATATGAGCAGCGTTTATATTCATAACTTGGGTAAAATCTAACACTTCTTTCATGCTTGGCATCACTTTAGGGTTGTTTGTTTTGGGGCGGAAGTAGGAAAGTGAGAAAACTCATTTCTTACTTTCAATATTTATCTGGAATCGAAAATGAGAAATAAGAAAAATCACTTTTTCTTTTTCTTTTTCTCTTTCTCTTTTACACTTCTCTTTTACACAATCATTTTCTCACTTTCAGAGTGTTATAGTTAATTTTGTGGTCATGTAAATTTCATTTATAATAAATTTTATCTCAAAACAATTAATTTTGTGCTCATAGTCTAATTACAATCAACAAGCTTCTTATTAAAAAATTTTCAATCGCACGGAAAACAATTTTTCAGGTAAGATGTGCCAAAAAGTAAAAAGAGAAACTATTAAAGCATGCTAAAGGTGTAAATATCATGCTTTAGGATCTCGATGTCGATATTTTGTCAATAATTTTTTGTATCAATGTGGTAAATTACAGTCATATAGAATACCTCAAAAACTAAAATCGATCCGATATCAAAATTAAACAAATGTTCGAAATATTTGAAAACACAATAAACATGTATTATGGTCATGCAAAAACACAAAAGTACAAGGCCTTGCAAACAAAAGGAATAAGCATTCAGTACCCAAAATTCAGAAACCAGAAAAGGAAAAAAAATATAGAATAAAAAAACAACATGTGACAGTTTATATTTCAGTCTACTCCTATCTCACTCAAATTCACCATCCAACGCCCCCAAAATTCTCTCTCTTCCCCCCAAAGAAAAATAAATTTAACAAAAACCCCCCGAACTCGAGCTCTCGTTCGCTCTCACCGCCGGGATCCGAAAGTGCCAGAGTCTCCCGACCCCTCCACCAAATTCTTTTTGCACAGAAACTCCATCGCGAACATTTTTTCAACTCTCCGATCAACATCGTGCAGAAAAACATCGGTGGGCCCCGGGGACCTCCGATTCCTCGCCATCACCGCGGCCGAGTAGATCGCCCCCATCCGCCCCGGCGCCTCGTTAAAGTATCCCGCGGGGCATCTATCATTATCACGTCCCACTCCTTATCGTACACCTCACCCGGCAGATCCGCTAACGATAACTTGCACCCGTGGTTCCCCTTCAGCCTAGCATGCTCCGGCGCGCAGCTGGGCTCAGATCTCCATTTTTTGAGCAGATCGCTGGCCTGAACCAGCTGCGTTGGGTACTTGACTGTGTGCGCCCGTAGCATTGGGGCGCCCCTGAGCACCGATTGGACCCACTTGGGGTCCTCCTCGAGGAAGATGGTGGTTCCGGCGAGGTTGAAGGAGTGCCACATCAGCGAGTCGTGGCCGAGACCGAAGACGAGGAAGTTGCAGGGGGAGCGGCGGCGGAGGACGCGGTAGGAGGCAGAGATCTCGGACCGGGACTGCTGGGGGGTGATGGAGGAGGTCGCGTAGTGGAGGATGGCGGAGGTGAGATCGCCGGAGGACGCGGTTGTTGCCGGTAAGGAGGTGAGGGAGCAGAGGAGGGCGCGGTCGCCGCCGCGGATGAAGGCTGAGATAAGGAGGACGCCGGCGATCAGGGTGGCCGCGGCCACCGCCAGGAACCAGGGCTTTTCGGGAAGCGGCGCTCTCATTGTCCTCGTCGCCGCCAGCGATTAATTGGCGATTTATTGGAAGGAAGAGGAATTGGTCTGGTCTTTGAAAGTGAGGAAAAAATGATAAATAGAGAGAGGATAGGGTGTGTACGCGTATTGTTTGTGAAAACGGATATTGGCACCCATCCAAATATTACAAGTGTGTCATTACATGTTTGGACACAGCCATCCTTATCAAAATGACTAAAAGGCCTCTCTCTGCTTCTTCCTTCCACCTCTTCCTTCTCCTTTCTCGGCTCCCCTACTCCTCCCTCCAGCAAACAACCGAGAGCCTTCCCAACTTCTCTCCGCCCGCCTCCCCCTCTCGACCACGTCCTTCGGTCTCGTCCGACCGAACAGTTGTTGTTCGGTCGAATGTGGCCGAACAGGCCTGATATGTTCGACCGGTCTGACTGCACTGCGGGGGAGGGAGGGGGGGAGGGGAAGGTCGTCGGGGAGGACCGGTGCGGGGGGAGGTAAGCCTGCGATTTTTTCTTGTTGGGGGGGGGGGGGGTGAAGGTCGTTGCCGGGGAGGGAGCGACCGCGAGAGGGACAGGGCATGCAAGCGGAACGATGTGGGGGGAGGTTGTCGAGGAGGAGAGGGCAGGGGAAGAGGAGGAGAAGGGCAATTTTGTTATTTTTGAATTTTTTGAGTGGTGTCTTTATTAAAAATGAGTGTCTTAATCTTAAGGGGGTGCCTTCCTCAGTCTTGGGGGTGACAATATCCGGCTCACGTAGCGTTTGTATGTAAAAATAGCGTTGTGATGAGATTGCCCCTCGCAGGATTTGGTCACCAAATAGGTGTGACTAAGTCTGAAAGATACGGTGAAACAAAGAAGTGATGTGAGTTTCGCAATCTCATGATCGAATGCACTTGAAAAATTACAGTTTTTGGTCATATTTATAGCTACGATATACTCAACTTACAATCAATTACAATCAATGCTTGTTCGCACTTTCAAGTCACTGAGCTCTGGCTAAGTAATAAAAGGGTTATGCAAGAAAATAGAAGATCTCAAGTTTAAAACAGAATTATGGTCTTTGTTCAGGAAAAAAAAAAAAAGGTTTCCATTCCAGTAACTAGATTTTTGGCACGTGTTATAAAAAAATAATAACTTCAGTATTTTTTAGATAATGATTGTTTCACTCTCTTAGCATATAGAATAATGACAATTTTGAGAATTTAAAGACACTATTTGCTTTATCCCCAGTGTATAAATTACTTTAGAATACGCATTTTGAATAGATAATGTGATTACTATCTTTCTCATATTATTAAACCACAATTAAGTAATAGAAATTTCGATCTTGAATACCTAACACATTTGGTTAAGTAATTTAGATTTCGTTGAGACTACTTTTTTCCAAATGAAGAAGAAGAAAAGTAACAACTTGGATGTACCCATAAAAACGTTCGTGAAAAACTAATAATAAAAAGCTTGAAAACAAAACACTTTGAGACTTTGTGAAAGGTGACCAGATTCAGATTTAGTATTTTACCCAATCAGGGGCATTGTTGTTAATTCTGGCAACGGTGGTGGCCTTTCTTAATTGGCACGCGGTGCCAGCGACCGTGGAATTTTGAACACGACGGGTTGGATGGTGACACGAGTAAAAGTACCGGAGGAAGAAAGATATTAAAGCTTGTCTGGGTACGTGGCGCTTTTCTATTGTGGTTCGGGTCAGTAGAAAAGAGCATGTGAACGGTGAAGAGAGGTGTCGGGAATGGGTTTAGCGACGCGTGGCAGGAGTAGAGCCCAAGATATTCTTGCCTTGTGATTTCTCCGCCACTGACTGGGCTTCGGATGTGGGGCCGACTGTCAGTCTCTCACACTAATTATTTAGGAACTTTTAAATGGTAAATTGCAGAAAAACCCTGCTTTGATTTCGTAAAAAATCCCCCCGTACGATTGAAATGAGTTAAAAAAAGTTCCTATACTATCAAATTTAGCATAAACGTCCATGTACTATTATAATATTTGATACTATTTTTTTTTTCATTCCGCTGAGATTAACGATGAACACACTTGTACTAACATATACTAAAAATTAATCTTTTATTATCTTAATTTTGATAAAAATTATAAAATATTGTAATAATACGAGGATGTTCTCTCCTGAATTTAATAACCCATGGGAGTTTTATATTAGTTTCTATAGTATAAAGATGTTTTTCTACAAAACTAATATAGTGAAGGAGTTTTTCTATAATTTATCTTTTTTTATGCAGACTGTCTCAACAGTGTGAAAACAAACATGCACGAGGATAAACACACAGAATGGTAACAATAATTATAGATAATAATTTTTTTTGTTTTGTTTAAAAAAAAATCTTTTGTTTGTTTTACTGTTGGGTTACCCCCTAGTAACACTCCTCTCGGCATGTTTTGTAACGGTCCCAATTCTCAATATCTTCATTTGATATAAACATCTTTATTAATCAATAGATATCATAATCATATCAGATTTCTCAAAAAATTTCAGCAGCATCTCCTCTGTATTTTGTCACTTTGTCCAATGATAATACAATTAATTACCAGCCCACGTGGCTTATCATCAGTCTCAACAACAAGTATAAATATAAATCAATACCCACGCAGTATATTTACAATGATATGATCAAAAACTCACAAGAGAGAACTCAACTTGTTAACTCGTGCCCATGCCATAACTTGTAAATAGAGGAACATTGGGAATGAGCTTTTACAACCATGAGTCCAGACTTTACTTACGTACTTCTAGTTCATAACTGCTACACCATTACTAAACTAAAATTTATCTATTCATGTACATATAAGTTACACAAAAAGATAACAAAAGAACAAAACATTCTCAAGGAATCACTATTCTATTAGTGAGTTTAGCTCTGGTTCTCCATTACATCCACCTCTTCTTCAAGCAAGATCCTTACTCTTGGTTTGCCCTGAAATGTTTAAGCAATAATAGGTGAGCTTGGAAGCTCAATGAGTAAACTCTTATTTCAATATATTAGAATTCTTCACACTTTAATCATTAGGAAGTAAGGTTCATAAATAGTAATTGTTGTGATTATGGCAAAGTTTCATAAGATGTCTCAACTACCATATATCATTATTCTTGTATTCTCATATGTGTGTGTGTGTGTGTGTGTTTCTATAGTTGCATACTATCGACTTATAGCTACCATTTAATTCTTCCCTATTAGGGATCCGGAAATGCATACTTTACTTATGTCAACTAGTTCTTATCATAACTAAGGTATAGTTAAATCGATAGATAGAACAAACATGAATACCCGTCTTCTTACCCTCCGGCTCTCGCCGGTCCCTTCCTTCTATACAACACTCTTAAATGACACCGTCTTCTAACTCCACCGGCTCCCGCCGGCCCCTTCCTTCCATACAACACTTTCAATGACATCGTCTTCTAACTCCATCGGCTCCCGCCGGCCCTTCCTTCTATACAACACTTTTCAATGACACTGTCTTCTAACTCCACCGGCTCCTGCCTGCCCCTTCCTTCTATACAACACTTTTCAATGACACCGTCTTCTAACTCCACCGGCTCCCGCCGGCCCCTTCCTTCTTTCTAACACTCCCAAAATTAGTAACCTAACACATACAACTCATAATCAACTACTTACATAATTTATTACTCATATGGAATTATACAAATTATATTGATATGCCAAACATATAAATATGTAGGGAAAAATATTATACCCTAACATAAGAGCATCACTAAAATACATCTAAATCTACTATCAACCACAATAATCCAAGTCCATGCTATATTCCGTCTAAATACATATACTTATAATCGATTCAACAATCTCTACTTAGTCTCCATTTTCTTTTTTTCTTTTTCTTTCTTTTTTTTCTTCATGTTGTGCTTTTTTTTTTTTAATTAACATTTAACTAATTTCTTGGTTCCTTGTGTATACCATTTATAACTACTAGAGTCACCCAATTATTCAACCAATCCTAGTCCCCACTAGAGGAATTATGTAAAAACAGCGCCTAATCGAACTATAATAAGTTCTGTTCCTAAAAATAACATCTCATAGCTTAATGCAAGTTTAAGGTTGAGAGTTTACTCACCTGTCTATAGCAAATTCCTCCACTAGATATCCTTCGCTTGTCCTTCCGAACAATAGCCCTTGTGATTGAAACATGAAACTTTATATCATCATCATAATCATCTAAAATTTTAGGAGATTACTAAGGTTTTCTCTAAAAATCACCTTGTTAAATCTTCAACATGAATTGATACTCTTTGGGTGCTGATTTTTGGCTTTTAAATTTCAGATCTGGTTTAAAATCAATCCTCCTCTCTTGGATCTAGCCTTGGATGAAACTTTCCCTCCTTTTCTTGAACTAGAACCCAACAAACCCCCCTCAAGGTCGCGCGCTGTCGCCGGCCGTGCGCGCGCGCCGTCGCCGGCCGTGCCCGCGCGTGAGGCGCGGCCTGCGCCCTCCCTTGCCGCCGAAGGTGATGAGAGGGTAGGGAGAGGGAGAAGGAGAGAGAGAAAAAGAGCCAATTCTTGTGGGGGATTTACTCAAGAAGGAGATGAAGATTTAGAGATCTAGGTATTTTGGGTAACTATGAGGGAGAGGAAAAATTCTGATGGGAGAAGATTGGGGTAAGATGGGTATTTGGGACTTTTCTTTATAGTAATTTCTTATTTTTCTCCTTTTGCTACATGTCTATACTAGTTTCCCCTTTAGCCACATGCCCCCCCTAAAAACAAGAAGATCCTAACCCTTGATCTTTCTACACATGCATACCTAACCCCCCCAATATTCCCAAAGGATTTAATTAGTGCCATGACCATAGTTTATAGTTGTATTAATATACCCATTCATGAAATTAACATATAGACAAGATTATTTATAAACCTAATACCCTCTTATTTGAGTTATTTAGTCTAGAGAAAGTGAATCATTTGTTATAGTATAATACCAAATAATTGGGTCATTAGAGTGTTAAATCAGAATTATTTAAACTGGATGTTACATGTTTCGTTAAGGGTGAAAGTAAGGAAGTGAGGAAATGAGGAAGTGGTAATAGTTCCCTTTGGAGCTTGGGAAATGGTTAGTAAGTTTTCTGGTGTTTGGATGTTGTTGGGAAGTGTGGTTTGAAAAATGTTTTATCTTTTCTGATGTTTGGATGGTAATGTAGAAGTGGAAGTGGAAAAGTTGACTACAAAGTTAACCGCAAACTAATATTAAAATAAAAATTAATTAAGAAAAAATAAAAAATAGATTGTAACTAGAATGTAAGTGAGATTTATATGATTAAAAAATTTAACTGTTTTGTACTACAACTTATTACAAATGAGATTTACACGACCACAAAATTAACTGTAGCACTTTGAAAGTGAGAAAATGATTGCGTAAAAGAGAAAAGAGAAAATGAAAATGGATTTTCTTATTTTCCTTTTCCGGTGTTTGGATAGATAAGGAAGTGAGCAATTATACTTCCCCATTTCCTTACTTCCGCCCACTTCTTTGCAACCAAACAAGCCCTAAAGGAATTGTTCAAGTTCAATTTTCACATTTGTCGAACAAGAGATTTAACATGGATTATTAGTAATGTTTGTGTAGGCTGGAGAGTGATATCTGGGAGTATAAATGTTTCTTAAATTTTTTTTTTTTAATGTTTTGTGTGTTTAATTTTTTTTAACAAAGATGATAGCATGGTATTGAACCAAGGACATCCTGTTTCCTGACAAATATTGGACTTCAATAAATTATTTTTTTTTGAAATTTGAAGAGGAAAAAAGAGATATTTGAAATTAAATCAAAATTGATAAAATAAACAATTATCATTAATTTCAAATAGAAAAAAGATAAAAAAAAATAGAATTGATAACATAAATATTGTCATAAATTTAATATTGCAACTAAAATGACTTTTAAGGTCGTAGGAAAATAGTAGTTTTCTAATATCTTCTCTCAGTCCAATTTAGAAAAAGAGATCATTTACTATTGCGAACTCGGCAAAAATAAAGAATAAGTTAATAGTTTGATGTTTCTTTTTGGTATATATGGACCGTAACTGGCACTTGAACTGAGACTCCTCACAACACACTCCTTGTCTTTCTACCAGTGAGGGCTCACTGGCTTTAGAAAGGTGTATTATATTTTAAGAGAGAGAATATTTTTGTGATATTTAGACAAGCAGGGTCCGAGCCAAGTTGAAGAGCAGAATAGAGATTTACGCAGATGATGAGGCCCATTGATTTTGAAATGCCAACGGCCGACTGCTGAGTCTAAACGAGCAGAGCCCACATGGCCCATTCAGAAGGCTGTTATATATTTGATTGCCAAAAGCCCAATAGTGCAACAGGCCACAGCTTAGTGGACTTAAGAGATTAAATTTGGAGAGAGCTTTATTCTGAGGCCAAAGCCCATTCAAGTTGATGCTCGCATGCAACGCCCACAGCTGTTGGGCTTCTGTTTGCAACTCTAATAAAACAAAAATGAAAATAGCATATTACTCTAAATGTTTTTATATTTAATTTTAACTAAAAACCTTTGTTGTAATAGTCAAATTTCAGAGGATAGCATAAGATTATTCTAGGTTTGTGTTTACATGCTAGAGAGCAACATAAGAGAAGATAATGAAATGACTCACAACCCAAATCAAGAATTGTTGAAAGAGGAAGAATTGTGCCAACTCAAAATTATGAGACATGCAGGCTTTACACCACAGGAAAATTCAATTGGAGTTTGTGGTAGATCAAAGGATCTAAAAACAAGAATTAAGATTTGCCAGAGAGAATTGCATAATTATTTAAGTTGCAACAAAAGCCAAAGAGTCTGACATCCCATTGAAGGATAATATACACATTGAACTAAAAGGTACATTCCTTCTCAGATTGTTTCACCACCATAATTTCTTCCATTGAAGCACATAGGATTGATAAACTCTTCAGCTATTTCAACTCTGAAACCATCCATATCAGGACTAAAGCTGAGGCGAGGGCGCGGTATCAAAGGACTTCCTCCTCACCAACAGGCAGGTGATCTTCGAAGGGTGTGCATGCGTGTTGTCGAGAGTGCAGAGCACAAAGTCTGGTCTATGGAGCGCAAGGCTCAGCCGGTCTTCCCCCACAAGCCCTGTTGCATCCAGAAGCACGTGCCATGAGTTCCGGTGTGCCTCTGACACCCAATGCATTGAGTACCGGGTCCCCCTCACCTCGACCGGGTAGGAGAACAGCCCCTTGGGACTATGCTTGCTCTTCCTCCTGAAGTACTGGCTGAGTTGAGATCCTTTGATCCTCAGGTCAAGCCATGTCTCGGGTGCAGAGATCACCTTTGACTCCTTGTAGGCGGCAAACTCTCTGATACAATCTGCCTCCTCATCGATGATGGTCATGTAGTAATTGTAGCGAAAGAAGGGGTAGCTCTCCCCTACTAGCATCATGGCATCTTTATAACTCGGTACAAAGAGGACGAGGTAGTCCTCTTCGCTGAGACCACAATGCCTGAGGACCCGATTCCTTGCTTGGATCTCAGGGATCGAGATGAAACTACCAGGAAATGAGGATTTCTTGGTGAGAATGTCTAGGAGCCTTGAAGGCTCCAATTGGGTCTTGTCAAGATCCAGGTGACTGCTTCCTAAAGAGGAGGGGGAGGAGGAGGCACAGTTGAGCCCTCGCGGGGATTTTCGCCTGTCTTCAGGGGTGTCTGGAGAGTTGTTGACGTACATAGAGAAGAGATCATTCTTGTCAGCTTCATCTATAAGGCCATGCGAGTATTGGGGATATTTGGCAAGCACATATTGTTCAACGTACTGCATCTCGCTGGGAGTGATCGGGCCAGACCAACGGAGATCGAGGCCATGAAGGGTTGATATGGCCTCTGCTACTATGTGAGGAGGGATGTATTCTCGCGGGCATACTTTCTGTTTTCCATGGTAAATTTTTGTTTAGTTTGGTTTCAAACTATGAAAAACAAGATCATAGAAAAAAAGAAAGACATGAGAAAAGAAATAAGGTCAAGTTTTGATTTACCTTGACAACCATACTGTTAGGCCTTGTGTTGGTAAGCGATGCTTTGAGTATTGAGTTGAAGGTTGATTCGTTATACCCTTTTTCTCCCAAATCCTAAAACCAATTGTAGAAAATAAATATCTCAGAACATTGACATAAAGAAAAATACATAGGAATGAAAGAAAGATGAGAAATTTATATGTGCGCTACTAGATTTCTTTAGTGCATACCTTAGATTCAGGGAGGAAAACAATCTGTTCTTCAACATTTTTTCCCATAATTCCTGTTATCTCCACCAGTCATGAACTAGGAACCAACAGATCAGTTTGTAGAAGGGTGGAGATTAATAGAAAGAAGAGAAGGGATCAGAATGAAGGCTTTCAGCAAAAAGAAGACTGGACCAAACAGAGACCTAAACCTCCCAAGGTTTAGAGGATAGCTGAAATTTGGGGTGTTATGAATGGTGGACATAATATATTTAGAAGAAGGCAAAGGCAATAACAGCTGCACAGAACCATGAAAAGTCATTAAAGAAGAGTTTAACTAACAGTAAGCCATCATTATAACCAGGGTCTAGTTTTTTTTTAAAAAGAAAACCATGGTTTAGTTTTTTTATTTATTTTAACGAAATTTGTCAAGGACCTTGGCCAATCCAAGTTTTCGAAAACACACAAACGAATTAGTACGCAACCATGGTTTAGTAACAAGGTAAATTCCAACTCGTCAGCAACATAAACAATCATTTTGCACAAAGCATGAATGTAAATTTCAGAACTAGTCACTGATGCATAAAGCATTTTTTGTGGTAGTTTAATTTTGGGTTAAATATTTCTCAAATGAAAAATCTAATTATAGGACCAAGTGGAGCTAGAAAGACCACAATATATGATTAATTCTTTCATAAACTAAAAACACAATTAAATTCCCAGTAATGCCAGGAATTTTTAATCATACATCCTGAGAATATCCTGTCACAAGAAGAATGTTCTAGCTTTCATAGCCCATAGGATGTATTTGCGGTGGGAAGACAAAGACAAGTCCTTTGCACCAGATCTAGATTTAGACAATTTAATTTATTTGAATCAAGAAACATTGGTTATGTAGCCAGAGGTATTGTAGACAACAACAAGGTTGTACCTCTACTGATCCGAATAGATTAAGAGATTAAACAAGTGGAACAAGGTGAAATTGCATAATATAGTGGGAACCAACTTGAATGGGAGAGGGTGATTGTTTTATGTCATCAACTGATTTTCAAAAGTTTGAACAGATGGTGACCCTTTGGGTTGCTTATGGGGTTTAGGGCCCTCTTGGTTTTTAAAATTTGGAGGGAGCTGGAATCTTGTGGCAAGTGATAACGACTAGTCTTGGAGTCAGCAGAAGGTACATTAAGGGGGAAAAATGGTGGATTAAAGACTTGAGACAATGTATATGCGACCAATGACTAGTTTAATGGTGATTTTTTTTGACTGGCTCTTAGCTATATTATTGTTTCCATTGCAAACCTGTTTCCCTGATCTTTTCTGTGGTGAGAAAAGGATCAGAGAAACTTGGCTGCTTCGGACCTGCCAATTGCTCAATAATTAGTTCATTGCATCTGCTAATCAGGGATTGGGCAGTGTGGTGCAGCCAAATGATTGAAAGATGAGCCTGTTCGATGATCATTTAGCATCATAGTTTAGTAAGGTACATATACTTAGCTGTACAAGTAGGTTCTTTACATCAGAACTTTCTATCAAAATATTTGACTTGGACCTGATCTATACCCGAAATCTCAGGCCCATGAACTATGCGTGCAGGGGAAAAAAAATGAATTGTCTCCCCCCCCCCCCCCCCCCCCCAACCCCCCCCCCCCCCCCCTCAACACACCCCCCAAAAAAATAAATAAATTCTATATCCTCCCCGAAGAAAGTTCAACGACTTACATACTTTCAATTTGCTTGATGGAATACATAATAATCTCATTTCCTACTTGTTTGCTTTAGTGGTAGACTTGTGGATTTTCAAAGCTATAAATGCGCGTGTATGAGAAACGGAAAAAATCAAATGACAAAAGAGAGACTCCCTCTTATGTCGGTGATGTAGAAAAATCTCAACCCCGGATCTGAGTTGAGTAGAAGGTTAATTTTGTAAATATCTCCTTACTTTTCAGAGAAAACAGTAGCCCATCTCTTTTCTCTTTTCTCGATCGCCCCGCCTCAATATCTTGCTTCCTGTCTCCCTGCCCTCTCCCTCTGTCTCTTGCCATAGCTACCGCCACCAGGTCCAGCGGCGGCAATAACCTCTCCCTCTTTGTCCCTCCCTCCCTCCCTCTCCCTCTCTCTCTCTCTCTGTTGATCTCGCGGCCCCAACCTCTCCTCTCTGGATCTCGATCTCGATCTTGCCGCCCTTACCGCTCCAACCTCTCTCTTGATCTCAAACTCGAACCCATTCCGCCCTTGCGCAACCACTCTCTCTTTGTCAACTGAGTTGCCGCCTCACCTCTCTCTGAGCCTGATGACCTCATCCATCTCTCTATCAATGTCGATCCCTTTCTACTTCCTCCTTCCTTTCTCTTCAGCAACACTGCAGGCACCGTCCTTCGCCAACACCGATGTGTTTTCTATCGGTATCACCGTCCCTCGTCGCTGGCGCATGTATGCACGTGTATCTTCATATTTTCTACAATATTTGAAATTAGAATGTATGGATTTGTGAAATTGGGATTAGATTTGCTGATAAAGAGTTATTGCTCTCTTTTCACTAAGAGCAGCTGCAAATTGATAGACCAAACTAGAATAGTGATGTTGTGCTCTTTTGGCATTTGAAAGTATAGAGATTTTTTCTCAGAGATGCTAAAAATTATGTAAACGAATTACGTATATAATTTTATTTTTTTCACTCTTCCCTTAAGTCCATTACAATCAATGAAATCTATGTGTATCCATATTAATATCTAAATGATTGATATTTCATTTCAAGATTTTCTTTTGAGTTATGTGATCCCATGGCCTTGTATCAGATTTCAAGAAGTCATTGATCCATAATTTGAGTTTTCAGCAATCTCCGAGATATATATATAGAGAGAGAGATGTTGGGGCGGCTAAATCAGCTAGGGCAGCAAGAGATTAGGGCGAAGAGGGAGAGGGCAGAGGAAGAAAGAGAGAGGGAGGAGGGGGCGGCGATGGCTCAGATGGCAGTAGCTATGGCAAGGGACGAAGAGGGAGACGGCAGAGGGAGGAAGTGAGAGATTGGGGCGGGCGGTCGAGAAAAGAGATGGGCACGTTGGCTTTCCTGAAAAGTAGGGGATATTTGTAAAATTAACCTTCTACTACTTAACCTCAGTTCGGGCTGAGATTTAACCACATCAGCGATATAAGAGGGAGTCTCTCCTATGTTAGCTGATTTCTCGTTTCTATACACACACACACACAGAGAGACTTGTGTCATTCGGAAGGATTCGATGTCGAATCCTTCCGACTCAAATACAATCATACGATATCCGAATGCAAGATCCATTCTGTTGAAGTTGATCTACATTATTTCAAGTAACTAAAAAATAAAAATCGTATTTTGAATACTTTTTGCCCATCCATCGAGTACGCACAAAATGGACGGTCAAAAATAGCATATTGCTTAGATCTACATTTTTAGACATAAATTCTCGATCCGACCATTTCATTATGATCTAAACATTTAAAAATTCTCACACACCAATTTTTATTAGATTTCAAATATTCTACACCGTTAAACTAACCAACTCACTATTTTAGTTGTCCATTTTGTGCCTACTTGATGGATGGGCAAAAATTATTGAAAATACATGATTTTTTATTTTTGGTTACTTGAAATAATGTAGCTCAACTTCAATGGGATGGATCTTACATTCAGATGTCGTAGGGTTGTAGTTGAGTGAAAAGGATTCGCCTCGAATTCTTTTAAAATGACACAAGTCTATCTCTCTATACACACACACACATATATATTTGGCTTCTTCCGGAAAGATTCCAGTGTGGACGTGAGTGTAATAAGAATTTCAGTGGGGTAAATATAATAAGAAAAGAGATAAAAAAAAAAAGAACAAAAGTTACACCCAAAACTTGAACTTGTGGCATATTTTTATAAGTTACCACTTCAGGTAGAGCTCTAAAATATCTTTATTCTAGTAAAAATAATCTAAAAAGAAGAGATTATATATAAAAATATTAGAAATTATATATACTACATATATTTCATAAAATCCAGTGCGGACGCACTGATGTGTATATGGATCCGCCCCTCTGTGTGTGTGTGTGTGTGTGTGTGTGTGTGTAATGACTCAGAAAAATTCTGGAGTCTATTTTTTCCCTTTTGTTTGGCCGCAAATTGACGACAACTTCAGCCAGTATTGCAAAAAGAAAAACAGAAAATTTGTATTCTCATTCACATATAAACTTCTAGTTTTAAGAATAATGACTCAGAAAAATTCTGGAGTCTCTTTTTTCCCCTGCTGTTTGGCCACAAATTGAGGGCAACTTTCAGCCAGTATTGAGAGAGAGAGAGAGAGAGAGAGAGAGAGAGAGAGAGAGAGAGAGAGATTGTATTCTCATTCACATATAAACTTCTAGTTTTAAGAATAATCTGCTCTTGGATCCAGAATTGGAACACTGCAACAAAATCCATAACTGTTGAGTGGATGGCTACTTCACAAGGGCCTCAAACCCCCGCAGATGAGGAGCTTTGAATAAACACTTTTTTCTTTTACTTCAGAGTTAATTATGGTTATAGGTTTCTTACACAAAGTATGTCAGTAGATAGACCAGTTGATGTTTATGATACTAGGGATTCGATCCAAAATCAAAGTTGGCCCTTTTAAAGGGACATTTTTCTGTTTTCTTTCTTTTTTGTTGGACTAATGGGTTCCAGTTGATATATGCCTAACTGCCCTCTAGTTAGCAGTAAATTTACAAAAAGATACAGAGAATAATGCTTAATAGAGCAAGTTGCATGAATGGAATCCAAACATAGATGCTATCAATAATGTTTTAAGAAAATCTGTTCCCAGATTATAATAATTTGGAATTGAACCATTTAAACAAGATATTAGACAGTTTGATTGGGACATTTCAACTGCTCAAACGACAGGGCCTGAATCAAGTATCATGATCCACAAGGTCCTCAATCCCCCAGCAGATGAGGAGCTTTGAACAGTTACAATTGTAAATGTCCACCCCCCCCCCCCCCCCGCCCGCCCGGACTTAATTATGGTTATATATTTCTTACATAATAATCTCACTAAACAATTCAGCTGATAGTTTATGATACCAGGCATTCAATCCAAAATTAAAGTTTGCTTTTCTAATGGGCTCTCCCCTCTTTTCATATTGGGAGTAATGGGTTCCAGTTGATATATGGCTATCTGCCCAGTAGTTAGCAGTAAATCTTTACAACAAGATACAGCTAATAATGTTTAATATGCCAAGTTGCATAAATATTCCACTACATAAGATGCTATCAAGTGAGAGTAGAAAACAGACAATAGCCTGAAATGAAGTCACAAGTGATTTAGAAATAAAGAGGGTCCTACAAAGTTTTAAACAAAGGGAAATACACCTTTCTGTGGTGGAGCATCAAACAAGTCTTTGTTAGTTCAAACTTGATAAAAAAATTTCAAAAGCTCTTCACAGGAGGATCACCAAGAAGGTTCATCTGTAGCTGTCACCAGCCTCCCTTTGGACTACATCAAAACTTATCGTATACAGAGAAAAATCGATGCTTCATCAAGCCACTATAGATTTCTGAGAAAGTCTCTAGCAATCAGATAGTACATTCCCTTGGATGATGGAGTAACTCAATTAACTAGACACCCCTATTTTAAATATCGGCCGAGTCGGCCGAGATATCGGCCGATATCTCCTTTTTGCCTGCTGCCGATACGATATGGAGAAATTATTTTGTCATATCGTTTGCAGCAAAAAAACGGTCGATATGTGAAATATCAGCCGATAAATTGTCCAATATCAGCTGATAAATCACCCGATATATCGCCCGATATAAAATAACTTATTTATTGCACGACTACGTGCAAATGTACATTATTTTTTACTGTCTTTGCATGCATATTACATTATTTTTATTAAGTAGATGATATCTATGACACTAAACTAACTTTTATTTATCAGTATTTTATTATATATAGTGTCCGATATGAACGCACGATATGCGCGCGTATCCCCGATATCTCCCCCGATATCTGATATCCGATATAAAAAAACCCCATCCGATACGATCCCAATATCCGATATTTAGAACCTTGCTAGACACTAGTTTGATTGCATTGTTTTATAAACTTTTGGCCATTCAACAGGAGATTTGTCCAAGTTCATATCCTTTTCAAGTTCAACCAGCGATTCAAAAAGTAATAAATGTGAAAAGTTTTTAAAAGTATAGTCTCTATTTAGTCCAGTATTTTAAGCCAACTATTTGAACTAATGTCCTCACTAATCTAGTGCCCAAATTGAGTTTCAACCATTCATCTTATCCTACATCGGCAGCCACAAGAAATAAATAATAATACTAGTGGTGGTGGTGATCGTAGCAGTACTGCTGGTAGTAATAACAATACAACAACAACAACTAAGTCATTTTTCCCAAGTATTTGGGGTAGGCTACATGTACCAAAAGAGAATTAAGCCGAATCGGGCACATGAATCAGCTTTCTCCACTCATTTCTATTGAGCAATATGCCTTCACTAAGATTTTTAACCTCTATATCTTATCGTATTATCTCCATCCATATTTTCTTCGGTCTCCCCTGTGCTCTTTTAACTTGCCCTAATTTGATACGCTCTACTCGCGGACTGACGCATCATAGGTCTACGTCCACATGATCAAACCATTGTAGGCGGTTTTCTCTCATCTTCTCTTCTGTAAAGGCTACGCCTATCTTAGTACGAATATTCTCATTTCTCACTTTATCTCTCTTTGTGTTACCACACATCCAACGAAGCATGTGCATCTCTGCTACACTCATCTTCTGGGCATGATATCTCTTTATAACCTAACATTCTGTGTCATATAACAAAGCTGGCCTAATAGCAGTCCGATAAAACTTTCCCTTCAGCATTTATTAATAATAATCTTATTATTGGTAGTAATAACAATAATAAGATTTTTTAACAAATGCATGCTACTCACATTCGTGCATCTCTCAGGCCCCTGAGATCTCAACTTGCATATTCTTAGGTATTGGGCTATATACTCCACACAAATCCAAGAACTGGAGGACCTTGGAATTTTTCCCATTTATTATTGGTTACTAATAGATTTAGCAATAGAGTGTCAGGTTTAACTCAGACAGGTATCTTAGTTGTAGACTTGGCAAGAAACAGATGAGGAAGGGCTTGGAATAATGAAAGGAAGCTCAGTTCTGTGATCTAGGATTTGACCTAGTAGAGTAAATAGTTGATCCGGAAAGGTGAGTTGGACTGTTTGAATTTTTTTTAAAATAAATCTAGAGGAGTTCTAGTAGGCTTTGCCCGGTTATTGTTCCCTGATAAGATAAAGGATGATTTTGTACATCAAGTCGATTATTGTTGACACCTTCACTCTAATCCTTTGCCGAGGAAAAGAGGACTTGATTATTATCATAACGAGGCCGGCACATTTGCTTTAGGCTGAGAGCAAGGAAGGGGAGAACCAACACAAAGATTGAAATCCATTCAAGGTACCTTTCCATTATTTAAGAGGATGAAATTGCTTTCCCAATGTTTGGGGTCTTTGGACACAGAGAAAATCATAACCACAAGGCCCATAACAATTAAGCCCTGATCCGACAAGTTATTAGCTATTTAAGGTAGCCCAATCTTTGCCCGTCTATTCCTTCATTGGGACTTTTATCTTATATTTTTTTCTGTGTGCTGGTCAAATATCATTTTATTGAGGTTTTCTGTTGCTTGTCAAGCACACATCAATCTTGCAAACAAAGTGAAAGAGCACACAGAAAAAGAGAGTTAAGTTCATTGTAATTTTTTTGAGGATACCAAAATATTTCTGAAAATGAAAAAATTAATTCATTTCTTTTCTTTGTATCACTTTCTATGCGACCAAGCACAGCTTAAATTAACTTCATCAAACTGTAATATGTTTATAAAGAATAAATAAACAAAACTAATGCGAACCAAAAAATGTTTGCTTACCTTATTGTAGTCCCTCTCTTGTATGGCTGTCAGCATCTGGAGAACAGTATTGTGCCCCTGTTAGTTAGGATGCAGAAATGTTACTATAAGTCAATGTTTGATCCCACCATTGCATGCTCTGAATAACAACAGCAATAGTTGGTTGAGAATAATGCAAATATGGGTGTGAACTAAACAAAGTAAAAAAAATATAACGGCAAAAAGAAGCACAAAGTTATGATCAGCAACAATGATTTAGATGGACCACCATACGAGATGGAGATATATTCAGAAAGCAATTCATAGTCTCCTTGATTAGCAAAAGGACAGACATTAATGGAGACTAATAGTATTGAGATGCACTTACTTTCTTTCATTAATCACTATTAGCATGTTTTGGCACTGATGTGACAGAAAAAACGTGAACTACTGATTGAACTTATTCTGTATAGAGGTGTCAGTTGGAGTTGCTATGACCTTTTGGGGGGATTTTGAGCACACCATTGATTGCTGTTTGGCACCTACTCCCACCATTCTTCTAACTCAATCACACAACCACCTTCAGAAAAGTAAACTGCAAATTATATTAATAGACTCCTAACAATTGGACAGGAAGCAGGTAAGGTTGGATTGGGTCTAGACATAATCCGAGTCCCATATCAACGGGGGCCAAATAAAATAAAAAAAAACTTAACCAAATTAACTTGGATTGCACCGATTTGGTTTTCCCTCATAAATTTTGACTCGTTATAGATTGAGACTATCAGAATCCAAACCCAATAAGTGGAGATCAATCCAGACTCTGGCAGGCTATAGTTGTTTAGATGTTTTTAGCAGAACAAGAGAAGTAACAAAAACAGGAACATATATACTTTAAATAAAATGTAGATTTATTAATAACAGGTGCAAGTTGTTACTCGTAAGTAGAAACACATGTTAAGTGCCAAAAGGAACACACATCCACTATTTATTAACAACACAGCTAGGAAACTGAACTCAATTAAACAAAGTATTAGATTCCTGCTAATCAGATTCAGATCAGGCCTAGTCTCTTAGACTCCAGCCAAACCTAAATACCAGTATATGTTTTCTTGATCCAAGTTAGTCATGACCACAGCCACATTAATCCAATTAGCTTGTGGTCCTCGACCCCTACTTATTAGTTTAATTGAAAACATAAAAGAAGCTTTAATGCACCAACTTGTGGTGCTTCCCCTCCTCCATGGCATCAACATAGAAACACTTAAAGCAGCAGCAAGCTTCACCCTTCGGCCTGAAGAAAGAATGCTCGATAATCACCACCACAATAACAAGAAAGTGAGAGGAAACAAAGGATAGAAGGTACATTCAACAAAAGATACAAACAGCAGCAAAAGGAAATCAGTCCAGAGGAGAATGTGAATGCCTTCGAAAAAGCTCCTGCTCATCCTCTTCTTCATCCCTTCAGTCGTTTCCTTCTTCAAACTCTTTAAAATAACAATCAGCTCTTCAAACTCACCTCTCCATGCTGCTCCAGTCATTCAAAATCCGTGTTCCCGTACCATCCCTGCAACTCCACATGTAACGCACAAGCTCATGCGCCATGCCAAACACCCACGGAGAAGGCGGTCTCACTACAACAGAGCACCAACTCCTTTCAAATCTTATCTCCCAAAGATCCCCCCTCAACCTCCTATTCTTTGGACTCAAACCACAAGTTCTTGTTCTTGCCGTACTAAGCACAAAAGGAACCACAACTTTTCTAGAGGATGATGAAGAAAAGCTGAAAAGAGTTGCCCAGCAAACCAGAGGAGTGAGTATTTACTAAGTCAAGTATCAGGATAAGGCCAGCGAAGCATATGAGTTACTTAAACATGCAAGAGAACATTTCGGTTGCAAACTCGAAGCAATTCAACTCCTCCAAGATACAGGTTGCAAGTTGGGACAAACCAGATTGCCAAAAGAAGTCTATGAGAGAAAATGGTATGTCGTGGTGGCTGACGGTCCAAGGGAGACAGTCCAGAAGCACCAGGAAGGATGGCAGCAATCTACACAGCAGCAGTTATTGCAAGAATAGGAAATTCAACTGATGTTTTTGTTCATGATGTTCACCGGATGATTGAGAAATGGTATTCATGGGAGTTTCTGTGTCATGAGAACTTGATTTCTTCCAAGGGGAAGTTATGGCATTTTAGAATAGAAGGTAAATCTAGATCTCCTAGCTTTTGCTGCAAGGCTAAATTTCAGGTTTTGTAGGATTTGCTTTCTTTTAGATTATAGATATAAAGTCAGGGGGAACCAGTTCGATTCATTTAAAGCTTCATCCTAGATCAAAACAATTCTTCCTGGGAATAGTAGAGAAGTTTTCAGGTTTTGGGTTTTCACATTCAATGAAATCAATATACATTGAATTTAGAAAGAAACAAGTTACACAAAGCACCTGAATTCCCAGAATCAGATAATCTAGTTCCTATTTCAATTCCAGACTTCTTTTTTTCGAGAAGGAAACATGAAGAAACTCAATTCAACAAAGATTTTGTCAACAGGAGCATGGTAAGTATATGTCCAGTAACCATATTATAAAGAGTGGCATTATGAGCAGTGGAGATCTGAATAGGTGTTATGTAACATATTTTTGCATAAAATATATTACAACTGTAACAAATTTTATGGATTTATCCGCCACATAAATAGTTGTTTTGAGAAACGAAATTTGAATTTTCACGTCATGAAAGAAAAATGAAAATGCAGAGGCTTACAGCATCCATATAATGCAATTAGAGTGATATTTGAATGTTCTTGAAGATGAGCAAAGCAGAGAAAGAATTATCATCATTATCATAATAAAGAAACAAGCTTATCTCAAGCTAAAGAAATAAATCTGACATTAGGTAGAAAACAGAGACCAAGTTTGCAATGGTATTCATTGTCATGATCATAAAACGAATACATCGCAAGCTTAAGCATGTTGAAAAAATAATTTAAGCTTATGATGTATTACAGATTGTAACATGTATTTGACAAGCTTAAGCAAGAGATCACTAATTTTTTGACATGTGACAACTTGAAACTGTTTTTTCAGCATGCATCACGCACATAAACAAGAAATAACTTTTTAGACATGTTACTAGTGATCTCTTGCTCTAATATAAGTACCCTAACTAGCTTTAATTTTCTTTATCATGTTGCTTGGGGAGAGGAGCCTGGCTCCTATGTAACATGGGTGCGGCAAAATTGCCTTTGCACCCGCACCTGACACGAATCGGGTACGGATTTGTAACCGACATGTGCACGACATGTGTCGGGCACGGTCAATCCGTGCCCGATTCGTGGTCAACGGTCAAGAGGGGGCGGGTGTGGTCAACTCGGGTTGGGTGTGGGAGGGATTCGTCGGGTTTTTAAAAAAAAAAAAAAACGACTTCGACCCGAACCCGACTTCATATAACCCTAATTCCCCTAATCCCCTCTCAAAAAATCTCCCGATCTCTCTTTGTAACCCTAAATCCCCACAGCTTCTCCTCCCTCGGTTGTCCTCCCTTGTCGCAGTTCAACGGTTGAAGTCGGTGATCGACTCCTCTCTCGGCGAAGGATCGAAGTCGTCCTCTCTCTCGTCGAAGTCCTCCCTCATCCTCGTCCTCGTCAAAGTCCTCCCTCGTCGTCGGCTCTTCGAAGGAGGTAATTTTACCTCCCCCTCTCTCACTGTATGCTCTCTCTCTCTCTCTCTCTCTCTCAAGATCCCTGTGTGTGTGTGTGTGCTCTCTCTCTCTCTCACTTTCTGCTCTCTCACAATCTCTTTGTGTGTCTGCTCTCTCTCTCTGAGAGAGCTCTCTCTCCTCTCTCTCTGCTCTCTCTCTCTCTCTCAAGTTCTCTCTCTCAGATTCTCTCTCACTCATATCATAAATCCTTTCCATCCTCAAATTTTAGAGCCAAGTTTTTCGCCCTAGTGAGAATCCTCTATCCCAATCCCAGAACTTGTTTTTCATCTAGCTTTGGTTGGTTAGATGAATTTGTAGAGATCTTAAAGTTAGGTTTGGAGGATGAAAACAAAAGGGGTAGTCTTTTTGCTTGTCCCGATCTTCTCCCACGGAAATCGGCATATCCGGTCGTGGGAGATTCTCATCGATAGGGGGTTCACGGGAGTCATGGCGACTGGTGTATTCGGACATGGTGGAGTACAAGAGAGATGATTCATGAAGAAGTATTATCATGGCGTCCAGCGAATCCGGCTACAATAGTTAGAAACTGTGTGGGTGACGACCATGGCAACCAACATATCCGGCCATGGTACTTCGCAAAATTGGGGTTTGTTAGAACTTAGAAGTATCTTCATGGCATTCATCATATCCGACCATGCCTATTTGGACACAACAACGTAAGAAGTGTAGAAACCTTGAGTGCTTCCCTATGAACCAAATACTTCGCACACACAAATGGTTCTCTACGTAATTGACTACCTGGTCCCATATTTATGTTAAGATGCTAACTCTCCTAGCATTGGCCAGAATTTTTTTGAAGAGATAAGACCAACTCTTTAATGATGTATAAGACCTTCCACAATATGTTAATGGTGAAATATGCACCGACGTCGAAGGGTGCTATTCTAACGAAAGAAGAGCAGATATGCCCTTCTCGTGTCCTCATGCACAACAAGAACAATAACAAAGCCAATACCTTTTTGTTCTTTTTCCTATTTTGTGTGTTTTGTGTGGTGGGTGGGTGGGGGACCGGGGGTGGGGGCGGCATGAATCCTATCCTACATTTAGTCCAACCCTAGTCCTACTTGCTCCTTCACTGTGGTCCTATCTACCTAATTCATGAATTCATTAGACTATGTTGCACATGTCTAAACAATCTCCAAGTGATTCTCTCATCATATCCTCAACTGAAGTTAGAGTTTCTTATCATATCTTTTAGCGCAATGTCACTCATCCATCTTAACGTTCCCGTTTTGAGTATCACTCAATTCTTGAATCAAGAGAAAAGAAAAGGAGATACTACTTGCAAACAGATTTCTCAAGAACTAATTTGAAATTTAATGTTTAGATACATTTCCAAGCTATACAACTGTCAGAGGCAGATCACAAAGAGGTCGGACATACTATTCAGAGGGAAAAGAAAAGAATGGACTTAGCATGCATTCATAAAATGCATAAAAATTCTCGCACATGGCAGAGCTACGAATTTATACCTCGATTGGAAGGCAAATGATATTTTTTATAACTCAGGGGATCCAACTATTCATTCTGAAAAGTATAAACGATAAACTTTAAAATTAGTGATATAAAAAAAAAGTTAAAATTTTAAGATTCTAAACCTACCCTTAGCAATGAAGGGGAAAAAAAAAGAGAGACTTGTTAACTTGGATTACATTTTATAAATTCTAACATTTAGAGTGCTTCTGCCATATCAAACAAGAGAGCAACACTTACAATCCTTACACCAACATGCTTCAGACATATAAAAGACTGATAAAAAGGGAAATTACATGCACACCATTTAACTTGTAATATTTCGCCTTTTACAGAAAAAAGGAAGAAAAGGAGAAAGAAAAAGCAACAACATATACTACTCCAAGCTTGGATACAAAATGTTTGATGAGTCGCAGGTCTTCACGTTAGCATGCAGTGTCAAGTTATTCCATGCCCCCATAAAATCTAAGCTTCTTTGCAGATATAATTGTTCAAGTGAAATTCAAATGAAATCAAGTTGCAGCAAACATCAAAATTCTTTCTTTTTCAAAATTTTTTGAGAATAAAAGTTTCTCGTGATCCCATGTATGAAGAGAAACCCCAAACTAATGATTAATGTTATCTCATATATTTGATTAGAAAAAACTCTAAATTTAGATGCTAAAATTGAATCGAACGCAATGAGGTCGCCTTGGTGGAACCCTAAAACCCAATTTTTTAACAATTTTTTTTCTCCCAAGATTTGAGGATGCTTTAGCTCCGGTAATTTAGCTGGTATTATTTTGATGCGTTCCTCACCTGAGGCGTCGCCGCCGTTGTCGTGACAGTCGCCGGATAACACTTCCTTGGCGGCATCTCAACCTGCAAAGACTAAGAAGAACAGGGAGAACAGGCAGCGCCAAGGAATCAAGGGATTTAGAGAAGAGAAAAGATTTTATTTCACTGGAGTTGAGCTCAACGGAGCTCAGATACAATTCCGAGCTCACGAACTGGGACAGTCCCAAATTAGGGCAGAAGACAATTGGTACCCAAATCCTTAAGGCACTTCCCCATTTATAGTAACCTCAGATCCGGGTATTGGGCCGGCCCATAGTTTGGAATTACAAGATTAACCCAAACCCGGCCCATTACATTTAAATGGAAACGAACTTAAGAGCTCAGATTTGATCATCACAGCTCTTTAACAATCCAGCAGGGAAAACGAAGATGGGTTTGGCTCAGAATTCCTCATCGCCATTATCAGCACAACAAGGTTGAAGAAGAGAGCTCAGACATCTCTGACATCATCACCGCTTATCCTCAATTCCAATTCCATCAACACAGGAGAATAAGGAGCTCAGAAATCTCATCATAGCTCATCCCAGGAACTCAACAGGGAGCTCAGAACAGGGTCATCATTGCTCTGGAAGAGCTCAGGAAGACAGGGGAACACCATCAGGGAGCAACAAGGAGCTCAGGAAGCAACAGGGAGCTCAGGATCTCATCAATGCTCCTCCCTTGAAATCGACCTTGTCCTCAAGGTCAAGCTAAGGAATCTCAGTATGAAGATTCAATCTCACTTCTTGGCCCCCTATGTGATCCTCCTTCTCCATGTCTCTGCCCACTAAGACCTCAGAGAGCCAATTTTGGACCGACACCATTGATAGAAGTTCTTGAAATTACCAGCTCCAAGTCCACCAGGATCAAAGGTCAAAAGCTTCTTCACAACAGTTGAAAAAATTCCACTTTTATGAGTTCCTGGTTTGGAGTCTTCATCAAGATTAGTACCTTCAAGAACTGGTCCTGTGAGATGGCCCTTCCAACTTGCCAAAGTTAGGCATTCCTGGTGAACGGTGCAAGTGCTCTGATACTTGCACTATTGCCATACTCTCATCTAGCTGCTGCTTCCTAAAATTACACAATGGAATACACTCCTACTCTTGCATCACCTTGCTTTTGTACAACAAAGCTATAATCACCCATCCATCTTCCATTTTGTCAAGTTGAAAACCCTCCAGCATTGCTTGAGCACCATCACATGGTTTAGTTGCTTGGGTCCTTTCATTAACACAACTCATTATCACTTCCCTTTTTCCCTTTCTTAGGGAATCAGATTTATCTGAGATTACATTAGAAACAAGCCCAAGAGTCATGACAAATATGAGCATTAGGGAAAGATTAAACTGTCAAGCAAGATAGGATGAATGCCATGTTAAGGTCTGATAGTTTCACTTTCATTTTCATTATTTGCCTCTGACTTCTCATCATCAGATTGTGCTTCTCTGAAGGTGACATTCTCTTCATACATCACTCTTACAGTGATAATGAAAATCACACCAAAAAATGAGACCACCACCAGGGTCAAATGTAAGCACATTCATCTCCATTGTAAGATTCTTTCCAAAATCAATCTGAATCTTGTCCAAAACCTTGAGTGCTTCCCTGAGTTCATCCTCAGAATCAGAGTCTGTGTAATGATCAACTAAATTACCATCAGAGTCTTTGCAGAAGATACAAGGATAGAGCTGAAAGAAGCAAACTAATGAGTAAAATTTCCCAACTCGGCATTGCAAAGGAATTCCCCTTAAAGCCATTGGTGTGGAAAACTTAAGACAAAAATGGCCATGTTAAGCTCTCCTTCATCCACAGTGACACCACCTGGATCAAATGGATGTGCATTTTGTCCACTCTTGATGGCTCTGGAAACTGGAAGGATGCTTGAGAGCTCGACCTTGCCACTCTTTAGTTGATCTTCTGAGACAATTTGGATTGAATGGAGTTCCACACACTTGCTGTAGGGAAGGGGCAGGGATTGGGGTGGTGGTTCTGAAGGGGCCCTAGCAATCGAAACAATGCTTTTCTGCTGCCGAACTGGATCCAGGTTTGGTGTTTCACTAAAGCATCTTGATTTTCCCCATATGCAGTCAAGAGCACCCAAGGCAGATTCTCCCTGAGGTGATTGAGCAATTGCAACAGCATCTTCATCAACAACATCATCAAATACTGCACATGGCTCATCAAGAACGACAGACTTTGGCTTATCTTTCTTCTCTTCGGTCTTTCGTCGAACATCTTTCTCAATTCTCACTTCCACAACATCATCATTCCATATAACTGATAGTTCAATCTGCTGCTTCTCTTCGTTGGCGATTCGTTGACCACCTCCTTCAAACACCACTTCATCACCCTTGTCAACACCAGTATCCCCACCCAGTGTCTCTGCTAGTTCCTCAAAGTCAGATTCTTCCATGAAGTCATCCTCATCAGGCTCATAGTCATCACTTAGATCATCATAATTTCCCAACAGATTCTCCTCCTCCTTTGGTGAATAGCTCCCAACACTAACAGTGCTTATGACAGTGTTGTTACCTCCACCCTTTCTTGAATTTCTGGAGTTTGCTGGTGTTGGATTAGGAATTGTTACCTGAAAATTCTGCCGAACAGCTGGTGTGCGACTCAGAGAGCTTGGTGGTGCACCCTCATCGATGATCGACCATTCACTCCTCGTCGGCCTATGGTAACCACGACACAAACACTCAAGCAATTCCTTCAACTCTCGATGGTGACGATCCATCTTTTCTTCAAAGGAATCAAAGCAAAGATGAATTGCCTCTTCAAAATTGTCGTCATAAAAAGTCGATCTTCTGAAATCGGACTGCAGCTTGACATCACATTCGATCGGACTTCGAGTTCCAAGATTTGATCTCCGGTGCCTGAATCCAACTCCAAAATTATCGCTGTTGCCGGAATCCCATTGATCAGATCACCACCTGCTCCAATTGCTAGATCCGAGAGTAGATCGCCATGGATTGAGATCACCTCCAGGAAAGTCGTTGCGAGGTGCAGCGATGCTGAGCTCTGATACCATTGATGCGTTCCTCACCTGAGGCGTCGCCGCCGTTGTCGTGACAGTCGCCGGATAACACTTCCTTGGCGGCATCTCAACCTGCAAAGACTAAGAAGAACAGGGAGAACAGGCAGCGCCAAGGAATCAAGGGATTTAGAGAAGAGAAAAGATTTTATTTCACTGGAGTTGAGCTCAACGGAGCTCAGATACAATTCCGAGCTCACGAACTGGGACAGTCCCAAATTAGGGCAGAAGACAATTGGTACCCAAATCCTTAAGGCACTTCCCCATTTATAGTAACCTCAGATCCGGGTATTGGGCCGGCCCATAGTTTGGAATTACAAGATTAACCCAAACCCGGCCCATTACATTTAAATGGAAACGAACTTAAGAGCTCAGATTTGATCATCACAGCTCTTTAACAATCCAGCAGGGAAACGAAGATGGATTTGGCTCAGAATTCCTCATCGCCATTATCAGCACAACAAGGTTGAAGAAGAGAGCTCAGACATCTCTGACATCATCACCGCTTATCCTCAATTCCAATTCCATCAACACAGGAGAATAAGGAGCTCAGAAATCTCATCATAGCTCATCCCAGGAACTCAACAGGGAGCTCAGAACAGGGTCATCATTGCTCTGGAAGAGCTCAGGAAGACAGGGGAACACCATCAGGGAGCAACAAGGAGCTCAGGAAGCAACAGGGAGCTCAGGATCTCATCATATTTCAATTTAATGGATAATCAAGCCAGAAATTACATTGGTAGAAAGAAAAGGAGAGAAAAGGGAAAAGAGAACGAACCTCAGAATCCTTCAGGCGGAGTAAGCGGTAAGGTTACAGGGAGGGACCGGAACCCCACTCCTTTTTTTTCCTTTTTTACTATTCTCCCCCTCGTTTATTTATTTATTTATTTTGTGGGCGCGCGCGGCCCCCACAGATGAAATATGAAAATCAGTAAATAAAAAAAAAAAAATTTGCGTGCGTGTTTCTTCATCATTCCTATTTTTTCCCCTTTTCTTGTCATTTTTTTTTTGTTTTCTTCTTTTTTACCCTTTTTCTCATTCTGGGTTTATGTTGTTAATCTAGCTACCTGGTTTTTGTTTGGAGCTCATGACTTGTTTCTATTTTCAAATGTCATACACTGAGATATGAATCAGTGATAAATGGGTTGGGTTGATAACGAGAGATCTTAGATTCAAGACCGAGTTATGAACATTTGATATCATTCAATTCAGATATATCTTGAATTTTCTTTCAACCTTGCACGCTTTTTAATCGCTTAAAAATGTGAGATTTCAACAATTTTTCCCTCAACACAAATATTATTGACTCATCATTACTTTTATTATGCAGCTGTTATTTACTTTCTGAAATTTTAACCAGGCAGGTTAGCGACAATACAAATAGAAATGGAAAATGTATTAACTCCAACTCTTTCCTAATTTTTCTTGGATTAAATGGATTATGAACATCATTACTCTTCGTCATCTCACACATAACACATCAGCTAAAGTTTTGAACTGCATCTCTCAGCCATTTCTGATTTCCCCTAAAATGTAGAGACCAGACCAGACCACTCAAAACAGAAAACAGATAATAATCAACTTGCCATGATACCCTCAGCCAAACACACACACACACACAACACACACACACACACACCACACACACACACACACAACACACACACACACACACACACACACACACTTACACTTCGTTTTCTCCATATACAAGTGATACAGTATACTTGCCCTGATACCCTCAGCCAAAAACACACACACACACACACACACACACACACACACTCATACTTCGTTTTCTCCATATACAAGTGATACAGTAGACTTGCCCTGATACCCACAGCCCCACACACACGCGCGCGCGCGCGCACACACACTCATACTTCGTTTTCTCCACATACAAGTGATACAGTAGACTTGCCCTGATACCCTCAGCAATACACACACGCACGCACGCACGCAAGCGTTACAAACTGAAACAAAACCGAAGTGCTTATATGTTGGTTCGAGACCAAGCTAGTCGCAGTCCAAACCCAATCCACAATCACGCCTAAGATAACCAGGTTCAATGCAGAAAAAGTTTGCAACATAGAAGCACGAATCAGAAACCTTCATAGAATTATATTAGCAAATTTCTATCCACTGAATTAGACACTACATATTCAACCAATGATTCCATGAATGGATTAGACGTGTAGATATTATGCTCTTTGTTCCTTAATTACAAAGGAAATGTAAATATTGCAGTCTACGACATTCGATTCAGGCCTTCAACCTTCAATCATCAAATCCTATTTAGATCTCTCACATACCGCGCACTATGGATGAGATTTGGCTCCAAAGGCAAATGACAACACGACAATACAGCCAAAAATTAAACCCAAAAAGGATCATGCACGCATTTAACCTGATCTCACCTACATATGAGTTAAATGAAATGAAGTACATCGCGCGCAGTCTACAAAAAATATTTCATTCTGTCATCTCTTCTCATAGCGTTGTATACAGCTTGAACCTGAAAAGAAAAGGCCAATATGAAGTCAGAAATAAAATTCAATGATTTTGAGTTGTGTGTTCGAGGTAGGTAAACTATTGTGCATGTTTGTGCCTTGAATAAGAAAATCATGTACGGAACCTTCTCTTTATACACTAGTTCCCATCTTAGGTTGCCATGATGCACTCTGTCAAAAGCTTGACAAACAATTAACTTATTAAGGCAGAAAACCGAGTATAATGAGGAGATAGGAGGCCAACATTAGTCTAGTGTAACCCATTTTACAAATTTGAAACTTTATAAACAAACACCAATTCAGTTTATGGCAAACAATCACAGACCTAGTATTCTTGAATATTGTACGGTTGCTGTCTGTTTGGTTTTAAATCCATTTCTACTTTTTGACAGGAAATCTATCCAAGATGACCAAGTGAGTGGGTTAGAGATTGTCGGATTCAGATTGGGACAGAGAGTCAAAAATTATACTGATTGAAAGATCATCTTTATATGAATAATAAATTTATAACCGTTTATGAATGCATCACATGAAAGACATCCATGCAGAAATATAGCAGTATTATTAATATTCTTTGCAAGGCATGTAGTATGATCCAAATACATAATTATAAAGGGAAAATTGGTGGCCCATTAGGGCTGCAAGTCAGGTCAGAGGTTTAATCCACCAAACCCGACCAAATGCGAGGTATGGTAAAATAAATTCTAGATTGGAATTGGGTTTCCCAGCCCTGAACTTATCTAAATGACAACTGGTATGACAATGATAAAGACCAACATCTAACTATGTAAGTGGTGTATGGTAAAAATAAAATGTACAAGCCAGTTCTCTGCTCTCTTGATGTTCAAATGCTTGTACTGTTTGGATGCGCCGAGTTACTGCATCTCACAGAAGTAACTGTATTTGTTAAACTCTATGTTAGGGCTTGACCACACAACTTCTTGTTCACTCTAAAAACTAAAAAGTGGAAGTTAACGAGTTCTCCACCACATGTTCCCCATTGGTCCACCATTACTTTAACTTTAATTCCAGGGTCTTTAAATGAAACTACAAAAGTTATTTTACGTTAAGATACTTATCATAAAATTGAGCCTGAAATTAACTGTAGGATTTTCACTTCTCATATACTATACACCTAATTTTTTTCAAAGGCGCCAAAAAAGCTTCTGTATGTCAAAAAAATGAAGCATTTACACCACGGGGCCAAATTTGCAGATAGGTATTCTTCTTATTTTAAATTTACAGGACGTCCCATCTAAATCTGATGAATATGTCACACTTCAATAGACTTTTAGCGGTAAAGTAAAAAAAAAAATTAGGGCTGCACAACTAACCCTTGAAATAAAGCATACGAGAAAATATATGTATATGGATGGCATAAAAGCAAAGAATACCTGTTCACTGGAGACCACACGAATTGGTCCAATATTAACAGAAACGTATTTTCCCCTTGATGACACTTTTCTAGTCACCTGGCCCTGTTCAGAACACAAGGTACGTGTCAGGTTTATGACTAAAGTAAAGAAAAAGACAGAATTAAATATCAACAAGTTGGATCCAGTATGCTCTCTGGGCTCAGTAGATGGAAGCAAAGTTGATAGAGTCGTGGGAAAAACGTGTGCACTAGCCTATTCAATATTTATTGGGACAAGTTAAAACCTGAAATGGAGAAAAGATGAATACTAGTTTTCTGTTCACAGAATGCAACTGATAAAATTAGCGGATTGCTTATGCTGGAGGGGTTTGCTTTCCAATAGTTCAGAACAATTATCAATTGGCTTCCTATTAGACTTAGGCACAGTTATGGCATGTAACAACATGCAAAAATCACCTAAACTAAAGTAGTAGAGCATGTGCTGAAGTACTTAGGAACCCTGAAGATTTCTGCTTTAACCAAGCAAAAGTATAAATTTTTCACTGGTTTGAATTATTTTCAACATGTTGACCCCAGCCGATGCAAGAAAGAATGAAAATCCTATTTCCATATTTCCAAAGCCAGTTTGAGCCTCAGAACTTGTTGACCCATGAATTCCAGAACAATCTCCTATTTATCTAGGGTTAGAATATATAAATCTAAATAAACAAACATGTGAGGCATGACATCTCTCAGTCCAAGTTTCCATATAACACTGAATTACAGAAGAACCTCTTTATGTCTTTCTCATCACCATCTTTAAGGTCAACCATCTAATTATTTACAGGCTCCCTGAGTATATTGCCCAAGAATAAGCTGAATGCTCATTTTACTTCCAAATCTTGGTAATCAAACTCCCAGTTCCCATAAGCAAAAATGTTGTTTTGTGAACTTATGTGGCCCTTCGCAATGTCACATAGTGTTCTGTGTAGTAACTGCACCTACCAAGGCTGCAAGAAATAGTGGCTTATAACAATACATACACTGTGAAGTGCTCAGCTATGTTGTGATAATAATGCTTGAAGCATGATGAACATCATTTACTTAATCTAAAAGATCTCTTACACATTGGTTACTCTAGTTTAAGTAAAGCATCATTGAACAACAGTTTTGCAGTAACAAAGAGCAGTTCACACCTTTGGAATTGGCTCTTGTAGTACAGATTCAACTGCAACAACCATCGCTTGGACAAAATCATCACCTCCAGTTCCTATTGCGGTAAAGCCTCTGACTGTGGATATGAATTCACCTGAATAATCAACAATACAAGTTAAAAGTTCGACATTCATGAATCCTAAAAATGTTCCAACTATCCTAAGCCTATAATTCTAAGATAGTCCACTAAGTCAGCAACCATTTCCAATATAAGATTATTTTCTTTTAAGCCCAAAAATCAAAAAGGAGAAAAATGAATTTAATTACTACTTACATAACTACAGCTGTCAAAACTTTTGTTAAATACTAAACAAATTTATATCAATATGAAAGGTATTACATCTTAGACCGACAAAACAGAGATAAATGGCATTATTACATCATTCACCAACAAATAAGAGATAAACGGCACCTCTTCTAACCCTTATCACTCTTCAACTGGCCTGACTCCAATGCTAAACTTGGATATTAGAAACAGAGTATCTAACTGATAAGACCTCCAACATTCAAATCCTGAAACTGAAATATAAACCTAAAATATTGGCTTTGGGGCCAAAATATACTTAAGCCAAATGCTCTTTGCAGCACACCAGATACACATCTGCCTCTCCCCCTCCCTTTGTGTGTGTGTGTGTGTGAAGAGAGAGAGAGAGAGAGAGAGAGCAACATTTCATGTTACCAGCTACAGATGTTCTTGTCACGTGTGTGTGTGTGTGTGTGTGTGTGTGAGAGAGAGAGAGAGAGAGAGAGAGAGAGAGAGAGCATACATTTCATGTCACCAGCTACAGATGTTCTTGTTACATGAAATTTACCCGCTTTTCTCATCTTGAATTTGGTCCTTTATGCCAGTAAAATAAACTTTAAAATTTAGCTTCCCAGTGAAAGAAACAATATAGTCAAGTATAGCTCATGTTCAGATGGCATCAAAAGTATCATGGTGGATCCAGATATAACACATTAAATATGTGGTTTCAGATTATTTCAGCTGGACTGGAACCAATATCATGCAAACAAACATTACTTGCTCTTGAACTCGGTAGTGCTTTAATTTAACCCTAAACATAAAATGAACTTGGTGATGTTTGTCATATTGACACAACTTGGAATCTAGTGACGTCACATGAATCAAACTAGGAACTAACTTCTTCAAATTTTTCACAACAAACTGTGAATTTGGAAGGAGGAAATTATGGCGGAACGAGAAACCTATGAGATGAATGGAAGAAATACAGAACATCATATCTGTGCGCTTGTCTAAATGTTCCCTGTCTTCAAATACTGAATAATAACAGAATTAGTAAAGAAGGTAACTGAACACCATAGACTCTGGAGCTCAGTGACAGCATGAGATTGAAGGAAAATTCAGGAATATAAAGAACTGAAGATAAAGAAACATAAGCATTGAATTCTATTACTGATACTATACATTGGTGGAAGAACCATCTCAAGGAACCAGTAGGCAAAATTTTGCTGAGCTCTAGAAAAGCAACAAGAATTACCTAACATGTGGTGCTATTGCACCAAATATCGATAAAAAGGACCAAAGCGCTAAAGGCTGAAGAACTGAATGAAAGAGACAGTAGGATAATCTGTCTGAGACAGAGATGCAATATGCACGGATACTTGCTGCGAAGCTGTATGTTGTAAGAACTCGGAATACTCCTCTAATACTACCACAGTCTCTGGCTCAACTAGATTAGATGAACTAGCAAGAGAGATATCAGGAAGTCTAGAAGTCGTCAAATTTTCAACTCCGGAAGGTCGATCCAATAACTATGAGTACACTTGCGAAATTGGCTTCGAGCATGTGGTGTTATTGCACCAAAAATCAATAAAAAAGACCAAAGCATTAAAGTCTGAAGAACTGAATGAAAGAGACACAGTAGGATAATCTGTCTGAGACACAGATGCAATACGCATGGATACTTGCTGAGAAGCTGTATGTTGTAAGAACTAGGAATACTCCTCTAATACTACCAGTCTCTGGCTCAACGAGACTAGATGAACTAGCAAGAGAGATATCAGGATGTCCAGAAGTCGTCATATTTTCAACTCTGGAAGGTCAATCCAAACCATGAGTACACTTGCGAAATTGGCTTCGAGCACTGAATAGTCTAACACCACAATTAACATGACCACTGCCATGGTAAGCTCTACTACCGGTGTATTATGGTCACCTCTACCACCTTGGTTGACACCATAACAAGAGTAGATTTGTCACCTCCATTCATAGCCTAACTTGGATATTCTTTCTGCATCACATGACACCTATGAATATGTCCTGAATGATGGAAATTCAACACTTCAGAATATCTGATATCATACTAAACTCAGTTATGTTTTCAACCCAGCAAAGATCTTATGGAATCGAGTAATGTTTCCAGCCCGTCAAGAATTTGATATCAAATAAATGTTCTCTCTGCTTCTTCATTACTAAACATCCACGGAAACGAGTGTCATTAAATTCAACTCTTCTTCCACTAATTTCAAGCCTCCAAAGAAATTTTTATCAGTTTTTCCTGAAAATTGTTCTAACTCTTGTAAATCATACACATGAGTCAAGTTGTCAGAACATATTAGTTTTATATTCTCATACCCACTTGCATGTTTCAAGATGAGACTGCATGTCAACAATATGTGGTTCCATAGAATTTCATAGCAAGTTTATGTATCTTCTTGTGCCCATATATCACTCTTCTGCTATCCCCTTAAGGATCTGAAGTAAGGTGGTACAACAACCTTAACTAGTAAAGTAAATTTTGACTAACATGCACCACTGCGAATAATTACCACCATTCAAGTTACCGACAGTAATTTTTTATGGGAACATTCCAAACATTTTCAACAAGATTTGTATAACCCAATGGTGAACAATTCCGACCGTTGTTTCAAATATTGACCAATTCCAATATACCTCGGCAATATCGTATCGGGTTCTGAGGTACCCAATACGATAACTTATCGGCAATATTATAACAAGGTTTGCCGATATGGCCAGTATCGTCGATATTCACAGCCAAATATTGATACCAAAAATCATTGTTTGGTACTGATACTATTACCTACCGAGATTTTAATCCATGCTTCTACACTTCCCTATCAGTATATTGAATCAACTCTAACCAATACCTCCTTATATGAGCTAAAACTTTTCGACTAACACCACCATCAAATCATCAGATCATTAGTTTTGTTCTTCCTATTTTGAACAACTAATTTGTCTTTTATTGAGTCTTAGGGAAACCTGCAATCTGATTGCCACAGATATTGCAGGCCTGAATTGTGACAATGTGGTGATGACGATCAAACAATGAAGAATACTGAGATAACAATAAGAATGATGATTTGGCTAATGAATAGATGCTAGGTGGGAGGTTAAGAGGAGGATTACGACGACGGCTAGCAACAAATCGTGATCATGATGATTTGATGATGTTAAGTTGATAATGACTGAGGTCAATGGTGACAAGAAATTGAGATGTGATGATGACATGGAGATCGACGATTCTATCAAAATTGAGTTAGACTGTAAGGCGAAGATGAAGTTGAGCTATGATGTTGACATCCTTGACGATATTAGAAGTTAGAGCCGGATTCGAGGGTGTAGTCAAGATTCGGATACGAGATAAGCTACCGCAATCAGAGGGGTTGTGAAGAGGGGCATCACAAAATCCTGGTCAATCAGCACATGGTGAGTTCAGGTTTCTATCCCGTGATACAAATTTGGGGCTCAAAAGTTAAGAAAGAAAATGACCTCTCCTCACTGTTTATATATATATATATATATATATATATATATATATATATATATATATATATATATATATATATATATATATATATATATAATCAATCAATCACATAAAACACATTCCCCTTTAGTATTCACATAACTAACCCTTTCTTTCTAACAGGAATATTTTAGTTAGCTAGTGCATTTATGCAAACAAGCAAAGTCAATCCATACCAATCAGCTCCAATTCAATACATGCAAATGAGCAAGTAAAGAGGAAACCCTATATAAGACAAAAAAGAAGAAAACAAGATGACATTTTACCATACCTTCTGATCCAGTTCAAGCCATTCATTAGTAGCATCATCTGTCACTGTACCACCAATTATAACATTTGTGGTCTGTGCTACTCTTCCCTCAGTCTTGGACACTTCTGAATTAGGTACCACCATAAGTTCAAACCACAAAAGAATAGCAATGTCAAGTAAGAAAGACACCAATTTAAAAAGCTTGTGACAACTAAAAGAAGTGCTGAGACTATAAATATTCAGGTGAGGTAATAAAACAGCTTAGAACAAAGATATTCAAAATGAGCTACGTAACAAAGAGAATTCATATCACCAATATTTATGACAGACTCTTATGATAAATTTGTATCAAGATCCACCAATTTTTTGTAGCATCACATTATAAATAATATTTATCAAGTTAGCTTGTCTGTATACAACTTCATGTTGTGATTCCAAACCAGCAGCGAACGATTTCAAGCTCAATAGTGGATGGATGGATGGATGTGACTGTCAGAGAGAAAAAGAAAGGGATATGGAGAGAGGGTGGGGCCTGGGGAGAAGAGGGAAAGAGGTACAAAATACATGTCATATGACAGGTCTAGCACAAGTAGCAACAATGCATATATATGACACCTTTGCTTCCACATTGGTCACTGGTCCCTAATTCATTCTAATATGCTAATATGCTATATGCATAGAAATACCCACGATATGCCTGTGTTATACCGGTACACAATTTCGAAATAGTACAAGGCACACACCGTTACATCTATGCACAACATTGCAATGCAGGATCATAATGATATTATTAAAAGAAATTCAAAATACCTGACTTAGAATTAGTTAAACAATTATTGTCTTGGGCCTGTTCATGTATTCAATTGGTATTAACCAACCCGCAATGCTAAAACTGGAAGGAAGATAACAAGAATGTGGTCCGTGAAGCATGGACATGGGATTTGGGTACAGCCCGGTCCAGATACCGGGATACAGAAATTCTTTTTTTTTTTTTTTTTTTTTTTTTTTTTTTTTTTTTTTTTTTTTTTTTTGGGCGCACGCGCGCGCGCGTGTTTTGTTTGGGTGGGTGGGGGTGGGGGGTTGTGGGGGTGGGGGTGGGGTGTGGAACCGGGACATATAGTATGGATAAGGAAACATGCGTACATGTCTATATATTATAGGTGGATATACTATATATACTGAATTGACATTAACCGGCCCCAAAGAGGGAGACTGTTAAAACTGCAAAGGCATGAGGCTCACTGGTTGATAGAGACCATGAGACGAAGAAAGAAAGACAGAGCTTGAATCTAGGCATCACAACAAGCAGCAGGTAAGAGGTTTTGTTGAATAATCATGAGAAACAGGAGAAAGAATAATATTATAAGTTAAAAAAAAAAGAATTGAAAAGGTTTTTAAAAAGACAATGATATCCATTGAAATGCATATGCAATCCATTAGCACTTCAAGCATAATATGGAAAACATTTGGAAAAGACATCTGAGAAACTTCAGTACGCTTACAAATAGGTTCTCAAACAGGAATTCCAAGATATACTTATTTTTACCATGTATGTGGCCTGGGAGTATCTTTTGGTGTGTAGGGAGAGGTCTCTAAATGGGTAGGTGAGGGCAGCGGATTGGAATTTGCTTGTTGCAAGTAAATACAATTATGCTACTTCAGGCTCTCAGCATTTCAATAATAACAATAATAGTCTCAGTGTTTTCCCTTAAAACTTTTAACCACCACTGCATCCCTACTTTTACATGTCCATCACACTGTTGTATGCTTCAAGCTTACCGATTGTCGACTGTACTGGACAAAACCAAATACATATATGACAGTTTGCACCCATAGCAGGATTTCATGAGGGACATATGAATTGAATGAGGGAAGAAGATTGTCTGTAATGTACTTCCAAACTTTGTGTTGTTGAATTCTCGCAAATGAAACATGTGGAGACAAATAAACCTACAGGTCCTCTTGCTTTAACTTTTTTTTTTTTTAAAAAAACACTTCACAAATACTCCCATTACGTTGACACGATATATGCATACATCACACACAAATTATGAAGAAAACTCAATTTCCAAGAATTGTTAATATTTCCAACCACTAAAAGACCATATTTTCCTCATCAACCACTATTAGCGAGACCTAGCTAGCAGCTCATTTATTGGCTACTAGTTCCATCTTTATTTTACTCTAAGAATCAACTTCTCAATGCTTTCAATTAGCAAAAAGATACGGCCGTTGACCTCAAGCTACTACTACCCACGGTTCTAAAATTAATTTCTTTCTCAAAGTTGCAAATTTTCCTACAATTCAACTTCTCAACATTGCTGTCAAACAATAATTACAAGAAATTCCACTAAATTTGGGGGAAATGGGTTACTAAGTACCGGAAATGGCCTTCAACACGACCTCCTGAGGCGGGGCCTGATCCCCTTCCTGTGTCGGAGGGGTATTCTCGCCGTTAGAGGAGCATCTCAAAGGGGCAGAGGAGTGGAGAACCCTAACCTTAGACCGAGGGCGGGAGAGGATCAGAGGGGAGGAGGAGGAGGAGGAGGCGGAGGAGGAGAGGGCGGCAACGGCGAGGTGGCGGCAAGGGCGCCAGGGCTCTGATAATAGGACGACAGAGCGCGTAACGATTCTACACGCCATTGCTCCCGATTTTTGTTGGGTTTGTGGTTATCGGGACCGTCTCGATTGGGAGAGAGATAAGTTTATATGCTCTCTCCCCTTCCCTCAAGTTGGTCCGAGTTTGGTGGCGTAGTTTCGGGAGGTCTGGCCAGCTGTCTCGTGTTTTGCAGCAGACATCATCTGTTTTTTAGTTTGTGCTTTTATTTATTTATTTTTTTTTCGTTTTTTTTTTCCACTATTTTGAATTAATCTACCCATTAAGGGTGTGTTTGGATTCATAAAAGTGGGAGGGAAATGAGAAGTGAGAAAACTCATTTCTCATTTTTTTTTTTTTTGAACCGAATGAAAAATGAGGAAGCCAATTTTTCTTTCATTTTTTTTGTCTTTTTAGACATCTCTATTACACTATTATTTTCTCACTCACAGAGTGCTATATTTAATTTTGTGATCGTGTAAATCTCACTTGTAATAAAATATAAATTAATACATTAAATTTTGATGTCATGTAAATCTCACTTGCAGTTCTATTATGATTAAAAAAATATTATTTCAGAATTAACATCTAATTTATATTATTTTATGATCAACTTTATGATTTTCCACTCTCACTCCCACATTGCTAACCAAACATTGAAAAATATAATATCCCTTTTCACGCAAGCTTTCATATACCAAACACCGAAAATAAAAATTACACAAATCTCAATTTTTCACTGCACTTCTACATTTTCCATTCTTATTTCTCATTTACATCTTTTCTTCTTACTTTCAACAAGCCAAACATGTCCTAAGTTCAGAATCGCAGAGGATACGAAGAAAATGATTGAGCAACTAGTACTTGATAGTATAAAAATTCATACCACTCTCATAACGCCCCAAATACAACATCCTAAATATCAAATTAAACACTCTTCGATGCAAAATAAGAAATACTAAAACTGATCGGCGGCAACGACAGCGTTGAGAGCCACAGGGGGGTGATTGGGTCCTAGAGAGAAGGGAGAGGGGAGGGAGATGGCGGCAACAGATGAGAGAGAGGCGGATAGGGAGAGAGAAGAAAAGACGGACAGACGAACACAATTCGTAAAAAAGTTACGAGAGAGAACCTCTTTTCAGTTGGTTTTGACAAGGGAATATCTTTTGAGGAGGCATGCTTGTAGATCGGAAGTGTGTAAGCAACATTTTCATGCTTAAATAAGAATTTCTTTGTGCTTTATTAAACCTGAATTGCTCTGAAGATCATGACAAATCAGAGCAGTTCCAAGTATCAGAGCTAGTGCGAAATCAAGATCCACATTTACTTATATAATCGTGATTATTAGTTTATACATGAAAGTAATCATTTTAATTCCTGATTGAGCAAAATATAAGTAGACTGGAGTGACCAAAAATTCATCTTAGACAACAAGTAAAAGGCTAAAAGATCTACACACTGGGCATGCTCTGTATCTTCCTCAATCTGGAACGTTTACTTGGACACAGACTTGAGCAGATGATAACATAGAATCTTTCCACAGGTCTCCCCGCGAACAAAGGTGAGAATTGAGCTTGAATCGAGACGGTTGTCACCGTTCGTCCCATAATTTCATTCCCTTCATGTCTTCAATTATCACATCAATCAGAAGGCCTGAAAAGATGAACAGAAAGTAGACGCGATTATATCTCGACTGAAGACAGGCTTTACAAATGCTTCAGAAGTTGCAAAATCCAACCATAATGCACATGGAGAGAAAACAGAATACAAGTAAGTTTCTTAAAAAAAGAGAAAGAAAAAGAAAACTGAATATGAGTAACTGAATGATTATCATTAATCATGAAGATCATAGAATCACACTGAATAATCTGAAATGTACTCCAAATACAAGGTATGACTGAGCTCTAGAGAGATTTCTCAACTTTGCCACAACTAATGAACAAGATAAGCATTCAAGAAATTTAAGTCTATGTAGATCTGCTTCACGAACAAACTATTCAAGACATGCTTACCATCACAATGTGCCCTAGTCAAGCAATACAACACACAGCATACAAACAGGTTTCCGAGTTGAGAGCATATGGAGTCAAGTGAAGCAGAGGAACAAACAATTTTTTCTCTTTGATCTCAAGATTTAATTGTAGTACAAAACCGTATAGTCTTAAAATTCCGCATAAGAAATCATGGTTCTACTTGGCAAGGTGCTTAGGGCTCTGAATTCCAGAATTAATTCTATAATAATATAATAACAGGAGAAACACTTCTAATTGTCATTTTATGGTTCATATCATCATCGAGATCTGTGATTTTAAATGGATATGCGACTAGAGGATTCATGTGATATATGCGTATATATCAAGTTATTATTATTACTGTTGTTTTTGTTGTTGCAGCTGGCATCACTGTTCTCATTAATTAATTTCTCCAAACAATCATCCTTGCTCATTTGTAGATATGGATACAAGCATGATATTTCAACACAAAAAGGGTATCCCACAGTCCACCAAAATACAGAAATGAGGACACAATAATATATTTGCTTTTTATGGAGAGCATTATATTTGAGGTTTATATTATCATATATGTTTGAGTTAGCATTTTATGGGAGAACCTTAAAAAGTAAACTGATGGACATAGTACTTTAAATTTATACCTTCTTCCCTGCAAGGGCATGGCACATTTCTTTGTATGCATATTTTTCAAGCAAATACATCTGTACATTGTAATTGCCTAAACAAATGTCTGAAACAAATTGATATATGCACTATTTCTGACACTATTATTCGACATAAATAAAAAGAGATAGACTAGCAATCTGCATATGAAATTGACACAAAGGAATAAATCACAAAATTTTCATTGTGAGGGAGAAAAACAGACAAAAGAAGGTACAAGATGCAAACTAGGGCAACTTTTCACCTGAGTGCCTAAAATCAAAATTATAGCTACCAGATAGAAAAGTCAGAGGAACTAACAATAAGATAAGTGGCAGAGAGGCTACCATAATGATATACCTGTGCGACAATTTGGATTCAAAACACAACAGAAGCTGCTCCATTTCTAGAAGTCTATCCCAAGCCATTTGTCATAATAAACACAATTAATTGGGGAAATAACCCCATCTGGGGTGCAAACGTCTATCCTCGGCAAACCCCACAAGGAATTGATGACAGTGCACCTTCTTTCGGACCTTCTCTGCCCACTGAGATCCTGTAACATTCCTTCCCCGCTGGCACATGAGAGAAATCCCCGAGACCAGAGCTTGGCATTTTCTCTACCTCCTTGTCCAACACCATCAGATCAACAATCTCACGAATCTGTTTCAAGGAGATTTCCATATTAAAAACAGGTGGGAGGCCGTTCCGCGGTTCCGTAATGGCTTTCCGTATCATCTCGCAGGTGGCAACCTTGAATTCATCGATATACCTCTTGCATTGTTGCCTTAGTATCTTAATGAAGGCAACATCAAGTGCCCCATCTTGGTACCATGCACCACCAGAAATTTCCTCTGAGGTTTCGAATTCCACACCCATTACTATTTTCCGGTTCTTATGCTTCACACTAGTGACTTCCTTTATTAGGTTCTTGGCTTGGAGGGACTTTAGGGCTTTGTTGACCACAGTCGACGGCAAGGTTACTTCCTTCCTGACGTCATTCGTCCATATTCCCAGCCCCTCCCTACTTTTAATCACTTCGTAGAGCTTATGCTCAGCTTCTGTGAGCTTAGGAAGACGAGGGCCAGAATCGGGCTGTGATCTCTTTTGGGGCAACATTTTGGAGCGCTACCACTGTCACACATTAACAACAAAATGAAGAAAAAACTAAATGAGTGATGGAAAATGGGAACCCAAAAGAATATTATTGAATGATCTAAATCAGAGATACAGTTATGAAAATCTATGAATAATACGATAATATAAAATGGGGCCCAAAATTTTTCTGGGTGCTAAAATAGAATACTAGATCCCTTTTGGGGCAAAGTTTTGTAGAACTAGTTAAAAACTGGCACTAAAGCATTAACAACTAAAAGGAAAAAAAAACAAGCAAATGAATGATACAATAAGAAACTATAAAATGAAACCCAAAATTTTTCATTGGATGAAGATCTAAAATAAAAAAGTTATAAAAATCTCTACATAATATAACCATATAAAATGAAAACCTTAATAACTAAACGAGGATAATTCAATTAACCAAATCTTAGAGTATTAGATTCTTTGAACCAACTCTAACTTAAAGTTTACAATCACGTGAAAAATATGAATTAACTTATGAGACTGGATGTGCTCAATTAACATAATGCTTGCCTGATCACGATTCAACAAAATCAAGCAAGAAAAAGAGGGAGGGGAGAGGGGATTTTCAATTAACAAAATCTTAGAGTATTAGATTCTTTGAACCAACCCTAACTTAAATTTTACAATCATGTGAAAATATGAATAAACTGATGAGACTAGGATGTGTTCAATTAACGTAATGCTTGGCTGATTATGATTCAACAAAATCAATCAACAAAAAGAGGGAGGGGAGAGGGACTTTCTAGAGTTCTGAGCATGAGGGTGAAGATGAGATTGGGCCTAACAAGGATGAGTTTATATTGAAAGATTTAAGGTTAGGGTTTTAAAAATTTACCTTTCTGAGATTGAGAGGAGACGGTGTCGGGAGGCAAGAGGTTGTCAATGCGCAAACAAGGAGCATGATGGAGCTGACAAATAAGGGAGATTTTGAGTGAGTGCTCACTTTATAAAATCATACAAGTCTAAATTCTCATACAACGAAATAATTGAAAAAATATTCAAATAAAAGCACGATAAAAAGAAGTAAAAGAAGAGTGATATTGGAGTTGATACCTTAGAAGTGTGGATCAGATGTAAGATGAGAAACTCTTTCAATAGAGTTCCAAAAAAATTTCGGATTAATAAAAGGCCTGTTTGGTTAAGGGTGAAAGTGAGAAAGTGAGGAAGTAGTAACAGTTCCCTTTGGAACTTGGTTAGTAAGTTTTCTGGTGTTTGGATGTTGTTGGGAAGTGCAGTTTGAAAAATGTTGTCTTTTCCGTTGTTTGGATGGTAATGTGGAAGTGAAAGTGGAAGTAGAAGAGTTGACCACAAAGTTGATCGTAAAATAATATTAAAATAAAAATTATTTAAGAAAAAATAAAAAATGGACTGTAATTTGAATGCAAGTGAGATTTGCATGATCAAAAAATTAATTGTTTTGTACTACAACTTATTACAAATGAGATTTACATGATCACAAAATTAACTGTAGCACCCTGGAAGTAAGGAAATGGTTGTGTAAAAGAGAAAAAAAAAAGGAAAAGGAGTTTTCTTATTTTTCTTTTCCGGTATTTGGATAGATAGGGAAGTGAGCAATTATACTTCCTCGTTTTCTTACTTCCGCCCACTTCCTTACAACCAAACACACCCAAGAAGGGAGCACTGGTGCTTCGATGGCGAAGAGAGAAGAAATTTAGGGTTGTAAATGGGTCAGACTTTGTTGGATTTGCACCGATTCCGGATCCGAATCTGACACAATACCCATTTGGATCGAATTCGATTATCGGCTACCATTCTGAAAATAATAGGCTTTTGGGGGACTTCATCGTAATTTGCATGATGTGGGGGTCTCTTTTCAAATTGAAGAAAATTGGAGGACTGATGTAAAAACAGATGTAATGAGTCATTGTAAAACAGGGAGAGGATGCAAAAAAAAAAAGATCAAATTCAGAGTCATCATATCTAATATTTGAAAAACTATTACTTTTGGTTCTTATACCTTCTACTGGACCTTTGAATTGAATGCAATTCTTTATAGAATATTATGTTTTTCTAAAATCTTTCAAAATCTAGAAATTTTCAAAAGATTACTCCTTAGTTGCATGAGTTTAACCAATATGGCCAATACAGCAGGCTTCTTGGTGATTGGGTTGGTGGGCGAGCGGGGGAAAACAATTAAAGGAAACAAGGGTAAATATGGCCTCACATTATAGCGGACCTCACACCACAATGACCTCACACCATGAGCTCATGGAATTTTTCCACAGATTGCTTTGATATTTCATTTCATTTCCATCTCTCCCTAAATGAAAAGGCGGTGCTTTATTTATAAAAATGTCTTACTTGAAATCTAAGAAACCAATATATCTAGAAGGATTTTAAAAAATTCCAAAAAATAATCCTAATAAAAAACAACTGACTTTATATATAGGAATAAAAATATTTTCTTGAAAAAATAAATAAAAATCTAACCCTACAAAAAGGAAATACTTGCAAAGAAAATATTTAATATAGAAAGATTACGAATCCTTGAGAGAATCATATAGGAATCAATTGACCAAAAACTTTTCATAAAAATTTCTTGTGATATAATTGGAAGATGACTAAAAAATCATTCTACTTCACTTCTCCATCTACAACTTATGTTCTAGGATTTATAGAAAGCTTGTGTCTTTACTGTAATTATCTTGGTTTGGAACATGGCACAAGTAAAGAGAGTTGGCATCATTTTGATAGCCGATCTTAAAATATAGTCAAACATGGCAGATGCTTGAACTTTGAAGCAAGTATTATTTTGATGAAAAAAATATTTAGATGATAAAGATGATGAAAATACATTTAGAATTGCAACTCTGAGAGAAACTTGAGGGGGAAAAAACATTTTGAGTGAAGCCTTATCACATTGAAGCACCAGATATTGCCGTGTATAGTGGTCAAAATTTGACCCCCACAGGATGATGATACAAGTCCTAACAAACAGGAGCCTCCGTCTCTCTGGAGTCATCCCAGAAGCCGCTTTCTCTCCAAAGATGCTTTCATCCCGGCAGCTCTGGACTCTCAACTATCTCGAAACCTCTCCATTCCGGAGACTTCAGCTCCGCACAAGATAACTATGACAACAGATCATCCTCGATATCCGTCTTCAATTACACCACAGTAACAGATCATCTCTGATCTCCGCCTTCAGTCACGCAGCCTGATCTTCCTCCACGTTCATAACGTAAAACGTCCTCCAGCCTAGGCAGTTATGGACATAAGCAGCTTTCTCTGCATGTATCCAACAATCAAGTGTCAATAATCACGACTGTTAAAACAAATTAACATGTGCATATCTTGCAATTATGAGGATCACGCATGTATCATCCGCCCCCATGCACGAAGATCAAATCAAGTATAAGTAAACATTTTTCTCCAGCGAGAAGGGATGATGCTCACTTTTTCCTTCTTCTAAGAAAAGCCCAGCACTAAGGCTCTGACATATAATCTCTGTAAATTTTGTAACCAGTGGATTATAGTAGACTCTTCTCCTCCTCTGTGATTTTTTTCGATTTAGGTTTTCACGTAAAAAAAACTTGTGTTGTCTCTTTTTTCTATGATATGCGCTAATTTTTCCTCACACACTCCCCACTTTCCTACTCTCGCTCGTGGCATGGATCGATCGTCTGATCGCTCGAGACGGAAAATCTCCACCACACCATGTATACTTGATACATTGACTCAAATCTAACTATGTTATCTCGCTGAGGATTGCCATGCACATACCATACAACACATGCATATATACCATTGTACCAGCAATGTCATCAAGATCTTCTAATCTTGAGCAAATAAGCCTATTAGATAGTGATGTCAAGTTCAATTAGAATCTTTCTTATCTTGCAATTTTCAAGTTCAATTTTAGAATTGAATAGTAGATGACACAATGTGAGTAAGTTGGGTTATTCATATACAAGATAAAGTAGAAAATCATGATCCAATCATCAAGTATATAAATTGAGCAGAATAAGATTATCAGTTGCTTTAATGACAAACCTTTTTTCACAAACATACTTTTAGTGAACATGATCAAATTATCAAATATACAAATTGAACAGAATAAGTTAAATAGAATTAGTGAAGTCTTCAGTCTCAAATTTTTAATAAATGAAAGAATTCAAAAGGAAGATAAAATATCAGGAGCGTGGTTATTTAAACCCAAAGAAGTGATAAGTAGCGTCAAAAAATAAGTTAAAATTTTCTTAAACAGTTTTACCCTCAAATGAAAAGTCCAAAAATATAGAATCAACTTTTCAAATATTAAAACTTTACCATAATAATTAGTTAGTATACTCATGTAATTAGTAAGTATACCCAACTCTTATTACCTTAATTCTTCTTCAACTTCAAAACTCTCTCTATTATTCAACTTATAAAGCTTAGAAATTTCAGATTCACCCCTCTTAGGAAAATCACCAATTTTGATTTTCAAACAACCATAGATCTCTATGCTATACAAGTGAACAAAAATGAATCTACTTGAATCTATACAATATAATCAAAGAAAATTGGCAAGGGCTTCAATTTATTTATTCACATAGAGGAGAAAGGGATTGGACTGCTAGCAGGTCATTAGCCTCAAAGCAAAATCTAACTTCGTTCTCAAAATTTTTGTACAATTTTCCCACAACACATGCTAACTATCATGTCTGTCATTTAGCCATTTTTGAAACACATAAAACCACAAACATCAATTCTTCATTAAGTGATTGTTCTTACATTTGTTCATACCAATAAGGAAAATTATATCTATCACGTCTACCAATAGACTATATTTAATTAGAATCCATAAGATTGTTTTGATCTAGATCTTTTCAACCTGAATCCCTGCCAAATGCATTATTTTTAAGTTCACTGAAAAATGTGACATGACAGAACTCAATCAACTCTCTGATTATTTCAAAATTATCATTAGCTAGTAAGTGGCGTTCCACCCGCGTTTCAAAGAGATAGATCTGAGTACGGGTCAATTAGATCGACAGGAGAGGGAGTGAGGAGAGAGATGAACTAGAATCTGAGATGAGAAAAAGAGAGGAGATAATTAATTTAAAATTGAGAGGTATAATTAGATTTTTACATTTAAATTGAGTGCGTAGGATATAAAAGTTGAATCTGGATATAAATAGCCAATAAAAGCTAAAAGAAATTACTAAAAAAACTCAAAACTCAAAAAAAAAAAAAAAAAATCTCCTTTCATTGCACAGAGAAAATAGAAAAAAAATTAAGATTTGAAATATATATAATAGAAAAAAATTAAGATTTGAAAAAAAAATATTACCTTTTCGAATGACACTCGATGGAGATTCAATAGAAGCATTGAAACACAGGAGGAGAGGGAGGGGCGGAGGAGCGAGAGACAGAGACTACAGCGTGGGGTCGCGAGGAGAGAGAGACAGCGGGGTCTCTCGGGCGAGGGCTGAGAATAAAGAAGGTTTGATCGGGTTCACAGACTTCAAACGGGTCGGGTCTTCAAAAGAATATAAAGGAATTCTAAGCTCTCAACGGTTAGATTTGTTTTAGAGTTGATGACCGGCCAGGATCTGTTCTGGACTGACCCAATCCACAAAACTCGCTCGATGCTCCACTTTTGAACTGACTGCAAAATGTACGGGGCGGCGGAGATAACCGCCGGCGAGTCGGAGCGGACCGCCTTCCGAAACGCCGAGAAGCGATACAAACTCTACAAGTCCCAGCCTCCCAGATCCATCAGCATGTTCTTATCCTAAACCCTAAACCCCTAATTCAATTCCTTGTTCTAGGGGTTTTCAAGACTGCTCCTCTTCAGTTCCTTGCATATTCTTCTAATTTTAACCTGCAGGAAGAAGCAAATGCACAAGGGAATGGATCTCTCCGACGTCTTTGATTTCCGAGCCATTCTCGTGTGCTTCCAGAGGAGCGGGGAGAGTCCGGATGAGATTTTTCGATTCGAGTGCCCTGGTTTCCATCGCCCTGTTTTCTGTTTCAATGATCGCCCAGGTAATGATTTGTGTTGATTTTTCTTTCTTTTTTTAGATCAATTTCTCATAAAATTTGAGCATAAAGATGGGGCCTTTATCTGTTAAATTTGTTAAATCCTGTTATTTTTCACAGTTGATGGGTAATTTCATGTGCTTTTGTGGGGAAGGATCTTTTGATTGGTAAAATTTAGAATTCCTGGGAAAAAGAATTAAATGGGGTTGATTCTAGTTTAGGATACTATATTCTTCAATGACCGTTTGAGCATATAGTTTATGTATTCCAAGTTGCTAAGAAGAGTCTGCAGCAAACTTCAAAGAATAAACAACCTTGACCTGATTATTGATGCATGGGCTATAGTTTATGGTTATGCGAAATTATTTGAAGATCAAGGTTCAATTATGTTGCAATATCATCCTTGTGTTGTTCTGATGAGTGTCTCAATACTTTCTCACTGCAGACACTTGTTCATGATGCTTGGAATATATGTATGTATTACTTCACATGTAATAATTTCACATTCAGAACATCATGCATAATGTTGCACTCACATTTTCACCACCTTTTAGTACTATGCATCACCTATAAAGTCTCCACTCAATATCACTCTCATGGATGCTTGAATTTATGTACACTAGTTTTTGTACTTTGCACTAGTAAAATTTGTAATATGCATATGTTGAACACTAGTCGTCATGCAAATTTCGTATTATTTGTAATGCTGGAATTTTTTGAGCAAGAAAAATGCAGCATAAACAGAGGACACAAGAAGGAAACATAGAAATGATATGGCATGCACATTGCGACAATGCAATCTGTAAAAAGTAGGATATGGGAACACTATGACTCTCTCTCTCTCTCTCTCTCTCTCTCTCTCTCTCTCTCTCTCTCTCTCTCTCTCTCTCTCTCTGTGTGTGTGTGTGGTGTGTGTGTGTGTGTGTGTGTGATAAACAACAAATCCCTAACGATTATGGCATTATTATTAAAAGTAAAAGGAAAAATTAAATTAAACCTTAATGATTTAAAACATAGCTTCTAATTTACTCATAATAAAGGAAAGAAATCCTAAATTCTAATCTAATACTTGACCTATAAGCCTACGAGCTTATATGATCACATGTTTGTGGGCGTTTAGATTCTACTAAAATAGTATATCTCACTTATGGTTGTAGGCTTAAGGCAACAATTGGCTTTGTGTGTTTGATACACAACTTTTAGAATTATTTTTTTGTTTGTTTAAGGACAGCATGGCTTTGACACGGTTTCTGTTTAGGCAACAGTTTTGAGTGTCTGAGAGACAACCTTTTTTTCGTTCTGTTTAATGCCAAGACAACTTCAACATAGTTTTCTGGTTTTAATAAATCTAACGTTGCTCTAGTGTGTCTAATACATGTTGATTAATTATTAATGTTTGACAAGTACTGGACTCGGACATCAGACTCACTTTAAAGTGTGTACGCTTCATAGTTCCTAAGAAAGTAAAAATATGTGACTGTAGATCAAAACCTGCCCTTTTCTATTAGGTATTCAGAATTGCTTTTAGTCAGAAAAAGAAAATGGATTAAGGTAGTTATCATATCAATTGAGCACCTGTTAGTGAAGTTGTATGTTTATCCAGCAAATATCCGCCATGTATCACTATAGTGCTTGAACCATGTTGGCCATGTTTCGCCATTGGCTCAAAATGTAAAAATTTAATTTTGACGAAAATTTTATATTTGATAATTTTCAACCAAGACCCCTAAGGTGAATGGAGCTCAAAGGAATCTGATAATCAGTGCCATCTGTAACATTTCATTTCACAAAAGAAAAGAAACACCCATGGAGACATTTTGAGATTGATTCTAACACATGGCTGGAATAATTCATAAGTTTATGATTATCTTAAAGTGCTTATATTGAGGAATTGACTGTTACATTAATTTCCTTGGGTCAGCTAAATGGTTACAACTTGACTGAGTTTCTTTGTTTGGAAATTAATTTTAGTTGATTAGAGTACAAGGTTCGAATATTGTCTTTCAATCTGCCATTTTAGCTGTATGAATGGGAGAATCAAAACAGTAGAGCTTTTACTATTTGTCGGAAGGAAAAACAGAGCAGCCACACATTTTACTTCATAAACAGTGGTCTTCATGTTCTTTAACGCAGTTTTGGAGAACAAGGTCAACAACACCATACACACACCCCAGCGCACTCTGTGTGGCCGCCGCTTGATGCGTAAAATGCATAGAGTACTTGACTAGTAATATGAGTAAATTGTCCATAGATGTTTTCCTGTGCATAGACAATTGTTTGTTTCTTCGTGCGCCCAACTAAGAAAACCATCTACTATGTTATCTGGTTTCTGTATATCATCATATGGCTTAAGACTTACTTCTCTCAAAGATACCTTTTATTTTGTTGCAGGATTCTTTTTCATTCCTGGTGCATTGACTCTTCAGGAACAATGTCACTGGGTTAGGGAGAGTCTTACTACCTTTCCTCAACCTCCAAATAGAACGAATCATACTGTCTTGTATGGTCCTATATTTGGTTTATTTAATGCTGTTCAAAACCTGAAAGTTCTGAGTGAAGAAGAACCGATAGCTGAAGATTCAGAAAGTGGGCTTACTCCTGGTGAAACCTCTCGAGTTCCTCGTATGTACTTGTTTTCCGAAGCAAGTGCTATCTCTCGTAATGGGGAGCCCAAATCAATTGCAGCATCACTTCTTTTGCGTAAACTACGCTAGAGCACCCTTGGGTTGCAATTTGACTGGTCTATGGCACATATCATTTATTTAACTTATACAGAATTAGTAATGCAACAAGTCATGGGCCTTTCATGGTTATCATTTGAAGAAAACTAGAATTATCTGTTATCATTGTCATTATTTATTCATTGAAGTTGACCACTGACCAACTTTTCTTGGAAATCCGGCTTGTTTGTTTAATTGTGATAAAATATTGGTTCCATTATTAGTGGTATTCAGTTGCTAGTATCAATACTTAAATCAAGGTTCGAAAAATCTGCGGATGCGCATTGGCTGGCATATTACAGCAGATTTTGAGAAAGCTGATCTGATGACAATCCCTCACAATTGGTACAGCTATTACCATGTCATGTATTGGCCCTCTTTTTTTCAAGTATTGGCCGGAAATAGGTAGATGTCTATCAATAGTAATAAATAGTGGTGAAAATTTTTCACTAATCATAAATGTAATAAAAACTCTATCATAATAATCAGTGAAATGGTATACTATAAATAGTATAATTAACAAAAAGAAATCGATACCTTGCTATAACATGAAAAGTATAAATATATAACGACCACAACAAATGAAGCGAGCGTTAATAAAGAACAGCAACTAAAATTTAAATCATAGAAAACTCATTGACTGAATATAACAAGAAAACTCATACAACAAATTTGATATAAAACCTAATTAGAAAATGTTATAACATAAAGCAAAACTATTTAGTAATAACTATATAAAAATTAATAAAAAGTGTATCATAATGGTAGATAAAAAAATTATGCTATAACTAACATGGTTACTAAATTATCAATACAATGTAATCATAAATATTATAAAACATTGGGACCAATACCGTAAGTTTTAAAAGTTAACAATAAAAACATCACCACAAATAAAACAAATAAGCAAGTGACAATTTTAGAAGTTTTAAACCATAAAAACATGTAACCATAATAATCAATTTAACTTAAACGTTCACATAAACTAACATAAAACTGGTAATTTAGGAATTGAAAGATATGCTAATATTTGTTAAAGTACACTATCCTACAAAAGTAGAATAAACTTTTTATTCAATAGATATTCACTATCCCAGCAATGCAAATATACATGTACAATTGAGTGAGTATTGAACAACTGAAAGTTTATTAATTTCTATGCAACAAAACTTTAACTTTTGTACTTATTATTTATTGTAGATTATTAGTTCAAATACTATGTCTACCTCCTGCTTAATCAACTATTCCACTATTCATGGATTTCATCAAACCCTAAGCTAACTTCATTATTGTGAAAAGAAAATGTCAAGATGTAGCTAATTTTCTTTACTGTTTATTTTTTAATTCAGTAGCTAAATCCTGATACTCCAATTTGAAACTGGCAAATTGACAACAGCAATGCCTATAAGAGCTGCTCTATTCTGACACTGACACTGAGATCTCAAACCTTGAATATGATGGTTTGATCACATATGAGTTATGGATGACAAATCATTAATTGCAGCTATGCATAGTGTTAGATTGAAGACATGAGAGGTCTTACTTAATAATGCAGTAATATTTGTAACTTTAATCTAAAAGGAATTTCTTAGCTAAACTTGTGATTCTTTGGACATTTGCAATCATGATGAGAATAATAATGTTTGTATGCTTCTAGTTAATACGGTTATCATGGCATGAAAGAATAATCAGACTTTGGTTATCCATTACGTGGTTTTTGATTGATCATACCATTATAATGTGTTAATCTTATTCTTAGCTACTTAACTACTCCAAATGAGTGACTATTTAATATAGTAATCTGGCAAAAAATGTATTAATTTCTCAAAACTCCCACTTTTGGCCAATAAGCTGCATTTTGTTATCTGTTTTGTCTGATGTTTGCCTGACCTATCTTGGTATTTGAAGATTCCAACATGTTTCTCAGCTGCTTGAGTATTGTAAGCTGTCTCCTGCAGTACTTAATTTGTTGTTCCTATGAACAGCTGAACATCATTAATATATAGAGAGGAATGCAATTAATTCTTCTTTTATCACATATTGTAATCGTGGATAAATAATATTATGGAGATACTGAGGCAGTCTTGATTAAATGAAGCCAGAGGAATGAATGCATTCCATGTAACACCCCCCAAATCTAACTCCACATTAAAATATAAATAATACTCTTGACCTGAATTAGTAGAACATAACACACTAAGAGTTCCACAAAGGTCACCAGTTCACATAATGTCATCTCATATTGAGTACAACCAAAACTTGTTAAAGACATTATATTGCATATACAAGTTTATACATTTATGCACACATATTGGAGTTTACAAGGAAAACCCTCATGTGACCCACAAAACTAAATACGAATTGAACTGAAAAAGATAAGCCAACAAATGGAGACCTATCCATCCGCTTCATTCTTCTAGTCTCAAATTCTCTTTAGTCTCATTCTTGCTTTGTGCAAGGTTTCAGCCACACGTAAGCAGTGTCATACCTATAGTGTGTTTATAAAAAGTTAAAGAAATTTTCATTCAATGGTCACACATGTATGATACTTATGTCAATCATTATTTCAATTCGTTGCATAATCGACAAGTATTTGTTATGATTCGGGATCCTATTCGCCACATAGGTCACAATAATATTTTCATCTCCATACAAGAGTGTGAAAGTAATAACTTCAATAATAAGTGTGCTAGCATGAAAACATATTGTAATGAACAAAGATATCCACAAAGGAAATAATATGCTAATTAGCCACAAGGGCCAAAAATTACAAGATTTAGAGCATAGAGTCACCACACAAGAATTTGGAATAGTTAGTCTCATAGATAACAATATATAATTCATTATTTTCTTAAATATCTACAGAGGTCAAGTAATAAATTTGTATATTAAAAGCGGATTAGTAGGTCAAGCTAGATATCAACGGAGGCAAAGTGAAAGTTTTGCTACGGTGTACGTTGATAATGCTACTAGGATTGAAGGCAATATATAGTAACTTCTTCATGTATTTCCATAATAGGCATGTAGCAATCAAGATAAAAGTTAACATCACTACTTAAGGACACAGTCATTGTTCATCTCCGAAGTTTCCCTGTTTTTGACAATCTACATAAGTAGAAAAGCACCATTGTGTCATTTTGTAATGGATGTACAACTGTAGGTCCTCTAGGACCTTCCATCCTACCAATCTCTTTTTTTTTCTTTGATCACTATTGCGATATATTAACTCACATTTTTGTTAGTGCTACTTCCTTATCTTGCTACCATAATCATGTTAATAATTCTAGTGCCACTTAGGCTAATCATTTAGGTTAATTAGTAATTTCCACAAGCACTTGACTTCATACAAAATCCACAGGCTAATAGCTCTCTGGCGGATCTTGCAAGTTTATAACTTTTTATAAGCTCATAGCTTTGTAATGAATCACAATTTTTGTAACTATCTAATGAGTCTACAAGCTCATAACTTTCTAATGAATCCACAGGTTCATCTTTCTAATGAATCCACAAGTTCATAGCTTTCTAATGAATCTACAAGTTCTTATTTAGCTAATGCATGCACAAGTTCGTAGCTTTCTAATTAATTACAAATTCATGACTTTATGAGTAATTTCCACGAGTTAGCTACTTTCTTATACAAACTGTGATGTTCTTAGAAACACAGTCACCAATCTAAAAAAATTTCCCTTTGTCTTTGCATAACTCTTCTGTTTGCCTTGGGGTGTTAGCAGTCTATGTCAGATTAGCTTGATCTTGTCTGTTTGGATTAATTCTGAACCCACCATTTGAGGGTTCCCCCACATCCCAGCATATTGGCAGTATTATGATGCTTATAGGTACAGTCAACTGTAACCGAAGATGATGTTACAACTTATTGCTCTTGTCTATATTGCCCAGAAGACATACGAAAGATTGACTAATTATGGAATTTCCGCAAATGTGCTATTATTTTGGTATAAGTGTATTTTTCATAATAGAGTTATGTGGGCATTAAAGTACATATCTCCAAATCCCACATACATTGATATATGTTCTTCTTTGATCTGTCAGTTTAGAAGTACCTCTTTTTTTTTGGTTGAATACTTCTACGCCTATTTGCTCATCCAATTATATTTGTTGGTGTTGTAGCGCAACTATGATTTTAATCTCCCTCATGACAAGATTCCAGATGCTCTTTGTTTGCTTGCAAAAAAAAATGCATTACCTGCCATGCCCTCAGGAGAAGAGTTTCAGCCAAGGCTGCAATAGTGAACTGGTTTCTTCCAGGTATGTCAGCAATGCATCTGAATATGCCACTTGTAGTAACCATGCGGATCGTTGCGATCTAATAAATTATCCTTTCATGGAAATTTTGGAAAGAAACAGTTTTGCCCATAGTTTGTTAACCTAATCTTTCTTTCTTTAAACTGATAACTCAGGTGATATGCTTGGGGGGGCATGTTGATGACATGGAAGCAGATTGGAGCAAGCCTATTGTAAGCATCAGGTATTTGTCATATTAATTTCTCTTTCATGTTAACTTGTCAAGTTTCCATTTCTTGTTTGCCTGAAGAAGTGTATCCATCTTCTCTTTGTAGCCTGGGTTGCAAGGCAATTTTCCTCCTCGGTGGAAAGTCAAGAGAGGATTTGCCAGTAGCCATGTTCCTAAGAAGCGGAGATATTGTGCTTATGGCTGGACAAGCAAGGGAATGCTCCCATGGTCAGTCATGTATAACCCTGTATCTAGTATTTTGTTTCAATTAATATTTCTTTGTGCTTCTGGTACTGCTAAATTTGTTTCATTATTAGCAAAATTTAGGTTTAAGTGTCGCATGCTCTTAATGCAGATGGGCAACACTAGTAAACTGGTGTTCATCTTTTGCTAAGTACTGAGCATTATGATCCAAAAATCTACCTATGCAGCTGGTCTTTTTCCCTTATTACTCATCCACATTCTATAGTTTAAAGACAATAAAAATATATCGACCTACTTGTGTAGAGTGCTGTAGAATAAATTATAACATGCTTTTCTTATGATTTTACAATATATACCAAGGTTTGATGTATTGCCGATATAGATATAATATGGCTGAAATCAATATTGCCGATACTAAAGAGACGAAATAGTTGATATTTTTGATGAAACGATCCCAATACCAAAAATCTACAGTAAATACTAATACTGATACTGATATTTAAGACCTCGATATATACCTTTTGTTGTTTTTTTTCAAAAATTACATATTTCTCCTTACCTTTTGCATATTTTCATAACCGTGGATTTTTGAGTTATTTTGCAAAAAGATTTTTAGGCACGTACGAAAGCACATGCCAATCTCCTTATTTGTTATTGAAATTTTGGTTAAGTTTTTTTTATTAAATTAGTTTGGAGTAGCCAACTATAAATATAGAGAGGTAGCCAATTGGAAAGGTTGTCTCATAATAACATCAGAGATAAAGATTAAGGTTTACAATATTCATTCTCAACCAAGTCACTAATTTCCTACAATTTTCAAATATATTATTTGATTGTAAATTAATTAAATTTTATAGACGATAACACGGATGAGGTTAAGATTATAATATTCATTTTTAACTGGTTGACTAATCATCTCCTACAATTTTCATAATCTTCTTTGATGGTAAGTTAATTAAAACTTTACACAAAGATAATAGAGATAGAGATTAAGATTTTACAAAATTCATTCTTAACTTATTCACTAATCTCCTACAAGTTTGAAATATCCTATTTGATGGTAAAAGAAATTGAAATTTTATATTAAAATATAAAACATTAATGATGTCCCTGTCCTGAAATGTATGCATTATATTCTATTGAAAAATGTTGAACTTTCTTGTCCGGTAGAAATGTAAAATACATGAAAGTAATTAAGGTCGTACAAATTAAGATTTCATCCTGGTCGATCTATAAAGTTTATTGGCATATGAGTTACTGTTTTTTTTGGCAAATAAATATATTTAGAAGGTATAACAATAAATGTTGAATTTTAACCAAGGCTTGAAAAATCAATATCATACAGGATTTGAAGCAAGCGAAAAGTGGCTGATTATCGATTGATATAGGAGGAAATGTGGGGGTTTGAAGTACCAAAAGTCAATTGATATTGTTGTATTCGGAAGCATAGAAAAGATATCAATAAATAGAAAGGTTCTGAAAACTCTTAAATTATGCCATAATAATGGTCGAAAGTATCATCATTTAACACTTAAAATTTGAAAACCAGTCATAATTTCAATAGCTGAAAATCATGTTTTTTTTTTAGATCCACATTAGAAATCTGATCAATTAAAAAAGAACTAACAATAGAGCTGAGTGGTTAATTGGAATAATCTCTTATTATATTTCGTCTAATCAGATATAATAAGCCACATCATTTTGGAATAACACTTTATCTTAATGAATATTTTTTTATTAGATTGGTTTTAACCTATAATTGTGTCCCAACTAAATATTACGATGAATTAAATCTATTATAGACTTTGACTCCTTTGATATTATTAGAACTCATTTAGAATTTTTTTAGAAAGGCCCGTAGACTTACATTATAACCCTCCATGGGACTATCATAGTGGAAGAAAGAAACTCACATGAAGGAGATGCACATCCATAAATTGCAACAATAGCTTTCATGAAACTACTAATGGCCTTCATGTGCAGCCTTTGTACGTCATGAGTATCCATGAACCGCTAGTGTGCATGACTTACATCATAGCCCCGAGTGGGATAGAGAACTCTTGCAATAGCAGGGGGAAAGAAACTCCCATGAGAGAGATGTGCATCTATAAATCGCAAATATAGTCTCCATGAAACTATTAGTAGCCTTCATGTAGCCTTTATACGCCGTGAGTGAGTGTCTACGAATCGCTAGTCAAGCCTAATGGCTTTTATACCATGTGAAGTTGAACCGTTGCGTAATACCCCTCTTAATATGCCCCGCAAATTTAGTTCAAGATCCCCTCGCCCATTGTAGATGGAAAGATTTGAACCCACAACATTTCTTTTCTGCCGCTTGAGCAATGGTCAGTTGGCACTCACTAATCATATCAATAAGATAATAAGCAATTTAAAATTGATGTTCTTAGAATGCTGCATCTCTAATTATTTATATAACTTAGCTTAGTAAGCAGACACAATATGTTTAGAAATTATTGTTGCATTAACATTGGATTATATGTTTTGATTATTAGGACACAATGTAACCTTCAATGATTATTTAAAATAGAAGCATGCCAACCATTCCCAATTGTGTTCACTATTTTTTGTAATTACAAGTAATTTTTTATTTTTTATGCCACTGATACAAACATCTGATAATTGATAATTGCACTATTTTAACAAGAATATCCCTTTAATAGTATAACACAACCATATGGAGATGAAATTTAAAATTTTGTGTGTGTGTGTGTACATGCTAAACTTCCTTTGTTACAATGAGCTATCTACTAAAAAAACTGCTCAAAATTTGTAATATTAAGGTTTCAATCAATTACTGAACCCACTTTATACATGCTAAAATTCTCAGATGAAGAGGATTACATTGCAAATTCAAGGACTAATATCAATATCAGACAGGTCAATTGGATAGAACGTTCATTGCACGAATTCTTTGAAGACAAATATCAGCGTGAGACGTTCCTTCAGATGTAATTTGATTGAAGAGAGATGCAGTTGAGTTGCTTTTCGTTCGAGAGCAATTGCTGACCCAACTCCGAGTCCTCGCCTGCTGCTAGGGCTGGAACCGTTGCCGGGCAGGCCTGGCAAGTGATCTCGATGCAGGCGGAGCTGATCCTTCTGGAGGCTGCCACCTTCATCCTCTCCACCTTCTCCATGTCTTCTCGAGCACGCTCCCATACCATTCGAGCCCTTGAGAATTCCTTGTCAGCAAGCTCAAGCTCCCGCCTCGCCAGCTCCCTCACTCGCTCGGCATAGGCTTCCTCGACCGCAGCTAGACGGATTTGCTCGGCATTGTGTCGCCTCAGTGCCTGAATGCTTCTCATGTCGCTCTCAGCCTCATCGTTGTTCGGAGACAGCTGAGACTTCCCAACGCTCATCGACAGGCTCAGATCGAGATCTGCCAATGTTGCCGAGGGATTAAATGCCTGGTAAGAGACTTGTGTGAGGGAGGATGGTGGAGGAAGAAGCTGGCGCTCTCCTCTCTGATCATCTTCCATGTTATACAAAATTTTCGCTTGAGTGTAGAGGATTACATACTAACGGTCTCTATATATATTGAATTTTGCTTGTGGTTGAATTACCAACGTCTCCTTGGGTCTGGAAAGCTGGAATTTTTCTAGTGTGGCTATTCATTCACACCCACAAAATTGCTTCACACCCACAAAAGTGCTAAATACACCAGTACTTAACAACCCCTCCCCCATCTATTAAACGGGAACGGATAGTGTCACCCCAAGAATGAGGAAGGCACCTCATGGATCAGGGCACCTCTAAATTTGATAAAAACTCCTCTCAAAAAATAAAAAATGGTGAAAACATTCTTTTTTTTTTCCCTTCTCCTCTCCCCCCCTCCACCAGCCGCCCCCTCATCGGCGAACACCCCCACCCCCCGCAGTCGCCCCTTCATCGGCGAACACCCCCTCCCCCCCCGCGCCCCCCTCCCGCTGACTTTCTCCTGGCCTCCCACCCTCCCCCACTCTCCATCCTCCTCCCCCACCGCCGCTCGCCCCCTCCCCCTAGATCTGTTCAGCTGGACTTCGGTCAAACAAATCTAGGGTTGGGGGTGGGGGGGTGGGGGGGGGGGGGGGGGTGTTGTAAGTGAAGGAAGAAAGAGGAAGAAGAAATGAGTATTCTGAAGTGGGGGGAAAAAAACAACACATTTGTAATTTTTTTGGGAGAGTTTCTCACTTTTGAGGTGACAATATCTGTTTCCCACGCCAACACACCCCCATTCTCAAATTACCCAAACTATCTTTACTATCTTAAATCAGAGTTTTTTTAAATTCCCAAAACTACCCATTTATCCCACCGATGAACACCCCCCCCCCAAAAAAAAATAAATAAATAAATAAATTGACGCTGATCAAAGAGCCTCCGCCTTTGTCGTTTGTCTTCGGCCCCCGCTGCCGTCCCCGCACTTCGCCTGTCATCCCCGTTTGTCGCTGCAGCTGTCACCCTCTGCGTCACGTGCGACATCAACATTCACGCAGCCAACCCCCTCGCCTGCCGCCACCAGCGCTTCCCCATCGTCCCTTCTTCGAGCCATTATCCTTCGCCATCAGGCCTTCCGCCGCCGCTGCGGCCGCCACCTTCGGGGACGAGGAGGAACACGAGTCAACGACTGCCGCTGTTGCCGCCGCCACGTGGATGATGTCGAACCTGGGGCCCAGGCGCGAACCAGAAGACGGTGTAAAGGCGCCGATCGCGCAGAATCTCGTAGGGGTGAGGGTGGGTGCGTATAGCAAATGGCTGGGTGTGCTGGGGTAAGCTGTTAGGGTTCATTTGTAATATTTGAAATTGATCATGTCTAATTTGGTCTTTTTAGTTAAGGTTAAAATGTCCAACAAATTATAATATTCAAAAGTGAGTGCCTTAAATATTTTTGTGGGTGCGGATAGCCGCAACTCATATTTTTTTTTTTTGCAGACCTCGATAGAGAGACTGAAATGACGATAACATCATCGGCATGAAACTGGTTATGAAATCGATTTCTCTGAGTTCGGAGTTGAGAAATGCGCTGCTGGTGTTGGTTTCATTTACATGCAGGCAAATGTGTCACATATGATTGTGTTTGTACTTGGGTATTGAACTCAGTATCTTGGTCCATATGCAACTAGCTTCAAGCCTGGCACTGTTCTTACTTTCTCCCATCTTTCTCTCACCTTTGATTGTTCTTTCGTTCCACACTCTGTGTTGATGATTGCTTGCCCTCTTTGTTTTTCAACTTTGGCATGTGTGAAGTTTTCATCATCTCAAAGTGAGAGAGGAGCGAGCGACTTTATGGTAGGCCTACGTTATCTGCCCCCGTACACCCAAAAGCCTTGGCATTTGAGGATATATGATGCCATCAAACCAACTTTTAACTTCTTTTAGGGTTTTGGAACAACAAGTTCATGCAATTGCCTTTCTTTCTTTTCACGAGAGCTTTGTGGGCAGATGGATTCACTCATCCTTTAGGGTTTTTTTTCTGGTTTGCACGTGGCTTTTTGCATGTGTGTGCTAATCATGCCCTCCTTGTGATCACATCATTGTATGTTTTGTTTATTTATACGGGAAAAGTCACTGGAGTCTCGTACAAAATTTTCAGAACTTCGTAGAGCGTATTTTTTTGAATTATCATTCGAGTATCTTTTACTAGACCAGAGTTCAGTTCGAATCAGCGAACCGAATTGGGAACTGGTTGCTCGAAACTGGAATCGGTTCGGGCGGCCGGTTCGTCGGTTCCAAACAGAACCGGCACCGATCTGTTCTTGTTCTGGTTGGAACCCGTTTTTTTTTTCTTTCTTATGAGTCGTTCGGCCGTTAGGCCCCAAAATTTTTTTTGGCCAACCCAGTCCCTCAGCCGGCCTGGGCGGCTGGTGGGCTGGGCTGTGAGCCGGCCGGCATTATTATTATTATTATTATTATTATTATTATTATTTGGGGGGGTGAATTCTTCCAAATCCAACGGTCCAAAATTGGACCGTTGGAGCCAACCAACGTTCAAATTGACGCTTGCCTCTCCAACGGTCCAATTTTGCCTATTGGAGAGGGGAGGGGTTTTTTTTAAAAAAAAATTGATTTTTATATATTATTTGTAAACTATTTTGGCCACTCCAACGGTCCAATTTGGCCTTTTCAATGATCTAATTATCGCTAAATAAATTTTAGCAACACCAGTGTCAACAGTAGCTATGAAGCAAGAATTCAGTGCGGGGGAAGTATCTTGGACCAAAGTCGTTCGAATATGTCCCCCGACTCAGCGGAGACCCAAGCATGTCCTGATGATTGGACAAAAATAACGTTGAGACAATAAGAAATCGTGCGGGAACAAAGTGAAGACTTTATGGAAATGACGACCACCGGAACGGAAGGAAGCGATTGAGGTAAAATACAGGGACTAAGGTAAGAGAACTACATGAATTTTGATTCCTCTAAACTCCAAGTTGATACATAGACAACTTAATTATGGTAAAGATTAAATTCAAGCCCTTTTTTTTAAACTATTTTGTTATATTTCTTTAAATTAATTAGTTTCTATTTTTTAACTATTATAGAGAAATAGAGGTTAAAAAACGGGGTCCCGGATCCGGAACCGGGTCCAACCGGTTCCTGATCCGGATGGACCCGGTTCCGGAACCGGGGACTTTTAATGTTAGTTCAGGCATTGGAACATCCACAAGTCACTTTTAAAAAAAAAATAAAAAATTCTTCAGACAATAGATTGGAGCTTATTTCTTACAACAAAAGCTGTATGGAATAAATGTTGATTTCTATTGCAGACCATACAACCTTTTTTGAGGCAAGTTAAGAAATGATATACATAAAATATTATATTCGACCTAAAAAATAACAGCTCAAGGGACACTGGTTGTTTACAGTTTTGGTGTAGTGGTAGGTCTTTAGAAACCCCATCCTCACAGTATTGGTTGTTTCTACCACTTTACCTCATGACCTTCATGTTCTTAACCAAGGTTAGAATGCAACAATCTTACCACTGCACCAAGGATCTACTACTAATCTCTGCAAACACACTGTCATGAGACCATGAGCACCACTGTAAGTGGAACAAGTCCATCTCTAGTCCATCTCTCTCTCTCTCTCTCTCTCTCTCTCTCTCTCTCTCTCTCTCTCTCTCTCTCTCTAGGATCTTTCAAAACCATCAATATGTGCAGCATTCATGCAGGCCCATGCATCCAATTCAACATTTGTTTGCAGCAGCAAACATATCTTTGTGCTCTGATTCCCCCAGGATTTCCCACCATGACATGATCAGCTTGAACCCATTACAGGATAGATCAAAAGTCTGCAATCTTTCCATCAGAGGGTAGGTGGCGTAGTTGCTTTTTGTGGAGGAAAAGTCTTGAGCATGTGATCTCATCAAATCTCCCTCTGCCTTTTGGACAATGATTGATGTATCATGGTCTCCCACTGACACTTGCACATTCAAAAATCTTGGCCCCTCATCTCTCTCGTTTGGAAGCTTTTCGAAGTGACATAAAGATTTGACCCACCATCCCCCTGAGCACCAACAATCCAATTAGTGTCATTTTGCTCACCGCGTTTTTTTTTGTCACCGGGGTCACCGCGTCATCTCAGCCACTGAGGGTGGTGGGTCCCATCCGAGGGCCCACCGGATCAACGGCCAGCTAGGTGCGGTAACCGCTGTGACGAAAAAGGCGGTGAGCAAAAAATATTTCTCAATCTGAAAGCAACATGACATTTGCTGCTCAATAGATCTCACATCCCTAGTGATTCCGCCAACTTGTTTCCAACAAAGATGAGAGAGAGAGAGAGAGAGAGAGAGAGAGAGAGAGAGAGTTTGAACTTGATCCAATGTATCTGTTCAAAGAATGTGATGTGATGTGTTAACAAACAATAGAGGATAAAAAAATCTTTTGGTTAGGTGCTACCTTAATATGAGGGCAATCCCTGTCACCAAAAAAAGAACATGAACCTTTGATAATGAAAGACAATAAAATAGGAACAAATGAAAGAAAACACGCTCGTGTGCTGTTGACAAATGAAGCAGCAGGATGAAAAAACCATGTATCACGCAGCACAAATCTTACCTGTAGATGAATGGTTCCTAACCGTAGATAGAAGTATTGGATTTTGTAGCATTTAAATCTTACGTGTTAGATGATGGTTCACTAGTTTTCCCAAGGAAAGGAATAATCATTTGGTCCAGTAATTGGATGCAGAAAATAACAACATGCACAATTCAACACACACATTTGAAGCAAAGTGCAGAATGACTCAACATAGTGTGTAGCCTGCAAATGGAACCAGACATACACATTTGGGCATAAACAGCATGAGAACATCTGTAGAATACATGGTCTTGTCATCTGAGGCTCTGATTCTTCGCCTAACAAGCTGGGAGAGGCACTAGCTCAATGCATTGGTTTCAAGGAGTTGATCTTCTGGGATGTTTGTTTGGACGTAAAAGGCTGTAATTCGTAAATGACTTACATCCCAATTACAACTAGGGTGTTTGTTTGGACCGCAAATCGAAAAAAACTTACGCAACTCAACTACCACTCACTTGTAATCCAGTTGTCACTCACTTACAACCCACTTACAGTTAATTTTGTGGTCATGCAAATTTGTATTATTGTTTTTTGTTAATATTAATTTTTTTAATATTTAACATTTTTAGTATTTATTTGCAATATTAAAATTTTAAATCACCAGGTAGATAATTTTGTGGTCAACTTTTTCACTTACGACTTATACATTACAACAATCAAACACTGTAAAACACAATATACTTTCCCACTTACAACTTATATTACCAACCAAACACCGTAAAACTTACATGCATGTAACTCATTTATAACTAAAAAAATTTACCAATTACGACCAATTACGACAACCAAACAGACCAAAAGCCTAACAATCTCTTAGAATTTGATCCAATGTCAGGAATGCAGTGATGTTAGTAAGTTGGCACTCTCCATCTGTTTGTGAAGCTGCATGAGAACAATTTTCAGAGGGACAGTCAACCAACCCCACTTAGCCGTCAAAGCAACCCCAAGCAACCCCAAGAATACGAAAGCGACACAAAATTTCAATTTACACTAAAATTCAGGAAAGCGGAAAGAGAAAACAAAACACTCGCAGAAGGAATCAAAATTTCTATGGTAAGTTGTAACATGTTTAGTAGTTGACAATTGCATTTTGTGTCTATTAGCAGTGAAATTTGAATGGGCATGTAACACTAATACAATTTGCTGCCATTTCCCAAGCTGGATTTATGTTTTTATTATTCCACTTTGTTTCTTATTTTTCTAACTTCAAAGAAATTTTCAGTTATATATTGACATAGCACATCTGAAAGCCAAAGTTAGGTTCATCCAAAATCCAAAATCCATAACCCAAGCCTTGACAGTAATAAACTGCATGTAACCCTTATTTTGTTGATACACAGAAAAGAATAATGGTAACATTTTAAATGAACAATCCGAAACATACGAGGCATATATAGAGGATACGCTACAAAAAAGACACAGACTCCACTCAGTAACAGATAGAATGGACTTACAGTCTCAAGAATTGCAGATTGGTCATCTAGGTGAAACTTCCGCGTCTGCTTCAGCATTTCAAGTTGCTGCGATAAATATATGTGTATATATTTAAATTTTGTCCAAATGTAACATTTTAAATGAACAAGGCAGTTACAAAATACACCTGCTCTTGCAGTTTTTGTTGATTGTCCATTTTCTCTGTAAACTCATCTGGCTCAAGCTCAGCTTCATCATGGCCATCTCCTCCCTGTCAATTTTGGCAATGTCAAATACTGAAGCAATGTGTTCTACCAAGATATCACGATTTATAAATTTTCTATTGCTGCCAGTACTAGGAGAAGGGAAACAACTCAATACTCCCCAACCCCAAAACAAACACACCAAATCTTCTTCTTCTTTTTTTTTTTTTTGTGTGTGTGTGTGTGGGGGGGGGGGGGGGGGGGGGGTGGCGTGGGGGGAGGGGGGAATAGAAAAAAGAAGGTCAGCTAACCATAAACAACACTGTCAGTGAATTGAGATGGCACACTCACCCAATTCTTGACCCTTGACCAAAGTTATATACATATTAGCAAACCAAAGACATTGCCGAAGCAACACACATTTCCATCATGCAAATGGAACGTCTAATCTTATTCTTTGTGTGTGAATTTGTGCGTTCTTTTTTTTTTTTAAGAAATTTGTATCTATAAAAATAAACCGTAAATAGTTGCAAATATATCATACATTGTGCATGTCAAAACAAGAACAACTTCTACAAGTAGGACACAATACAAGAATCGATTGTCTAATTATCTAATGGTTAAATGATACAAATGTTTGTGCATGTCTTTTATTTATTTATACCCCTCTATTTTGAGTTTGATTATCTAAGATGTGTGTGCAATGGACATATTTGTGAGAGATATGGGAGGAACCAATTATGTTGACTTATCACACTCGCATGAAATTTTATTTTGAGTTACTTATTCAACTGACACAAAAGAAACTTCATGATGGCATGAAAGATGATTAGAACATGTGCGAGTTACACTAGGCGTGGAACAGAGAGCGATTGCTTATTATAGATTTTGTCTTCAATCTTGAATTTTAAAAATATATTTCTAATTTATATTAGAGTTGTGTTGTCTTTTCAAATTCCAACAATATTTAATTTTCACAAAAATAATAATTTGTTGGTCCTTCTCAGTATTTGGGATGCCGTAAATAATTGGATAACATAGAAGCCTTAACACAACCTACGAAGAGTGCTAAAAAACTTCAACGTTCAAGAAGCTAGATAACAATAGGATAAAACAAAGTAAGTCTGAACGTATACCATGCCCCCATCATTGAGAACATTTCAAAGGAAAAAAAGCAAGAACGTGCAAACAAATGCAAAAAAGTTTCTAAAAGCTAGGCTATGACATCCCTATAGATGACTGAAAGGGAAGAAACCCGAAATGATATATCTTAATTATCTCTTATGTCTCTCCTCGTGCAAATGTTTAAAAAAGTATAAGTACTTGGATCTCAATTTTGAAACTTGTAGGTGTTGTTGATTTTGGTCTTTCCTTTTCCTATTTTTAAAGTATACGTGGTAACAATTGAGCATAGCTCAAGGAGGTCAGTGTTTGAGCCTCTCAATATGTAGTGCAAGGAAATTTTGCAAGGAAATTTTCAACCAGAAAAGTAAGAGCACACTATTGCTCGCTCATCATCTAACAAAGTATATTAAGGCTGTTGTTTCTCCCTCCAACAATAGTCGATCTTCCCTCATGGATGCTTTCTTCTCCTTTAGTTAGACGCTTCATGTCAAACCAACTTATCTGACTTATAGCTAGTTTGGCTATCAATGGGTTAAACCCGCATTTTATATTGATGTAAATATGTACATGTTGAGGGTTGAAGTATAAAACTTAACACAAAGTGAGGTGAAACGTGTGAGTGTTCGAAAATCAACGATAATACTACTAAACTCACGCTTCACCAACAAGATACGATAGGGAAGATCAAAAACTAATTGTACTGGCATATGAGTTTATTAGAATAACATGCATGTACTGATCAATTTCAAAGTAAGAATAATCTACAGATGTGGCTTATGCCATGCAGGCAAAGGTCACAATCAATATTGAAATTACTGAATTAAAGGCATGCAAGTACACAGAAGCCCACCATATAAGTGGATAGTAGTAAAGTCATAAAAACTCATAATTAGATATCAAACTCGAAAATAACTGATGTGAATTAGAAACGAACCTACTAAGAATCACATTGACCTCAGTGTCCTTATGATGTAGGTGTGTGCTTAGAGCAATCTCTCACAAATCCAGTATCTCGAAAGCTGCTCGATTCGGACTCTGAAAAAATAGCTTGAAAACAAAATTCAATATGTTAATGGGTCTGTTCTGCAAATGGATCTGAATTGCACAGTAGCTTGCGGGTCAGATTCTGTTGTTGATTGGATCTGTTGCTAGTGGATCGGGTTCCTTTTTGTTTAAACTTTAAAGTGGATCAGGTCGGGTGTGTATGGACCAGAACTGAGCAAACTTCAACAACAGCAACAGGGTAACGACTACATGGTAGATGGGGTAAGTTTAGCTCGCAGTAGAGCAAGGAGGGGGAGGGGTTGATTGGCGATGGTGAAGTGCAGGCGAGGTGGTGGGTTAGGGTCTTGGAGGAGCAATGAGAAGAGGATAGGAGACAGGGTTTGGTTAGTGGTGCCTCGAAAGGGGAGAAGAGGCCGGGTTTTGGGTGTTGACAGAGCGTCGGGGGAGGAAGAGAGGGACGGCGCAAGAAGGAGAGGCAGGTCGGAATGGGGAGGAGTCGCGGTGGCGCTAGCAGGGAGAGGGCGGTGACGAGATTGGCGGTTGTAGATCTAGGGTTTTGGTGTTTTGGAGAGAGAGGAAGGAGGTGAATAGTGCGGGTTTACAATTTGGATGATTTTCATGAGAATTTCAAAGAATTTTGTGAACAGTAACTTTTTGTATTAGGATTTTCAGATGTTTTCAAAAAACGAGATAGGGTTAGGGTTAGAGTTTTGAAGAGAAATTGAAGAAACAAAATTAGGATTTTAGAGGAGAGAGAAAGAGAAGAAGGGGATATGCTAGCTAGAACTTTACACTCCTAAGTTAGGATTTCTCTATGGCTTTACACTCAAAAAGAGGATTTAGCAGAGGGTAATCTCACACAAATTTGTGAAAAAAATTTCATAATAATCATTCATTCATTAACTTCTAAATATTAGTACATGAGGGCCTTTTATAGGCATTATAAAATTTAATTTTCAAGTTACACCAGATGTGGTACTAAAATTTAAAAAAAAACTAAAAGAGAAACAAAATTACAATAAAAAATACATAAAAATACTTCTTGAACTATTCGAACAAAATTGAAACGACTTGTCTTCTCCAGCGATGATAGACGCGCCAAGATCGTGGATGAATGTCCGCATCACATAGTTATATATAAATAAAATATCCTAGCCAATCTCTCTATTGATGTTGAAAAGGCAGATCAGTTATTCCCTTCTGTGAACGTAAGTTACATCTGGCCACATTAGATCGATGAGTTTGTTCATTGTTTTCTATTCTAGATCTAATTTATATGATTCTTTCTATGGTGTCAAAGCAACTTTTTGTTAATGAATAGTTTCTTTCTCTGACAAATCTTTTCAATCCAAGTTTAATCTATCTCTTGCAGTCCATTTCAACGTGAAACCATTTCTGTCATGCAGTTCTGGCTTCATCAGATCAACGTGTTTTCTTATTTGATATTGGTTTAGGGTTTCAGTCTAGAAGATTTACTGGTTCAAATTGCTCTATATAACTTTTGTTTTGTCTTTACGTGATTGAATCTTGAGCATGTTAATTCCGTCATTGCAGATTCATCTTTTGCTTTATTCTTGTTAGGTTGTTAGGTTATCCAATTTTATTACAGATCTAATTCAATCATTTGTTTCTGTTGACTTCAATTAATAAGCAATTCCTTATATGCAGTGTTATCACGATTTCGTGATCTCTCAATAACATTGCTACTACTATGCTCTAAGATCAAAATATGCCTCGTCAAATGGTGACAGTGAACTTGCACTTTTCTAACTACTTGTTGTGGGTTAGTCTCTTCATGCCTTCCATTAGAAGGCAAAGATTGTCGAGACATATAGATAGAAGTTCTTCTGAGCCACCAGAAGTTGATTGAAAGGGTTGTGGCCTTGTCGGCAAGATATCAGATGAAAAATATTGATGAAGTTGCTTTGATCCAAATCCCAATTATGATGATTGTGTTCGTATGTCCAACAATTAATAGGTTGAATTAAGACGACCTTCTCTGAAGAAGTGGTGAGTTTAAGTTGTGCGTATACAAACTGCAAAATAGTGATGATAATAATAATGATGATGATGATGATGATGATGATGATGATGATGATGCACTAAGGGATAGATTTTCTCGTATGGCTTAGGCAACAAGATTATTGTTCTGAACTTCAAGACATAAAGCAAACAAGTTATGGGTACTGACACTAGAGTTTTGCGATAAGCCCGATCCATTTGTAACGAGTTGGTATTGATTGGATATCTTATTCAAGATCATGACAAAGTTTTAGACACTTGAAAGGTTCAAGAGGAAATTCTAAGAAATTTATTACATCATTTACCAGTAGTCAACCTTGCTCACATTTGAGGTGTTGTAGTTCTCTTTATTGCAGCATGAGAATTTGGTATTGAACAAGGATATAAACAGAAGTGCCGATAGATCTGGTATTCTCATGATGTCTTGGTCTCTAACACCTGGAATGATGAAGATGATTTCAATCAACAAGGCCGAGGTCGTGGAAGAAGTTATTGGAGAAGAGATCATGTCATAATCAGAATTCTTTTCCTAGTCAAAATAGACTGAATTACTACATTAATCAAGGTGGCGATGACTTGCTAGTCATGGCCACTATAGTGGTATTGAAGTTGGCGGCTTTTCAAATCAGCAGGGATCATTTCTCAAATTTATTGACAAGCCAATCACTTAGGGAAAAAATTATCGAGATCTACAAAAATATGCAGCAAGCTATTCTCAAAACAATGAAGTAGCAGCAGCTACTAATAGAGTGGGTGGAGTGACATTATCTGGACTTAAATGAGATTTCATGGCCTGCTAAACGAATGCTGCTAATCATATTGCAAGGCTCCAAGTAAATTTGCTGCCGATAAACCTTATTCCTGGGAACAGTTTTATTATTATTGGCGCAGGAAGTACTCATAGCATCACTCATATTAGAGATGCTATTATTACTACCTACAATGGTCAATTAGTTTTAAGAGATGTATTTCTTGTTCAATCTTTCAAGTATTGTCTTTTATCCATATCTCAGTTCACGTATGATAATAATCAGAATTGTTTATTTTCACTTCCTTCTGTTCTTGAAAGGAACATGCCACAAAGTAATACCATTAAGTGATTCAAAAAAAGGAACATTATACTTGATTCAAATTTTACTTGATTGGGAATCTTACCCAAAGATATCGCCCCTTTGTTGTTGTCAACGATGAGCAATTCAACTTATGGCATCATTGTGTTTGCATGTTCATTAAAGTCTTTCAAAATTTTATGTAGTGTTGGATTTACCTAGAATAAATTTTCTGATTGTAATAATGTTTGTCATGCTTATCAACTTATAACAAATAATCTTGATTACCTTTTTCATTGTCTACCAGTGAGTCAAGTAGACTTCTTGAGTTGATTCATTGCAATATGGGCTTGCTTCAAACTTCAAACAGTGCATAGTCAAGTTCTAGGTAGTATGTTTCCTTCATTGATGATTATTCTTGCCATTCATGACAATGAAGTCCTAAAATTTTGAATTATTTGTTTGATCCAAATCTTTTATTGAAAATCATTAACTTTAGATTCTTGTGCTAAGTTGTAGATTTTTTGTATCCGAGCTCATGGTGTAGGAGAAAAGGTCCCTACAAATGGTATCCAAGCTCATGGTGTATATTCTTGCGCTAAGTACTATGTGTGATCATGGGAGTGGGCATTATAGTACAAGTGAGGATGCAACTCATGTTATGGTGAGTCCTTACCCCTAATATAAAGTTGTATTGTGATGCAATCGGATTAGAAGCTCCATACGCTTGTAGGTGCAATTTATACAATTGATGATGGTTGTCAAATGTTTAGCTCATGCTGAGAATGACATACAAGTTTCAAGGAATACTCATTAGTATTGGCAAGACAAGTCTCGGGGCATACTCACTGGTGCATGACAAAACAAAGTTCAAAGTGGAGAGACTCTTCTAGTTAATCTTCAAATTTAGGCCTCTGGTTCGCACCCTTGCTGGACACGAGCCAAGGTGAAGATTGTTGAGGTTGTGCTTAAATCCAGCTCACAAGCACTTATGTTAAAAAGTTAAAAGAAAATCTAGAGTAAAAGAGCGGACTTCTACTCTTTTTCTCCTATAAACAAATAAACCCTAAACGCATACTTCGTTCATTAGAGAAGAGAGATATAAATAGAATACAAGGTGGATATGAGTATACGGGTAATATCCCAATAACCCAATACCAATAACCCAACTTAACACTCTCCCTCAAGCTGGAGCATAGATATTTAGTATGTCCAGCTTGTTACATAAGTTAGAAAACACCTGAGATGAGGCAGCTTTAGTAAGAAAATCCGCTAATTGTTTCAAAAGTGTGAACTGAAAAGTAACCACTTTTTTGTCCAACATTTCTAATGAATAACAGTCACCTCAATGTGCTCAGTCCTTTCATGGAATGCAGGATCTTGGACAATGTAAATAATAGATTGATCATCACAACACATATGCATTGGTCCAGGTTGTCTAAAATCAAGCTCCATCAGTAGATTGTTTAACCAAACTATCTCATATGCAGTATGAGCCATAGCTCTATACTCAGATTTGCACTCAAGCGAGATACAACATTTCTTACTCCTCTAAGTCACAAGATTTCCTCCAATAAGGTACAATACCCAATAGCAGACTTCATATCTTCTCTATCACCAGCATAACCTGAAAGTATTCAGAAATGTGTACATGTTTATATCTTATATATCAGATCTTTCTTTAGACGACTTGAGATAAGCCAGAATCCTAGTACAGGTGATCAATGAGCTTCATTGGGTTGATGCGTGAACCTACTCAGTACATCAACAACAAAAGTTATATATGGCCTAGTAACCGTGAGATAAATCAACTTCCTAATCAATCTTCTATATTGTCTTGAATATTCAAGTGTGTGATTGTCATCAAACCATACGTTCACATTGGCTTCCATTGGAGTGCTAACAAGCTTGCATCCCAAAAAGTCATGTTTCTTCCAAAAGATTCAAAAAATACTTTCGTTGAGAAAAAAGTACACTATATTTTTATGTACAACTTCAATCCCCATAAAGTATTTAGGCCTCTCCATGTCTTTGGTCAAAAAATGGCGCTTAGATACTCTTTTGTTTCTAATAGCCCAGCTGAATCACTGTCAGTTAGCAAAATGTCATCACATATACTGCCAGAGGCCAGAACTACAATGCCAGACTTTGTGCGTCGAACGAAGACAGAGTGATCTGAGTGATATCGGTGAAGATGAACGCCAGAAATGGTAATGTTGAACTTCTCAAACCGCACCCCTAGACTCTGCTTAAGGCCATATATAGCCTTCTTGAGACGACAAACTGTATTCTCTCCCTGAGCAACATAACCAGGAGGTAGCTCCATATAACCTCCTCATGAAGATCATATAAAAAAGCATTCTTGACATCCAACTAGAATAAGGGCCATAACAAGTTAACAATAACAGAGAATAGAATCATGATAATTTCATCCAGGCAACTGGTGAGAATATCTAAAATAATTGATGTCATAAGCCCACGAGTGGCCTTATACCGATATACCGATCTATGGGTGATACTTTAAAGTATAGACCTAGACATCCCATAACAACAACAACATTTGTAGGTGTCGAAACCAACTCTCAAGTTCCGTGAGAAACTAGAGCATCCATCTCCTCATCAATGACCGACTTCCAAGCAGGTACCAATAAAGCCTCCTCATAAGACTTGTGTATAGACTTGAAGACAATGAATAGAGCAAACTGACGAAAAAACGGGTGAAAATGATCATAGAAAATGAAATTCGAAAGAGGATGATGAGTGCAAGATCGTTTACCTTTTCGAAAGAAAATGTGAACATCAAGATCAGAGGGAGATGATGATGTTGAGGAGGACCATCAACTGGAGAGGGGTTTTGGCGATGAGTGTAGACGTATCTTGAATCATGGTATAAGTGTGTGAAGCCCGCATGATCAGCATGATTTTATACCATTTTTATACTCCTAATTATCTATTATTTGTATATAAATAATGCTACTCGGGTATATTTGATTATATTTTGCAGGAAACAGGTAAAATAAAGAGAGAGAAATCTGGTTACATTCAACAATAAAATCACGCAATTTGTAAAAGATTGAGGGATGCTTTCCAAGCATGTTGCAATATTTTGACCATAACTTTAGCTACAGGATCTCAAAAATAGTCATCCAGTGTCTACGGAAAGAGAATTCGAATATCTACAACTCTCTAGTTGAGAGATTTTGCCAATTCAGCCATCTGCCTGCCCGTAAAAGCCAAAGAAGTTATGCGAAGACCATTGGACTGAAGCTGATGCAATTATGAAATGTTGAGAGGGCTGAATGTAATTGTTCTACTTTTTTCGAATTCTTTATTAGACTGAGATTTTTTCTATGATATTTGCACTCTTCTTTTATTTTTGATCAGGAGTGGGGATTGAAAGTCATGAGAGGAGTGGATTTGTATAAGGAGGTGAGAATATCGTGTATATTGGCCTATAAATGCTACATGATGCGAGCGTTCTGGAGAGGGGAGGGTTTTATTTTTTTAGGGTTTATCTTTTGCTGGAAAACAAAAACAAAAGGTGATTAAGATTTTTTTTCGGCCGCAACTTTGATGCTCTCTGCAAGTTTGGTTTTTTTTTTTGTCTTCACTTTGCTGCAAAATTCTTTGTTGGTGGCTTTTGATTGGAGAGAAGTTCTTTTGCTGGGCACTTTGTGATTGGAGCAAGACCCTTTGGCTGCGTGTGACTGGTGCCTTGAGTTTGAAAGCAAAGCTTTTGGCTGTCTTTTGATTGGAGTATAAAACTGCAGTTTCTTTTGGTGGGCAGAGGTCTTGGCCGGCTGCAAGGGCGGCATCTTCTTGCAGGTAAATTTGTTTTTATTTTTTATTATTTTTTTATTTTTGGCACTATGAATAACTAATTCTATTAGTACTTAGGGTAAGATGAAACTGAGTTAGTCAAATATGTTTTAATCAATGAAATCTCTCTCTATTCTATTCGCGGATGATTGATAGGCTATGCTTGGTAGTATCTCTGATAACTTATGCTTTGTTTAACTACTCTGATAGGTTATGCTTTGACTACTTACTTAGATAGCTTATGCTTTTTTATGGATTGATAAATATGAGATCGATATGGTACATATAAAGTGACATTGTATGAATTGAATATTAGAGAGAGAGACGTAATTGATTTTACACGCTTGATTGCTTAGTGGATTCAAACCCTATGTATTTGTTATCATAGATTTTCTTAGAAAACAAAATTACCACAAAATCTTTTGATCAATTCGTGTAGAAGTGTCATAACCAAAAGAAGCACCATCCCTGTGGACCGACCCTCAAGTGCTACAATCGAACGACCGTGCGCTTGCGGTAATTTTAAAACGAGGAGACAGAATCTCCCCATCAAGTTTTTGGCGCCGTTGCCGGGGACCGGTGTCCTCTTTAGTCTTAGCACGTCTACCGAAAAGAAAAAAAAAACTAAAAAAAAAAATTTTAGTGCTACCTAAGCATCTCACATTCAAACTCAATTCTTACGCTGATACATGTCAGCTTGGGAACGTGACTCAAAAGGACGCCTTGTCAGCATAGATACGAACGAGATCAAGATGACTGACCCTGTTCCACCAATGGTCCTCATGGACCGATGTTACCCTCCTCGGTCATCACACCCTTCATGCATCAGATTGCCAGAAGCTACTGAAAACAACTATGAGTTGAAGCCACAATATATCACTATGCTCCCCAAATTCTCTGGACTAGAATCTGAAGATGCATATATGTTCATCAATGAATTTGAGGAGGTGTGCGCAATGATGAGAATTAGGCAGCTGAGTGAAGATGGAGTCAAGTTAAGGTTTATTCCATTTGCACTTCGGGACAATGCTAAGAAGTTGTTGTATAGCCTGACCATCAACTCAATCACAACGTGGGCGGAATTTGTTACAGTCTTTCTAAAGAAATTCTTCCCAATGCACAAGACTGCAAGGATTCGATCTGAGATAAATCAATTCAGACAACGGGACAAAGAACCATTTTGGAGATACTTAGAAAGGTTTAAGGACCTTCTAGCTCAATGTCCCCATCATGCCATAGAAAAGTGGCGTCTCTGTCAAATTATCTACGAGGGTGTTGATTACAACTCGAAAACTCTTCTTGAATCCATGAGTCACGGTGACTTCATGAGGATGACAGATGATGATGCATGGATATTCCTCGAAGAGATGGCAGAGAAAACAATGCAGTGGGAAGGGTTTAATGAGAAGCCCCAACTATCAATTCAACCACCACATCAAGGAGTGGCATGCATTCGATCGAAAACTCCATTGCAGCTGAAGCAAAGATGGTCGCACTGATGAGAAGGATTGAAGTGTTGGAAAGCAAGGGGACTCCTCCTCAGCAATTCGATCAAGTGAATCAGACCTCTGTACCAAGTTGCTTTAACTGTCAATCTCCAACTCATGTCATGGAAGATTGCCCATTCCTTCCAAACCCACTAATGAATAGTCAGGGACAACAGTTAAATGCCACTTATCAGCGACAAAGGAATGATCCATTTGCACCAACATACAATCCAGGGTGGAAGAATCACCCTAACTTTTCATGGAATTAAGGAGGAGGATATCAAGGAGGGGCATCAAGCACCTCCCAACCAAGTGGTTCACAGTCCACGAGGCCAAACACATTTCAATATCAACAACAACCGGCCTTTGTGGCACCACAATCCACTCCAACATATGCAAATCCATCAATGCCGCCACCAGGATTTGGGAGTGATCAGAAGTTGAACGCCATGGAGAAGAACTTCAACTCATTTATGCAATCGACGAATCAGATGTTCCAGTCCAATCAACAGATGTTGCAATCTAATCAACAAGCCATACAACAACTCACGTTGCAAATGAGTAAGATGTCTTCTCAAATGAATGAAAGAGAAAGAGGGACTTTCCCCAGTCAACCTGAGATCAAACCCAGGGATACCAGAGCTAACAATAACACTTCAAATTCAGCTCAACTGAATGCAATCCACATATTACGGTCTGGAAAGAGGTGGACAATCAGGTGGAAGTCTATGATCATACAAAATCAACTGACCCGGTGGCAGATCCATCACCCTCAAACTCTAGCAAAGCAAGTGAAAAGGAAACTGAGGAAGTTATTGAGCCTACATATGATCCACCGGCGCCCTTTCCAAATAGGCTCCGATCTAAGAAGAACACAACGCAGATGGAGAAGATCTTAGAAATTTTCAAGCAAGTCAAAGTGAATATTCCTCTCCTTGAAGCTATCGAACAGGTTCCATCATATGCAAAGTTCTTGAAGGATCTATGCACAAAGAAACGAGCTCATCAAACTCCTAAGAAGGTCTTCCTTGCTGCAAATATTAGCGAGATCATAAAGAGCACAATGCCAGTGAAATACAAGGACCCTGGATGTCCGACTCTATCCTGCACTATTGGGACTACAGTGATTGACAAGGCCTTACTAGATTTGGGGGCAAGTATCAACTTGCTTCCATACTCAGTCTACAAGCAGTTAGGAGTGGGTGAGTTAAAACCTACAAGGATTACCTTGCAACTGGCTGATAGATCGGTAAAAATCCCAAAGGGCGAGGTAGAAGATGTGTTGATCAAGGTTGGAGAATTCATATTCCCAGTCGATTTTGTTGTCCTTGAAACTGCACCGGTGGAAAACCCGAGAGGACAAATTCCGGTGATTCTTGGCCGACCTTTCTTGGCAACATCAAATGCGTTGATAAATGTCGTAGTGGGTTAATGAAACTCACCTTTGGGAACATGACTATTGATCTCAATATTTTTAATCTTGGAAAGCAACCATGCGATCACTCTGATCAACCTTTTGATGTCAACATGATCCAAGGGATATCAAGTGAATATTTTGAAGATGAAGGATCAGACATCGAGCATCTTGACCAAGAGTCAGAGTCGGACGAAATGGAACACTTTGAAGATGATGAAGCGTTCGTACGAGCTGATCAAGTGTGTACAACGCACTGGGAGCCTCTTTATGAATCACTCGATGAGGGAATTCGAGCACCACTTCGACCATCAGTGGAGGAGCCACCCAACTTAGAGCTAAAACCTCTTCCTGACACATTAAAATATGCCTATCTGGGTGAGGACGAAAAGCTTCCGGTCGTAATAGCTTCCAATCTGAGTAAGAACCAAGAGGAATCACTCTTGTCTGTACTAAAGGAGAACAAGGAAGTTATAGGGTGGACAATGGCTGATATAAAAGGGATCAGTCCAACTATTGTTCAGCATCGGATCCACTTAATTGAAGATGCCAAACCAAGAAGAGACCCCCAACGCAGAATGAATCCTGTAATGAAGGAGGCAGTAAGAAAAGATATTTTGAAATGCCTCGATAATGGAATCATTTATCCAATCTCTGACAGCTCGTGGGTGAGTCCTGTGCAAGTGGTGCCAAAGAAGTCGGGAATCACTGTGGTTAAGAACGATGATGATGAGCTTATACCTACTCGGATTCAGACAGGATGGCGAGTGTGTATTGATTACAGAAAGCTCAATGCGGAGACAAGAAAGGATCATTTTCCTTTGCCGTTCATTGACCAGATGTTGGAACGTCTCGCCGGACATGAATATTATTGCTTTCTCGATGGGTACTCCGGTTATAATCAGATCCCAATAGCTCCTGAGGATCGGGAGAAGACTACATTCACATGTCCGTTTGGAACATTTGCATACAGACGCATGCCCTTTGGGTTATGCAACGCACCTGCAACATTCCAACGATGTATGCTCAGCATCTTTTCCGACATGGTGGAAAGATTCCTCGAGATATTTATGGATGATTTTTCAATCTTTGGAGATTCCTTCTCAGAATGCCTTCACCATCTCAACCTAGTTCTTGCTCGATGCAAAGAAAAGAATCTAACATTGAATTGGGAGAAGTGTCATTTTATGGTCCAACAAGGCATTGTTCTGGGTCATGTAATCTCAAAGAAAGGGATAAAGGTGGACAAAGCGAAAGTGGATTTGATAGCTCATCTCCCACCTCCTAAATCAGTTAAGGATATCAGATCATTCCTGGGACATGCTGGTTTTTATCGACGATTTATACAAAACTTCAGCAAGATTGCTCGCCCATTAACCAGCCTACTCGCCAAGGACGTTCCATTTGTTTTCTCCCCAGAATGCCTTGAGGCATTTGAGATCTTAAAGAAGGAGCTAATTTCAGCCCCTATAATTCATGCACCAGATTGGAGCCAACCCTTTGAGCTAATGTGTGACGCGTCTGATTACGCGATTGGTGCAGTCCTCGGGCAGCGGATTAACAAGCAGCCTCATGTGATCTATTACGCCAGTAGGACACTGAACGATGCGCAACTCAACTACTCTACAACTGAGAAAGAATTCCTAGCTGTGGTTTTTGCGCTTGAAAAGTTTAGGTCTTACTTGATTGGCTCAGAAATCACTGTTTACACTGATCATGCTGCTCTAAAATACTTGCTGACAAAGAAAGACGCGAAGGCACGACTGATAAGGTGGGTTCTGCTACTTCAGGAATTTGATCTGCAAATTAAAGACAAAAAGGGGACTGATAATCTGGTGGCTGATCACATGTCCCGTCTACCAAATGCTCCATCCTCTAATGTACCCATAAACGAGCACTTTCCTGATGAGCAACTGTTTGCCATGATAAGAGAGCCATGGTTCGCTGATATTGTCAACTTCCTTGTGACCAGAAAAACACCTGAAGAATGGTCAAGACAATACAAATATAAATTTCACTCTCAATTGAAATACTTCTATTGGGATGATCCATATCTGTGGAAGTACTGTCCTAATCAGATATTTAGGAGGTGTGTCCCCGAAGAAGAACACAAAAGCATCTTGTCATTCTGTCATGACCAAGCTTGTAGGGGCATTTCGGAGCGAAGAAGACTGCAGAAAAGGTCCTGCAGTGTGGTTTTTATTGGCCCACCCTTTTTAAGGATGCTCACGAGTTCTGCAAATGTTGCACTCGTTGTCAACATGTGGGCAAGATCACAAGGAGGAACATGATGCCGTTACACCCAATATTAACGGTCGAAATATTCGATGTGTGGGGAATTGACTTCATGGGACCATTCCCAAACTCATTTGGAAATCTGTACATTCTGGTTGCTGTTGATTATATGTCTAAATGGGTAGAAGCTGTGGCAAGCAGGACCAATGACAACAAGGTTGTTGTCAAATTTTAAAAGAGAATATTTTTTCTCGATTTGGTGCGCCACGTGCAATTATCAGCGACAATGGTACCCACTTCTGTAACCGTTCTTTTGAGGCTCTAATGAGAAAGTACTCAATTACCCATAAACTGTCAACTCCTTATCATCCACAAACGAGCGGTCAAGTGGAAGTAAGCAACAGGCAAATCAAGCAGATTCTGGAGAAAACTGTAAATTTGAATCGCAAAGATTGGTCGTTAAAATTAGCGGATGCTCTGTGGGCATATCGAACTGCTTTTAAAACCAATCTTGGAATGTCTCCATATCGGCTTATCTGTGGGAAAGCCTGTCATCTACCAGTAGAATTGGAGCATAGAGCCATGTGGGCCATAAAGCAGCTCAATTTTGATCTTGACATGGCGGGCACACATAGAAAGCTTCAACTCAACGAGTTGGAAGAAATCAGGAATGAAGCGTACGAGAACGCCAGAATCTATAAGGAAAAGACAAAGGTGTTCCATGACAGAGCAATTTTGCGAAAGACATTCACACCTGGTCAGAAAGTCCTATTATATGATTCTAAGTTGTATTTATTTCCTGGTAAGTTGAGATCCAGATGGACGGGACCATTCATGGTGCGTGTGGTATTTCCGCATGGGGCAGTGGAGATAGAAGATCCGAAAAACGGTGCAATGTTCAAGGTTAATGGGCAACGTTTAAAGCCGTTCTTCGAAATTCCTGTGAGCGATAATGAGGAGGTTATGAATCTTCATGACCCCCAATACACTGGATGAGCTGTTCATACATTGAATCTGTAATTTTATGTATTATAAAAAAAAACAAAAAAAAAATCTAACTTTCTGATTCCTTATTTTAGACGCTAACAAAGCAAGTGGGAAAAGTAAGAACATGGCAGACCCAGATATAGACCACGGCCTGTGGGACGACGAGAATGGTTTTCTGGATTACAACTCGCCGTTTTTGGAATTTGGTTTTGACGAAGGAGAGTCGGTGAATGAGTATGTTAACCGAATCATGCAACCAATTGCTACCGACACTGAATTTCGTCTGGGTATTCATAATTGGCAACACAGGCTCTGTCCACATGTGCCAATGCATGAGAATTTTGTGGGGTTGCACAACCTTGCACTGCCATCACACACGGGAAGCAGAGATGAGTTAGAACGAGCCTTGAGATTCCTGCTACCAACCCGAATGATGAACCTGACCAGGAACCTCCAATTGCCAATCAAGGTAGCTCAAGTGAAGGTTTGTACATTTTCACTATAACCTGCTTCATCCTTATCCACTTGTTTTAGGATGTCGAATAACCTTAAGGAGTCAGTAGTGTTTAGAGTTTTTTATTTTTATTTATTTATTTATTTATTTATTTATTATATTTCTGTTCTCTCTCTCTAACCTTTGTGCCGAGTTTATTACAAGTAATACAGGATAAGCAAGGGGCATCCACCACACACATGGAGAATTCTCATGGATTCGACAACTTGATTTCCTAGTGCACTGTGAGTATTTCTTAATTCTAGCATACTGTTTTTATTTGTATATCTTTGTATGCTTGGAATGTATGATCATCATGATTGTGTGCACGTTTTGGATGTGTCAATTACATACCATATTCATTCTATCTCTGTATTCAAGTATGCATGAGAACATGGCACAGTTTAGGTGTGGGGGGGAGATTCATATTTCTTTTGTTTAGGAGTCTTTTTGATTTTGTTTTAGTTTTAGGGTTTTCACTTTATTTCTCTTTTCTTTCTTTATTGAGAGTCTTTAAAAAAATAATTAAAAAAAACAAAATGTTCTTTAGAGAGTCTTTAAAAAAATAATTAAAAAAAACAAAATGTGAAAAATTTGAAAAATTTTCTGAAAATGAGTAGCTAGTATGTGAGTGATTTAGTATCCTTGAGTGGATTTTAAGGGTAAGATCAAGATGAAAGAATTATAAAATCTTAAAATAAAGATTAGAATCTAAAACGAACATACCATCTAAACTTAGTCTAAGTGATTATGTACCCAACAGCACTTACACTATTAGTTCATAGGCTTGGGATATTGATTGCAACTAAAAAAAAAGAACAAAAAAATAATAATAATTATTAGTATTATATAATAAAATAAATATCAATAAGTCTTGTCTTATGGCCTCAGTTGCTTGAGTAATTAAGTCCGTAGGAGTGTCTTTACACTTATTGCCCTAAGACCATCTGGTTTGGGAGCATTGACCCAAAGCTCGCTATATGGGTAGCTGAGAAAGCCTAAGAGGACAAGACATTATAAAAATATAATAATTTTGATTATCAATTAGCTAGGTACCTTGACCTCAGGAAGCTCGGTATTTACGCGAAAGATAGTTAAAAAAAGAAAAAAGAAAAAAATTCTAAAAAAAAAGAAAAGAAAAAAGTATGAAAGTTGTAATTAAATATTCCCAAGCTTAAGAACTACATCACGATCACGGGGTACATAGGATCTGAAACTTAGGACAGGTGGTGTAAAGTTTTGGATTTGAGACTTTATTTTATAGCCAATATGATTTCTGGAATTGAGATTTTACTTGAAAATGAAACTCATGGGAACTGATGATCTTACTAACTAGTTATCACAAAAAATAAATAAATAAATAAAGTAAAAAAGAATAAAAAAAATTAAAAAAATAAAAAAGAGAGAAAAATTTTGATTTGTTTTTCTTTTCTTGATTTTCGGTTATCCTTATTTTACTTCTATTTATTTCTTAATCTCTAACTTTCTTGGATTTTGTGGGTGTAATCCACTGAAAACCCTCACGAGACAAAACTCGTCCTCTAGGGTAACCTAGGGGTTTAACGGCTTGTTGCACATGCTAAGTGCAACCGTGATTCCTACGAAAGTGAGTTAGGATAGTTTAGTTTTTCTTTTTCTTTTTATTAATTTTGCTCGAGGACTAGCAAAAGATAGGTGTGGGGGTATTTGATCAGCATGATTTTATACCATTTTTATACTCCTAATTATCTATTATTTGTATATAAATAATGCTACTCGGGTATATTTGATTATATTTGCAGGAAACAGGTAAAATAAAGAGAAAGAGAAATCTGGTTACATTCAACAATAAAATCACGCAATTTGTAAAAGATTGAGGGATGCTTTCCAAGCATGTTGCAATATTTTGACCATAACTTTGGCTACAGGATCTCAAAAATGGTCATCCAGGTGTCTACGGAAAGAGAATTCGAATATCTACAACTCTCTAGTTGAGAGATTTTGCCAATTCAGCCATCTGCCTGCCCGTAAAAGCCAAAGAAGTTATGCGAAGACCATTGGACTGAAGCTGATGCAATTATGAAATGTTGAGAGGGCTGAATGTAATTGTTCTACTTTTTTCGAATTCTTTATTAGACTGAGATTTTTTCTATGATATTTGCACTCTTCTTTTATTTTTGATCAGGAGTGGGGATTGAAAGTCATGAGAGGAGTGGATTTGTATAAGGAGGTGAGAATATCATGTATATTGGCCTATAAATGCTACATGATGCGAGCGTTCTGGAGAGGGGAGGGTTTATTTTTTTAGGGTTTATCTTTTGCTGGAAAACAAAAACAAAAGGTGATTAAGATTTTTTTTTTCGGCCGCAACTTTGATGCTCTCTGCAAGTTTGGTTTTATTTTTTTTTGTCTTCACTTTGCTGCAAAATTCTTTGTTGGTGGCTTTTGATTGGAGAGAAGTTCTTTTGCTGGGCACTTTGTGATTGGAGCAAGACCCTTTGGCTGCGTGTGACTGGTGCCTTGAGTTTGAAAGCAAAGCTTTTGGCTGTCTTTTGATTGGAGTATAAAACTGCAGTTTCTTTTGGTGGGCAGAGGTCTTGGCCGGCTGCAAGGGCGGCATCTTCCTGCAGGTAAATTTGTTTTTATTTTTTTTATTATTTTTTTATTTTGGCACTATGAATAACTAATTCTATTAGTACTTAGGGTAAGATGAAACTGAGTTAGTCAAATATGTTTTAATCAATGAAATCTCTCTCTATTCTATTCGCGGATGATTGATAGGCTATGCTTGGTAGTATCTCTGATAACTTATGCTTTGTTTAACTACTCTGATAGGTTATGCTTTGACTACTTACTTAGATAGCTTATGCTTTTTATGGATTGATAAATATGAGATCGATATGGTACATATAAAGTGACATTGTATGAATTGAATATTAGAGAGAGAGACGTAATTGATTTTACACGCTTGATTGCTTAGTGGATTCAAACCCTATGTATTTGTTATCATAGATTTTTCTTAGAAAACAAAATTACCACAAAATCTTTTGATCAATTCGTGTAGAAGTGTCATAACCAAAAGAAGCACCATCCCTGTGGACCGACCCTCAAGTGCTACAATCGAACGACCGTGCGCTTGCGGTAATTTTAAAACGAGGAGACAGAATCTCCCCATCACCGCACAAGGGTGTGCGAAGCTCAAATCTATCTGATTCTATCCTATAAACCCTAATCTCTTTTTTTTTCAAAACCCTAGCTTTTTTTCCTTTTCATTGGATTGAAGATGATTGCGATCCTGTGTTACATCATTATACCTTCTCATATCTAGCTAGAGCAAATAATAAATCATAATAAAAGTATGTATTGCATCGTTCTTGAAATTTCCTCCTCTCCCAAACCACTCGCGTGTGTCGCACACACTTCGACACTTCTTGGACAATTTTTATGCATGTGAGTTACCCCTTCTGTCCTTTTTTTTTGGGCTGAGTTGGAAGGCGGGGGGTTTGTGTGCCCCCCCCCCCCCCCCAAAAAAAAAAACAGAAACCAAAAAAAAAGAAAATGAAAAGAAAATGGGGGTTGAGGGAGAAGGAGGGGACAGTTTAAAATCATATCACTATGATATTTTCACTCACTCACTAGTTTCTAATACAGAATATATGGAACTGAAACTTTTAACAGGTATCTCTATGTAAATAAATTTGAGTCCTTGCTTATTTATTTAACAGGTACCTCTATACAAATAATTATTATCCTTGCTTATTTATAATTTGAAAATCACACGATTAGGAAATAATGGAAGAAATATAGATATCACCTCCATCCAATGTTCATCTTTTCCAATATGTCTTCAAAGATAGCAAGTCTCTCAATCTTCCATTACTTTCTAATAGTATAAAATAAAATGGATTTTCTCTATATCTAGTCAAATGAAGAAAATTATTGCAAAAGACACTTTTTTGTTGATGCAACATTTAGAAGATATCAGAGGTTACCAGATACAACAGTCCAGAACTGTTGACACTTACTTTGCAACAAATCCATGGAACTGGATCATCAAGTCTCTGTCATTCTCATAAAATGCATTCACCTTTCCCAAGCAAACAATCCCAAATCTTGGGTCTGTAATGAATAAAAAAGTGAATTAGTTGCTTGTTCCTTAAGAAACAATCCTGAAGCTGAAATACTTGCTAGTGTATAAAAAATTGAAGCACGCAATCACAATTTTTGAAGCAAACGAGTCGCTTTTGTTCCTTAAGAAGAAAGGTATCTGAACTGACTTCTAAAATATTATAGTTTGAAATGCATTCTTACTTGTCTACAATACTGATATGTAATTTAAGGAGAAAGTATAAAAGCTTGAAACTCAATGAATTGCTAACAAGAGGCAACTGTTAATCTCACTACAACTTTCACAAAGGTAGGCAGTGTGGACTATAACCAGAGAGGTGTTAGACAAAGATATCAGTAGTATTTGTCTAAAAACCTAATCCGCAGACAAGTTTCACAATGGGCCAGATATGTCATCAGTAAGTTGAAGGACATTTGGGGTGACAAAAAACTCATCTACAGATTTATTAGTATACTGAAGATAGAAGACATTCAAGGACCAAGGGATATTTAACCTTGACGTTTGGGTTACAAGTGTGTGTGAGAACGCAAATACAGCCTGACACCATTTGAGTTTTAGACACATTTAGCAGTGATACCTGGACATGAGACACAGATTTCCAGCTTCCAAGTGTCCTGAAGTGTCCGATATGGCAAATTTTAAACACTAGCAAGCAGTAAACCGTGTATGTATGTATTGTGTATGTATTATTGTTATGTATTATTGTTTCATATTTAGAGGAGAAACAGGCTCCCTTTGTCACTACTTCTTTTATTTATCATAACACTAACATAGTAAAAAAAAAAAGAAAAGAAAAGCATAAGCCATGTTTGGATGACTCTGGGAGTAAAACAACATAACACTAAGTTTTAATATCAGCGACGCTGAAGGTGATGCAAGGAAATGGTTGCTTATGCAAAAACATGATATTTATTAATACTCTAAAAGAATTTGAAGCATGTAGTAAATTGAACCAGTTTCATTCTAGAGTCAAACAAGCAATAGAGATAGAAGGCATAATCCGCTAAAAGGTTCCTTAATCTAATGATATATAATGCAGATTCATATACAGTATTTCTGAGGATGTCCTGATAAGAGTAGAATATGCAAACAGCAAGCCCATTGTTTCATCAATTTTTTAATAGGCCCAATATATTCCTTTATTGCAACTACAATAAATGTAGCCATTCACTAAATGGGGAACATCATGTATGGGGTAAACAAAAGAAAAGGGGTCCAATGTGCATGTATATAGCATATTGTACACACAATAAACCCACCAATTCCCATTTCTAGAAGAATTTCCTCTTGGATGGAGGTGGTTACAGCAACTGCCTCCTGCACAAAATAATCAAGCAATTGATGATCATCATTTCTTTCTTCTAAATGTGCATGTATATGTGTTACACCCATGTCTGGGTGAGCGGTCGTGTGCAAACATGTGTGTAGATGAGCACGTGGATGTCGTGTCCGCACACATTTGTGTGCATGAGTGCACTCGACTTATCACGCCGCATGACTTATTTCAGCAAATGCTAATTTGCATAAAACTAGAATGAAAAATAGTGTACAATTTAACAGGAAAATCGACTGAATCTTTTATGGAAGTATCAATACTTAAAATTCTCAGATAAAGCTACATATTGCACAGTTTCCACAGACATGCTAAAAGGGAAACAATTTCTGACCACAGAACTGATGAATGTTCACATGATTTTTCAAATTATAGCACAATAATTCACAAATTAAAAGGAAGAAATTCAATTACTCTAGATTAGAAAATAGAAATGACTCAGACCTAGAGAAAAATGAATCAAACACCTAAATCACAATAATTCACCGCAAAAACTCCCAATTGGTGCCATAGAAGCTAGGTTTTAGAGATTAATACTACTACAGTTTAATGCAAAAGAAGAAAAGAAAATGGCAAAAATTGTTACCTGCTTATCTTTAACAGCATCTGCAATTCGCTTCTTTACATCTGAGGTACAAAATAAGAAAATTGCAGAGAAATTTCACAATAAAAAGGGTGATTTGGTGAGTTGAAAAAAGAGGGGCGAAATGAATTTTTTTTTTTTTTTTAAAAAAATACCAGGTTGCGAAGTGAGGAAAGCGAAGCGGGAGAAGAGATGGAGCATTCCCTGGAGAGCATCTCTGGTTTTTGGGTGTCCCGCGGAGCACCAGAAGCGATCGCCATTGAATGAACCAGAGAGAGAGAGAGAGAGATGGTGGATCCAATCCCAATTTCAGAAGAATTTGAACGGTCAGTGATCGGATGGTGGATCGTCCAGGTGAGAAGATCTGACGGCGGCCCATCAATAAATGCCCGTCAGAACAGTAAAAGGCCTCGTCATGCACCCAGAGTGCTCCTCAAAAATTTTCTTTTTTTTTTTTTCTTTTTTCTTTTAACTAACTTCAAATTTCTTTTAAATTAACTTTTTTCAACATCAGTTTTTTTTAAAAAAACACTTTATCAATTTTAATTCCAATATCGACCTCTTTCGCGCATGCAGGCGGAAGCCGCAACAGTCCCATGCATGTGGCTTTTTCTAACTGTAAATAGGTTATATTAATGACGATCCCTTATTTAAATTGTGAGGAGTTTAATATTTTCACACAAATTCTTTCTTAACGTTAGCTTGGCACTAGCAACGTATAATGTAAGGTAACAACAGAGAGCCAAAAAAGGAGAGAAAACCGAGAGGTTTTAGCTTAAGTTCTAAATTAAATTGGTGATTATTAAGGTTCAGGGTTGTCAACCTCGTAGTTAATGGGTTCGGTTCATGTGTGTGAGCCACACATACATACAATAAGAGAGCCAATCACTGGTTGACACGTGGATTTAAACTCTTATAATCTCTTATAGTATGTGTGTGAGGCCCACACATAAGGCCCCACACATAACATATTATAAGAGGATCAATACACGTGTCAATGCGTGATTGGCCCTCTTATTGTATGTGGTGTGGCTCACACACATGAACCGAACCTGTAATTAATGTGGTGAAAATTTTTCGCTGCGAGTGATCAGACGATTGATTCACATCACAAGCGAGAGTGTGTTTAAAGTAAAAGTACAAAATAATAAATACTACACAGACAATAGATAGAGACACGATATTTTTATGTGAAAACTCAAATTAGAAAAAACCATAGGGAGGAGGAGAAAAATTCACAGTTTATAGGAATTACAAGCATGTATTGATATTTCTTTCAGTTAGGATTGGATGGAAGGAAAAAGTCTTTTTATCGCTGGAGAAAAATGTCTATTTGTACTGAATTCTTCCTCCTCAGGCGGATGGGGTGCTGGCAAGATACGTGTAACTACACGATCTTCCTCTGGGGATTTATTGTAACGACCATGATTGCTGGCGTGATATATTGAGATTGCATGCAGATAATTTCGTCATTATTTATAACTGTCCGTCTTGAACGCATGAACGTTACAGGTTTTCAACTTGGATGGGGTTTTTATCCACCCCACACACAAAAAAACACACACATTATCTACCCCGATCTTCAGATTAGTCAACTTTATCATCCCTCATAAACTATCATCAGTCTTCGGCCAACCCCAAAGTAATTCTCTTGCTCTTACCAATCCTTCTTGTTGCAATATGGTACAACCAGCTACGAGAACCATGAGAGCTTGGTCTCATTGAGCCTAAGAGCCTTATTCCACCCAGCTCTTCTAACCATGCTATTAGGTGTTAGAATATAAATATAGCACCTTCTATCTTCACCATAAATGTTAGAGTTTTGATATAGTTTCAAGAACTTTAATATCAATGTAAATCAGGTTTAGTTCTCACTGTGCGTGCAATTAAAAATAAATTTAAAAAATATCATTGTACAAAAACTCAGGTTTCAACTCATAAAAAGAACGTTTAACCTAGGGAACATATTAGAACATAAAAAGAATCTCCGCTGTAGTAAGAGAAAGAAATATAAATAACTCCTAAGTTGCCCGAATCACAATGATCTACCTTTCATGAAACGCTAGTAGTCAGTGCATGTACCTTTTTAATACAGCGTGAAGAGTCTTCATAAACCGCTAGCCAAGTCAGCGGCCTGAATAAGCTCTAAAATTGAACTATTGTATATGTGGTGGAGATTTTCCGCTGCAGAACATCGGACGGTCGATCTTCACCACAACCGAGAGAAGAGTTAAGTAGATATTAAGAGTGTGAGAGAAAATAAAGCATAACATAAACAAGAGACACATGTCTTTTATGTAGAAACTCAAATCAGGAAAAAAAACCATTAAGAGGAGGAGAAGAATCCACTACAATCCACTAGTTATAAGATTTATAGAGATTCTTGAGGCGAGTCTTCGTGCTGGGTTTTTTTCATGTAAAGAGAAAAAAGGGTCCCCCTTCTCGCTGGAGGAGAAGGTCCATTTATACTTCAGTTGATCTGCATGCATGTGGTCGAATGATACGGGCATGGTCCTTGTAGCCACATGATCTGCACGTGTTTATTTGTTGTAACGACCGTGATTATTGGCACTTGATTGCCGAGATTGCATGCATAGAATTTAGCCTCTGTCCATAACTGCCCAGGCTAGAGGACATTTTTACGTTATGAATGTGAAAGAAGATCAGGCTGTGAAACTATTGACAGAGATCAGGGATGATATATTGTCGCGATGTAATTGAAGGCAGAGATTGGAGATGATTTGTTACCAAGGTCATCTTGTGTGGAGCTAAAGTCTCCCAAAAAGGGGTGAACTCTAGGACGGTTAGGAGCATCGGAGCTATCTAAGTGAAAGTGTCCTCGGGCAAAGAGCAGTTTATGGAATGGCTCCTGAGCAACGGAGACTTTTAGTTGCTTGGACACGCGGCATTATCATATGAGGGTCAAATTTGACTGCTACAGATTTCCACCGCTCTCTGCTTTGTCAGAGTTTGTGAGAGAGAAGCGGAGAGAACGGAGCTGTGAAGGATTCTTGGTGCCTTAGACTTGACTTGATGCTCATGGGTAGGAAAAGATTTGGATCACTAATGCAGATCTTCTGAATTGATGTGGAGAGTGCATTGCTGGCTGACGGCTGGCGTGCCATTTGATCTGGCTTCTTGAAATTAGTAACTAGCGTCCCTTCAGATCCTGGCGCCATGATGACTAAGATCGAGGGGAAGTGGCGGTTGATATTGTGCCTATTTGATTGACCAAATTTTCGGGATGTGATCTAACTTTTCAGGAATCAAGAATTTGAATTGGAGATGATTTGGCTTCTCCTCCATCTATAAATAAGTTGAATCCTTATTGTAAAAGTATCCTCTACTATCTCCTCTAAGAAGTCATGTCTCTGAATTCCTCCTTTGTTTGTCTTGTTGAGCTACTATGTATCTTCTTCTTCACTTCATCATATAGATGAGGAAAGGTGGAGATGATGATGGTCGAACTCTCGCCACATGGGAGTCTGTTCGGCTGAAAATATCAGTCTTCGCGATGATCATGTCACAAAGCATCAGTCTTCACGATAGGGCTCTACTGCCAGGTGTGATTGTTTGGTGGCGTGCTTTGATTGGGTCGATGATCTGATTTCAAGTCGCCCGTTTTTTAGGGGTGAGAATCGTTCTAAAGAATCTGACCCTCCCTTCACATAGGGTATAGAGGAAGAAAGAGAGGGAGCTCTTCGGTCAAATATCCTGACAAATTGCTTCTTTCCTGGAGCCTGATTCTCTTCTTCAGAATACCAAAGTGGAGAAATGCTGCTTTCTTCTTCTGGGGTGTTCGTCGGAATCTGTCTGGTCGGATGTTGTTGCCTCACTTGGAGGGCTTCTGGGGATCACTGCAAAGAGCGGTGCTATTCTGACTATCTTGAAGGCGTGCGAGTTACTGTTAATGCTTATGTTCACCTCCTCAGGAGTCATGACATTGATGAGGAAGGAAGACAGCCCTCGAAAGATCTCCTCTGATGAACAAGTCTTTATTGTTCTTGTATCAGGGGTCTGTAAATGGTGGCATGACAGGTTCCCGGAACTCTTGTATTTTTTTTTCAAAAGTAAACACAGGGATGTAAAAGATTTCATGTATTATACTTATCAGATGTAAGACATGATGAAATTTAATAAAATGTAAGCATGTTATTTCATAATGAAAATGAATAAGTTGTTAGATCTTGTCTAACTTGTATTGTGAAATGATTGTACCTCTTCGGAGGGATGACTTTCGGATAGCAAGAATGTGACGTGTTTGTATTATCATCTCCAAATAGTGTCTCTATCTCCGAGCGTATAGACATTTGATTTTCGAGTAAAGTGAGGACTTCAGTCGACTGGGCCGTTACGCCCTGACTTTCGAGTGAGTGAAGTGAGGAATTCAATGGCGAAGATGAACTGTTTGGATGGCTATCCACTGGGAGGGGGCGAGCGATGGGAGACCGGAGTTGAGACCGGAGTTGGTGATCATTGTCGAGCGTGGTGTTTCTTTCTCGAAACACACGAGCATATGATTCCGAGTAAGGGAGCCTTCAACTACAGAGCTGGGCAGATAGTTGCTTAATTGGGGATGAGCCTTCTAGGTGCAGTTGCCAATTGAGGATGAGCCTTTAGAACACAAAGATAGGTGTTTGTACTATGATTGTCAAGTGGGGGTTTTCCCTTCTCGGAACACAGACAAATGGGCAGTAATCCAATTGGGGGTGAACCTTCGAATAGTAGTTGCCGATTAGGGATGAACCAGGTAGTTTTCCAATGGGGATGAACCTTCTGAATGGCATTTGCCTATAGGAGATGAGCCGTAAGGGTAGTAGTTGCCTGATTGGAGAATGAACCTTCCGAAAGATAGCTGCCCAATCAGAAATGAACCTGAGAGATCGCCCAGAGGCGAATACTTGTGTAATCATTCTCGAGTAGGGGCTTCCCTCCTCGAAACACACAGACGGAAGTCTGTGGGTGAAGAGAGCCTTCGGCCACAGAGCTGAGACTGACAGTGGCCTGATTAGAGATGAGCTGAAGCGACTTTAGAGATGAACACTTGTGTTATCGTTCTCGAGTGGGATTTTCCTCCTGAAACATACACATAGAAGTCTCCGGGAAGATGTGCTTGTGAGTTGGCTACATGGGATTGGTGAGCAGATTGTCAGATCATGTGGAGAGAGCCGGGAGCCAGACGTAGAAGTTGTTAGATCTCGAGTGTGGGAATCCCTCATCGGATGTACCATTATGACTCTAAAGAAGAGAGCTTGTAGGCTGGCCGAGAGAAGGTCGATGACCAGTTCTGCGGATTCTGGAAGAGTGTAGGAAAGTCATTAAGAATTGGATTGTATTTTTATTAAGTGATTAATAAAAATATAAAAAGTGATGTGATACATAAAACTTTTATCTGTTAGAGAAACATTTCTACTTTTATTTGTCGGGTTGGTATTCGTCAACCGCTCTATACTGGGTGACTTTGTGCTGTGGTCGATTCGAAGACAAGGTCTCCTGTTGTTTTTTTGTCTCAGAGGAGGCTTCGGGTGTGAGGATATACTCTCTGAGATAGCCCTATTAGACAAAATCATCAAGGCACTTGTGGAGGGACCAACAGTGGAAGTCATGTGTCCCTTACTGTCATGAATGAGTAGTAGTCCTTCGCTCCGGACGAACATGTCGTGTTGCTTTACTTCTGGATGCTTCACCCAGGACTGAACCTTGATGGCTTCGAAGATGGATCATGAGCTTCAGAGGGAAGAAACTGTCATCCACCTAGTAGGCTCTGCTGACGGTGCGAAAATGGTCGTTTCTCTGAAGACGCCTTGATTGCGACCCTGGTTGCCGACGAGTGGTCTTCGTGTTGCGGGTTGGTTTTACTTCAACGTCGCCACAGTTGAAGGATGGGTCGGTGGAGATTTTATCGTTTCTTTCAACTGGATGTATGTTGGGCTCGATACATGACCTCGCTCCAACAGAAGATGTTGTACTTCACCATATGTTTATAAAGCGGGTGGGTGACCTATAGCCGCTGATAAATACGATAGTGGATGCGTCTTCGCTACAGTTGTGTACTTTGGCTAACTGATTCTGAAAGTAGCCGATGTACGATTTGAGGCTGTCAGAGGGCCTCATCTTGATGGAGAGGAGGTGATGACTGTTCTGCTTAAACTCTTAGCAGGAGAAGTATTGAGCGAGGAACAACTTGATGAGATTCTTGAAACTGTGGACTGAGCCTGGCGGAAGAGAGTAGAACTAGTCGGAGGCTACTCTCTTCAAGTTGAAGGGAAAGCTCTGGCATAAGATGGAGTCATTTCTGTCATAGATCACCATCTCGTCCTGATACGGCAGAGGTGCTAGACCCGATCGTGCTGACCAGAGTAGCAATCAAAAGTTAGAATCATGAACTTCTTCAGAAATCCATATTCCAATATGCCCTCAAAGAAGAAGAGTCTGACACCACTTGTGGTGATGGCTCAGACTCTGAGTCTGTCATGATGCGTCATTCTTATTTTTTGACTCACTTTAGTACACGCTTATCGAGATCTTGGACACGGATGAACTCCTCGTCTTACTCCGAGTATGATCATGTTGCTACCTCGTGCGGGGATGTGACGAACTCGATCCGCCGCGGATTGTTTCGACAGAGTTGGGAGTCTGACCTGCGTCGCCTCCAGCTTTGAGAATGTTCGTCCACTTTGGGCCTCGGTAAGAGTGGGCCTTTTTAGCAATGGAGGCAGACCTAGCGGTGTTTTGAAGGGCCGTGATCTGATGAGGAGTTGGTCATTTAGATGCTTCCTCTCCTCCGTTCACGGCCTACATTTTCTCAATATGAGTTGCTTGCTCCCGCTCGCATCGAACATGGCTTACTGCCTCGCCATCTCCTCCTCATGTCAGCAAACATTTAGAGGAATTGGGCTTCGTATGTTGATGCAGGTGGATGTCTCTGGCTTCCCCCTGTGAAGGTGTGTAGACAGTCTCTTCCACGATGGATTGGGGTTAAGGCTGTTCGGGGGATGATGCCCCCAGCGGTGGCGATAGATTTGCCTTTGGAGGTGGTCTATTCGTCGGTGGTCGGCTGTTTCTTTGGGGCCATAGCATGTTGGAGAGGTTATTTGAGGATGGGTTTGGTATGAAGAGAACTGAGTGTTGAGACTTCAGCTCTCAACGAAAGTACAAGTTTGTGGTGGAGATTTTTTGCCGCAAGCAATCTGAAGGTCGATCTCACGCAGCCTAAGGAAGAGTTGAGCAGAGATTAAGAGCATGAGAGAAAATAAAGCATATAAAAAAAGAGACTTATAATTCTTTATGCGGAAACCCAGCTCGGGGAAAAAACTACGGGAAGGAGGAGAAGAATCTACTATAATCACTGGTTATAGATTTTACAGAGATTCTTGAGACTAAGTCTTCATGCTAGACCTTTTCTTTTAAAGAAAAAAAGGAGTCCCCTCTTCTCGCTAGAGGAGAAGGTCAATTTATACTTCATCCGATATGTGTGGAGGCAGATGGTACGGGCGCGATCCTCTTAACCATACGATCTGCACATGTTGATTTGTTGTAAGGGTCGTGATTGTTGCACTTGATTGCTGAGATTGCATGCAAAGACTCCCACATTTGTCCATAACTACTCAGGCTGGAGGACATTTCACGTTATGAACGTTGAGGAAGACCAGGCTACGAAATAGTCGAAGCATAGATCAGGGACGATCTGTTACCGCTGTGTAATGAATGCGTAAATCAGAGATGATTTATTGCCGAGGTCATCCTGTTGGGAGCTGAAATATCTGAAAAGGGGTGAACTCTGGGACGGTTGGGAGAATCGGAACTACTGGGTGGAAGTGTCCTCGAGGCGAAGAGTAATTTCTGAAATGACGCCTGAGTGACGGAGGCTTTTCGCTGCTTAGACACGTGGCATTATCCTGTAAGGATCAAATTTAAACCGTTACAGTATATTATGTCTCTTTGTGCCACTCTACAAATTTAATTCAAAAATCACCTTGAAATCACCTTGCTAATAAGTTTGAAAGCTAAACCTACAATCTTTCAGTATCCTCCAATGCACGTGACGCTTCATTTTTCCAATTGGAAGGCAACGGCAATCACGCCCCACCCCACACACGAGCCAACGCCCACCCAGCACGAGCCGGGTGCCTACGTGGAACTCTCCAACCCACGGTCCCCGCTGCGCCAAAAGTCTTATCCCGTGGTCCAAAACAACCAATTAGTCCCCTTCTACGAGCCCACGTGTCATTCTCTCCCCGCCGAAACACAAATCTCCCGCTAAAATTTTGAACTGTTATTTAACGCTCGCGTGAATCTTCCCTCTGAAGACAGTAATCTGCGGTAACCTGACCGTTTTCGGTGACCAGATCCCACCTTCCTTCTTCTCCCGCAAGACTCGTGAAATATCCAAAATCCAAACTCACCCCTCCCAAAAACAATTTCAAAATCCCGCGCCTCTTATCCTCGATTCCCTCTCTATAAAATCTCCCCAAATGCCCCATCTCCTCCTCACCCCCAAATCTTGTCCCAAAATACCCTATTTCTTTCCAATCTGCCTCTCCCAATTCTCCAGCAATGCCTTCGATGCCCTCCCTCGTTCCCGAAGAGCTCTCTGCTTGCCCCCAACCCGACCGCTTCTGCATGTTCCCGATCAAGTACCCGTCGATCTGGGAGATGTACAAGAAGGCCGAGGCCTCGTTCTGGACCGCGAGGAGGTCGACCTCTCCCAGGACCTCCGCCACTGGGACCAAAACCTAACCGCCGACGAACGCCACTTCATCACTCACGTCCTCGCCTTCTTCGCCGCCTCCGACGGCATCGTCTCGAGAACCTCGCCGCCCGGTTCATGAAGGAGGTTCAGGTCGCCGAGGCCCGCGCCTTCTACGGCTTCCAGATCGCCATCGAGAACATCCACTATGAGATGTACTCACTGCTTCTCGAGTCTTACATCAAGGATTCTGAGGAAAAGAACCGCCTTTTTCACGCGATTGAGACGATCCCTTGTGTGACGAAGAAGGCCGAGTGGGCGCTGCGCTGGATTGATGGGTCGGAGTCGTTCGCGGAGAGAATTATCGCCTTCGCTGCTTTGAAGGGATTTTCTTTTCTGGGAGCTTTTGTGCCATTTCTGGCTCAAGAAGCGCGGGGCTTATGCCGGGGTTGACCTTCTCGAACGAGCTCATCTCGAGAGACGAAGGTCTCCACTGTGATTTCGCCTGCCTTTTGTACTCTCTATTAAACAATAAGTTGAGTGAGGAGAGAGTGAAATCGATTGTGAAGATGCGGTGGATATAGAGAGGGAGTTTGTTTGCGATGCTTTGCCGGTGCCTTGGTTGGGATGAATGGGGAGCTGATGAGCGAGTATATGAGTTTGTGGCAGATCGATTGTTGTGGGGGCTTTGGGGTATGGGAAATTATATGGGTTTCAAACCCATTCGATTGGATGGAGTTGATTTCATTGCAAGGGAAGACGAATTTCTTCGAGAAGAGGGTGGGAGAGTACCAGAAGGCCTCAGTGATGTCGAGTTTGAATGGGAACGGAGCGGCTGCAATCCATGAGTTCAAGATGGACGAGGACTTTTAAATGCTGCACCATTTGGGTACTTTATGTAATTAAGCTTTTTTTTCCCCTTCTTTTTTGTTATTTTAACTATTGTAATGTTAGGTTAATTAATGTCGTTTCTTGTTGGACTTTGTTTAGTGCGGAGATATGCAAAAGAAATTAACATAGGTTGCTACTTTTGTTGTAATTGTTGGTTGGTTTGACTGTTTAGATGTCCGGATACCTGTGTTTTTTGAACTTGAGCTGTTTGATAGAATGCCTATGTGATGAAGAGGAAGGAAGTAAGCTTTTATGATTATTTCTTTATGAAGTTTATGTTATTTGCCTGGGTCCTTTGTGTTGACACGCTAGTTTTCATCGGTTCCTCAGTCTAGAGCAGTGCTTTTGTAGTGGATGTCTGTATTAATCATGAACTGCTGCCATGTTCTGTGTGATCACGTGTCGTTTGAAGAAATGCTACTGAATTTGACAGTTGTATGTTGCCCATGTTGTGTGAGCGCAAGTTTGAAGAAATGCCTAGGATATGGAAAGTCGAATTTGACAATTGTATGGTTGTTGTGTTGTGTGGTTTTAATTTTTTCTTGGGTCAAACAGGAAACTATGGTATTTAGTGAGGGATTTCTTTTTTTTTAGTATTTTTGTTTCTTTCTGAATGTGTCTACACGGGTTATTTGTGAGTATAGTTAGTTTTCTTGTATTTATTTGTTTGTTTGTTAGGGTGCATGAAAATTGGCTGTGTACTGGTTGATGGTGCGGGTTGCAAACTTGCAACGGTTCATGCGACTTGTTAGATTGGGTATCCCTATGCGAACTTGTGGTGTTTGTGAAAATGCCTATGAGATGGAGAGGCAGCCTTTAGGCTTTAGGTTAAAATGAAATTGTTATTTGCTCTTCAGGTTTGATTTTGCTATTTGGTGTCGGGGGAAGGTGAGAGTAGGAAACTTGTGAAAAACAATTGTGTGTTGTTTCCTCGCTAAAGCTAATGTTTCGGTTTTATAAGGATCATTTTGGATGACGTTAGTTGATGGGCATTAGTTTCTCCATGAGGAATTTATCCTTGAGTATCTCGATTGTTCCAGGAGATTTCTCAATTTTGAATGTCATGGTCATTTGGATGAGATCATGGTTGGGTATAATGGAACTGGGGGGGATTGTACAAAAAATCATTATAGTAGATACATGAAGAGTGAAATTATATCCTTTACAAAATCAGCTGGGGTGTGGGGGAATCTGTCTTCCTCGATTGTTCAACCCAGGGGTGGGCTCTGTGACTCCTGCAAGTGCTGGAGTGTTGTGGGTGGCTTCCTATATCTTGAATGATAAAGGTAGAGGGTATATATGTTATTGTGTTTGAATTAATGTCTTCTTTTACAATCAATCACTGGTGAAGCTTCAATGGACTGTTCTATTCAAAAATCACACATTTGTTCTTAAACTGTTGGATGAAGCTTTTGGGATGATATCACTGTCGTCTGTCGGATTCTTTGGAGTACAGGCAGGTTGAGGGTTTTCCAATGTGTTGATTGTAGGAAGTAAATCTTGCTTCAGGGAATGAATACCATAAAAAAGGTTCAGGGAGTATCAGTGACATCAACGCTTGAAAGGAGAATTGGGTGGTGTCAATTTGTGTGTCTAACTTTTGCCGATTCTAAAGTTGATGTGAGTATAGTTTAATATTACGTTCTCTTTATTTTTTTTATAAATTTATTCAATGATAGCACCTTATGTTATTTGATATCGGCTTGCTATTTGTTCAATTTCTCAAGTTCAGTAATATGCATAAGCACTAAGAAGTCTCATGCACTGCTGACTGAGATGTTTTTATGTCTTAACCCTTTTGTTGTTTTTAAGATGTAAGATTCAATACTCATATGGGGACTTGTTTGAATGTATTGAACCATATGAATTGGTTTCTTCTGTTTGTTTGTTTGTCTGGTTGCTTATAATCATATGTGGGTCATTTTACTTTTATTTCTTTGCGAAAGTTAATGTGGGTTCTGTATGGGTTGTTTTGGATGACATTAGGTGGGGCCATTTTATTATCAATTAGGGATCAATAGTTGGGTCTATTTGTGTACCCGTCATTCCTTGGTGGGTTCCCATTTAGAGCTGTGCTTCATAGTCTACTTTGATGGGTTATTTTGATGAGATCTGTGGTCAGGAAGAAATGGAACCGGGGGATTGTACAAACAAATCAATCTAGTAGCTACAAGAAGAGTGAAACTGTGTCTTCGATAAAGCCAGCTGAGGTGTATGTTATGATGTTTGAATCAATATCTCCTTTTTTAATGAATCCTTGGTAATGCTCAATGGATTGTTTCAGTTGAAAATCTTGTCCAATGCTTTGTGAAAACTATGAGATGAAGATTTTGTGACGGTATCACTTTGTTGGGATCTTGGGGTACAGGAGATTGATGGTTTTTCAAAACTGGTTGATTGGATGAAGTTGATTTGCCTAAGGGGGCTCACTACCACGAAAAAAGGTTTCTGGAGTATGAGTGACATCAATCTTGAATAGAGATGATGTCTTAGTGTCTATTTCACGTGTTCATGTTGGATGTGGATTTCTAAAGACTGCTGTGAGTATAGAGTATTGTTTATATAATTCTCTTTTTTTTAACATTGCAGTTATTGTGGCTCAATATGCTGTTTTATTCTCCATTGCTTTGTGAAACTATATGATGAAGATTTGTGACAATCTGACTGTTGGGATCTTCTGGTACACAGGGTTGTGGGTTTTTATATCTGATCAATTGGTCGAAATTGATTCGTTCAGGGCATGACGGACTGTGAAAGAGGTTTCAGGAGTATCAGTGACATCAATCTTGAACAGAGATGACGTTGTGGTGGCAATTTCATGCGTTCAAGTTGGATGTGGATTTCTAAAGCTTGATGTGAGTATTTTTAATATATATATATATATATATATATATATATATATATATATATAGAGAAAAATGTATATCAGCCCGCGGGCTGAGAGAACTCACTCAGCCTGCGCTGACGTGGCTCAATTTTGCACCCCACTAACTTGCGGCCCGCTTATCGAAAGAAGTTAAATTACAAAATACCCCTTATGAAAAGCTACTTTTTCGGTAAAAGACAGTGAATGCTGCTTTTTAATTTTTTTTATCTGATTTGATATTTAATGATTTTTAATATAGTCGCAGTACTTATGAGAACTGCTACCACGGTCGCAGTCTTTTCTAAGGACTGCTACCAAGGTCGCAGTCTTTTCTGAGGACTGCTACAAGGTCGCAGTGTTTTATGAGAACTGCTACCACGGTCGCAGTCTTTTCTAAGGACTGCTACCAAGGTCGCAGTCTTTTTCTGAGGACTGCTACCAAGGTCGCAGTCTTTTTCTGAGGACTGCTATCATGGTCGCAGTGTTTTTATGAGAACTGCTACCACGGTCGCAGTCTTTTCTAAGGACTGCTACCATGGTCGCAGTCTTTTTCTGAGGACTGCTACCAAGGTCGCAGTCTTTTTCTGAGGACTGCTACCAAGGTCTGCTTACACAGTCTTTTCTAAGGACTGCTACCATGGTCGCAGTCTTTTTCTGAGGACTGCTACCAAGGTCGCAGTCTTTTTCTGAGCACTGCTACCAAGGTCTGCTACCAAGGTCGCAGTTTTTTCTGAGGACTGCTACAAGGTCGGTAAAAAGTTGTGAGGGAGGTATTTTTGAAAATTACAATGTTGAGGTGACTGACATTAAATGGGCGGGATTTACAGGATTTTGCCCGCCAAAATTATACAAATGTGGGCGGATGTGTTGCCACGCCCGCAGGCTGAGAAAACTCTCTCAGCCCGCGGGCTGAGGTACAGTAAGCCCATATATATTATATATATATAATATATATATATATATATATATATATATATAAATATTGCAATTATAGTGACTTAAGTGTTGTTTGTTATTGGCTTATTATTGTTTGTTGGCTTCCTCTTGTTCAATAAATATGCATAAAGTCAGTCTCACATATTGCTGACTAAGAGGTTTATGCTTTTCTGTTCCATAGCTGCAAGATTTGATTAGTTGTGGGGACTTCTTTAACCTATTGAACCGTATTCTTGTTTATTTTCTTTGTTTGGGTGCAGATTCCTATCCTGTGATGCTAAAGAATTCACTACTACTGCTTTTGATGGCTGCTTTCTCAGAGAAATAAAAGTTAAGAAGTTCTAAGTTTCAATATTTACATTTTGATGCCATTGCTATTCTGTTTCTGTTCTTTTCTCTCACTTGCGATATGAGAGCTCAAGATATTTGGGGAAAAACTCATGTTAAATAAAAGGTTCAATTTCATGCATGGTTGCATGTACTGTCACTGATACCTATTTTGGATTTGATATGTGCTTCAGTTAGTGATTTCTGTAGAATCCTCTTTGCAATGATTTTTCCTTCAGATATGCATATTCTTGAAGTTAAACACACTTTGTCTTCTTTGTGTGAAATAATTTCTCACTAAATGTTGTAATATATCATAAATGGAGGTTGGATTATTCCTATCTATTGTTTCATAATCATTTTTAGTTCATCCCTGCAGCATGACTTCCATTTATTTCAATCCCTAAAGTGGCATGCTACTGCAGCTCCATCTATTCCAACTCAAAAAAATGAGTGCAAGCTTTGCAAATCTGTTTTATTCAAATGACAGTCAGCTTGTTAACATGCTAAAAAGTGTCAACAATATTGAAACAAACCATTTTGTGACTGCTCCTTTTATACCAACGTCAATCCCAATGATGCAGTTTACTGAAATTGCTCCCCTGCAATTCTTTTATAAGGGCAATTAAACTAAATGGTTGTCGTCTATTGTTCTTCTCTTCTAATTTTTTTTTTTCCTTCCTCTTGTTATAGAGATAGTATACTGATACTGGGGGTCGGCATGTGCCTTACTAGCTTATCAGTAATAGAGAAGGTGTAGTACAAAGATGTAATCTGATACTACAAAAGGGCATTAATATGAGAAAAATCCTCTCGCCTTATCTCGAGTATCCAGTAAATTCCGCACAATATGCAATAATGGGGAAGAAACTCACAGACACTTCAAAGTAATCTCTGTATTTGATGAATGGTGGACACCTGCCCAACACACTGGAGCTGCGTAGAAGAAGAAGAAGAAGAAGAAATTGTAAAGATTGCATCTCAGGCACAAGAAATTGTAAAGATTGCATCTCAAGCACAAATAGAACAATGTCTAGCTTAAGTAAATATATAAAAGAGACTCTGGCAAAGGTTGGACATTGTCTTAATACAGTCTAAACCCCTTGTAATCGCCATAGTCTTTGTTCCACAATCCTTTGGAGCTTGTTATGGCATCACTGCACTAGAAAGAGAATGGCTATTGCACAGTTTTATAGCAAATACATTCTCTGTGTCATCTAATTATTTCATTATTTCTGCAATAGCACCTAGAAGATTGAGTATTATTTTGCCTGAGATTTTTGCTGCCCATAGAAATCTCTTGCAGCGTCATGCCATTATATACTCCTACTCCTTTTAGGCTATCTGGTCTAAAAAAAGAGCCAACAATAGGACTTGTGCAGCTTTAATAATTCTCTTTAATTTATCAAACTTCAGATCCTCGGCATTATCTAATTTTTTTGGCCTTAACCCTTGTTGTGATATCTACATATAAAATGGTTCTATCATAACTGAGTAGTTGCATAGACAAAATTCCAGGTCCAGATCTTGGTTGAGGAACATTTAATGTTACTTCTGGAAAAGACAGAGAGAGGCACTGAACATATAGCTCAACAGGGAATTAAACCTACAGATTGGTCGCATCTCCCTATTCCATATATGATTGCATATCATTACTTTGGGGGTACTTTCTAAATACCTCCAGGATCTGATCTCATTAGGCATTGAACCTCACTTGTTCAACTTATTTATATAATATATCCCAGTTAGTTCCATTGGAACACACAGCAGGTATTGATCTTATACTGTCGGTGGCTTTATTGAGCAAGATATTTCATTCCGCAATCGTTGAGACTTTACGTAGCATCAAGGAGTTTGCCAGCCTGAGTACATTGTGCGTGAACGTGCAGGGATTAGCATCTTCTAGCACTTTATCCAGAGGATTTTATTTAAACTTTTTAGGCAAAGAACTAACTCAGGATCTTGAGAATCAGTTATGTTGGATCTGAGGGGTGGGGGCGCGCACTGTGAGAATTAAGATGTGTGTGCCCACGCACATGCACATGCAGATGAGCGCATGAAGGGTGGGTGTTACGGGCATATATATACATATATACATTAAGGTACAAATGATGCATTACGAGCTATGAATCAGCCCTGTGTAGTTTCAATTAACTATAAGATGGATATAATGCAGGCACCATATCAGTGGAACATGACTTCTTCCCATTGTTGGTGTAGTCATCTAAAGTAACTTCGAGGCTGTGCTTGGCAACATGAGTTAGGAATTAAGAGTTAGTGCACTAGGAGAAAAGATATACGGAAAAGTTAGGAATTAGGTTTTTTTATTTTTTTTTTTGGATTGTTTGCAAGGTGAAGATCACAAGTCATGATGAATAATAACTAGAAAGTTGTTGGAGAATTATGAAGAGTTAGGTACGATGATTGACTTTTTGAGTAGTTGACAATTTCCCTCAACAGTAGAAATTATGTCATGAATTCTATTTAAAAAGCAAAGATTTGATATTTGATTAGGAGATAATACAAATTAAGCTACAAGCATGAAAACATAAACTCGAACCAAAAATTCAATTTTAACTATGAATAAAACTGATATATGGAAAAAAAAAATAAAACCCCCAAGATCTCAGCTGAATATAACGAAGCTGCTTGTTGGATTTAACCATCTGTTGGATTTTGTGATTTATAGATTTAATTTTTTTTCCATTATGAAAAAGGTGAGAGAAAGGCAGGAGGAAAAAAGAAAGAGAGAAAGAGATAATGTAAGAAACGACTGTCTTTTTCTTTCTTTCTTTTGGACTGAATATGTCATTATTATTGTTTCTCTTTTTGGAAGAGAATCTTGTTGGCTCAAAGGCCTATCACTCTAGTTTTGATGATGATTAACTCATATAATTATAATACTAATGATCTTTTGAGATATTAATTACATGTTTAATCAAAATCATGATTCAAGTGTTTAGCCAACAAAAGACTCAAAGTCAAGTTTTAAGATAACAAATATTGTTCAAAGAGCTCAAGATAAAAGATTATTTAGTACTCAAAGAGGAATTAAGCTCAAAGAATCAAGAGTCTGGATCAAGCCAAGATGAAAACGAAGATCGAGATCAAGAATTGAATTGTAAAAAAGTCTGTAAGTATTTAGAAGTTTTGTAAAGAATAGTGTAAATTTGATTGCTCAACCTTACATTATATACCAAAGTTTAATATTGATTTTCATGATCAAAGTTTTAAAGTTTTAGTTTATTAAAAGAAAGATTTTATGAAAAAAAAAACCTCAAAAACAAGTTTATATCAGTTTATATGTGTATTGAAATTGTCCTTACATTTAGAGCTTCAAAAGAGTTTTAATAACTTGTTTTTGTGTTTATACATGTTTTGAAAAAAACTAAGTTATAGAATTTATAGATGTTTATTTTAATTTTTAAAAGAATTTAAAAATATTATTTTAATTGTCTAATGTACCAGGACAGTCGACAATAGAGAAGATCTGTCGACAGCTGATACATAGTGCACAAGGTTGAGTATGTCTCAGCTGATGATAACTCTTAATAGCTGTCGATAGGGACTCAACAAAGACCGAGTCTGTGTTCAGTTTGTCCACAACCAATTCTTATTGTCGACAGTGCTTGTGCTGATTTTGAAAAATATGATCGTTGAGCAATGCCTGTCGACAGGCGTGAGTTCTGTCGACAGTCAGATTGTCAACTTGCATGTTGTCTCTCCCAACGACTATTTTCTTGTGTAAACCTGTCCAGACTCTTTTCCAATGTTTATTTCATGTTTTCAATATGTTTTTCATTACTGGACTTACTGAGTTTTAGTCTCTACCTTCTCCTATAAATAGGAGTGATACAGAGTGCTTCGTAACAAGTTTTATAAAAGTTTTTCAAGTGTTTAAGTGTTATTCATTCATATTCTCGTGAAAAAGTTTTTCTTGAGTTTTAACTTCCAATCGTCTCAGTTTTCTCACTGACTATATTTTGATGAGAAAAGGCTTAGATGCGATGATATTTCTTTGAAATTTGTCATTTAAGTTGCATGTATCATCCATCTCTCACCAAGTGTTGCTTAACTAATCTGCCCCCACGGTTATCCTCTTTCTACAATTGAAATTCTTGATTCCTGAATTTCACTAAAGCATACTTCTTTCAGTGGCCATAGACTAGAACCACCCACATTCACCTACAAAAAATTCAATAATAAAATCTATATCTCATCATGAACTTGGTGCGCATAAGTTGAAGCACCCAGAGTCCTTCCCACGTCCCTGGAATTCAATCCGAGATATCATTTGTCTTTAGATGAGCTGCTCAACTCGTAAGGAGTCTTTCATTGCATTTTCAGAATTATGCCGACTTCGACAATCATATTCTGCCACTTAGGAGTTCAGAGTTGTATGTAGCAGCTTATATCCCCCCCCCCCTGATTTGGA